>CAMAPE010000017.1:14757500-14810000 GCA_945859875.1 Cuscuta europaea | reverse complement strand
GGAAACGAGATGGGGGATAAATCCAAGATGCGAACTACTCGATCCTCTTCGAGATTTGATGTTTTGGGAGATATAGATGTTGATTTCCCAGTCCTTAGTGCGAAAAAAGACTCTGCAGCTCAGCACAAGAAGACACCTACTGCTGAAAACCTACCTAGCTTGGTGCAGCAGGGGACTGACCTGAAGAACAGGGTTGTGAAGACATCTATTCAAGCTGCTAAGCTACATGGGCAAATTGATGCTGCCAAGCATATGTCTGCTACAATTCCTGCGGCTCAGTCTGTTGCTGCAAGATCTAATACGGAGAAAAGGGCTGTGAACAATGGGCCTGTGCTTACCGTGAAGGATACTCCAAGGGCTGGACAAGCTGCTGTTAGTGGGCAGACTATTACCTCTACAGGAAAGACTACCTTGTCCGCTGCAGGGGATGTTGGGCAGACAGATCCTTTGATGCCAAGTAAGTCTAACAATATTGATAATCACTCTGTACTGATCAATCAGGTTCATGTAACTAAAGAGACTGAATTGGTTAATAAACCATGGAATACACTCTTTAAGGACAACCGGGCACCATCACATGGAATTAAGCTGAGATATATTCCTCCAAAAGGAAATGTTTTGGATCTCTCTGATAGGGTTATGCCTACAATGGTGGAGATGTGGGGACACTGTTTAGTTGGGTTTTTCACAGGTCGGTTTCCTGGCCTTAAAGCTGTCCATGAGCTAAGAAAAAAATGGGGGGTGAAATGCTTGGTTAGGTCCCATGATAAGGGTTGGATTATCTTTAAATTTCAAAATGATGCTGACAGATTGAAAGTTCTAAATGAGGGACCATACTCGATTTATGGAAAAGTACTGATGTTGAAGTTGCTGTCGGAGGATTTCTCATTTCAGGATGAGGAATTCCTCAAAGTGCCGATTTGGGTTAAGTTCCCAAACTTACCCATGAATTTATGGAACGAAGGGGCTATGAGTGAAGTAGCTTCTATGATTGGAGTTCCATTATCTACGGACAGGGTCACACAGGAGAGAACCAATCACAACTATGCTAGAGTACTCATTGAAGTTGATGTGTCGAAGCCACCCCCATTGTCCTTTCCTATTCGGTTACCCTCGCACAAGGTAATTGAACAATGGGTACTTTACGAGACTTTTCCTAACTACTGCTTTCACTGCAAAGAATATGGGCACCACCCATTTATTTGCAAAAAGCTAGCTGAAAAAGAATTAAAGGAAAAGAATGATAAAGATAAGATCGGGGTTGATAAGGAGGATGAACTGAAAGCTTCACAAGGTGAGAAAGTAGGGGTGAAAGAAAGTGAGGCCCAGGTGGAGAGCATTGGAACTATGCCTACTGATATGCTTGAGGTGAAGTTGAGTATCCCAGAGTCTACTGCGCTGGAAGAGACGGATAGTGAGAGCTCAGGATATGGTTCGTTTGAGACGGACAATGGATCGGGAGAGGAGGATCTAGACCGGACAGATACCACGGTTTTTGATGAAGTTTACATGGACGGTAAGGTTTATCTGATTAAAAAAGATACTAAGGAGATCAAAGATATGATAAGGAGAATTCCAGGCTTAAGCTGGGAGGAAACCTTTGCTAAAAAGAAGATTGATCTTCCTAATCTTTTTAAGGGAAGTTCAAATGGGAAGAAAAAGAAAAAGACCAGAGGAAAATAATTTTGGCAGCAGGATTTTGCACTGGTTGGTGGCCAGTATTACGCTGGTCCGTTTAGAGAATTGGTGCGTGGTTTTCTCTTTACTGGGAGTTATTTTGTCTTTGTTTTAGTGCGCTACTGCTAGTGGGTGGTGCTTTTGGATTTTTGTGATGCTGCGATTATTATGGACAGGGATATGATTTTCTAATTAATTATTGAAGTTGGTGTGGGTTTTTTGGATAAGCGTGCCAGACCTGTTTTGCGGCTCGGGTATTAGTTCGCTGCAGGGTGGCTGTTTGTTCGCTGCAGCTGTTATTAAAAGCTGGGATCATGCGCCCTATTCTGTCCAAGTATTGTTGATGTTTTGTTTTTGACTGGGAGCTACTGCTATTTGACCACGCATGATTGATGGTTTTTTGGTGCTGCGTTTTTGTGCTGGTTTGCAGCTAGGCCAAGATGTGTTTGTTTACTTTTTGATGATTTTATTTAGGTTAGATTAGTCTAACTTAGATAGCTTTTTTGATCCGTACTTGATACATTGTAAAATGTTATTTTTGGGTGTTTTATATATATACTTACATTTCATCCAAAAAAACATTGAAACCAGCGCCTAAAGACATGTTTTAGAACTCGGTAAGATCTTTCCAATGAGATATTAAACGCTTTCAACGGCACAAAATAGAGCAAGATATGATCGCATCAAATTCTACACGAGTTCGGAGTGAAATCAGAAACATTTGTGAATATCTGGTTAATCTGTAACTTTTAATTAATGCATTGTAAATGAAGCTGGAACAATAGGTTTAGAGCTCCGATCTATCTTTCCAACGAGATCTAATACGCTCCAAACGGATAAACCCACAACAAGATATGAGTGTCACAAATACTTAGGCTAATCTCTATGATTTAGCGTTTTCAGCGAAAATAGAGCACTTTTAGCGTAAATACAGTGTATTTTAGTAATTAGGCAGTCATCCCTTGATATTTTGAAACCAGCGCCTGAAGACAAGTTTTAGAACTCGGTAAGATTTGTAAGGGGGCTTAACCAAGCCTCAAAACAAAATACAATAGCTAGATTTGCAAAGTTAAACAAGGTACGAATATTTTGCCTTCTTGAAACCAAAATGAATTCTCTCTTTTGACAATTTTTTGAAGTTTAGATTTAACACATGGATGTCTATTACAAATTTTGATAAAATGAGTGGGGGACGTATGGCCATCATATGGGACCCAAATTTTGTGGATGTCGTGGTCCTACAAGTAGATAAACAACATATTCATGTTAGGTTTACTTGTAAGATCACACAAATGCCTTCTTATGTGACTTTTATATATGCTTTATACACAATTGTGCAAAGAAGGGATCTTTGGGAACAGGTAACCGGAATTAGCAAGAATACCCTAGCTCCTTGGGTGGTCTTGGGGGATTTTAATTGTGTAGGCTCACCAAATGAGAGAAGGGGTTCTGCCCCCCCCCCCCCCCCCCTTTAGCCTATGCTATGCAGCATCTAAATGATTTTAAGGTCCAATCAAATCTATTTGATGCACCCTCTACCAGTGAATTTTTCACTTGGCATAAGGGAGCCATTTGGGCTAAATTGGATAGAGTCCTTATAAACTCTTTTTGGAATGCACAAAATGTATCATGTAGAGCACATTTTTTTGAAATGGAAAGTGATTTTGATCATGTAGCATCTATTGTTACAATTGGGGCCGAAAGTAGTAATAATACAAAGCCTTTCAAATTCTTCAATATGTGGCTGAAACATGAGAGGTTTCATGGGATTTTGGAGAGTGTTTGGACTAGGAATGTGGTGGGTAATGCTCAGTTTAGGCTTGCCCGCAAACTGAAGTTACTCAAACAGCCCCTAAAATAGCTCAACAAAGAGGAATTTAGCCACATCTCATTAAGAGCAAGGGTGTCAAAAAAGGAGTATAAGAGAATCTACCAGTTAGCTCTCTTGTCTCCTTCGGATGAAGCTCTTAAAGAAGAATTAGTGAGTGCAAAAAAGAGGGCAAATTTTCTAAAAGAAGCCGAGGAAGCTTATGTCAAACAAAAAGCTAAGGCTGTCCACCTTTTACAGTCGGATAAATGCACTAAATACTTTCATTCTATTGTGAAAAAGAAGAATGCTCAAAATTCTATTGCTTCCCTAAGATTGGAAGATGGAAGTCTTACCCAATCTTTGGATCAAGTAGCAAGGGAACTTATAGCTTTCTTCAAAGGTTTGTTTGGTACACATGTGCCCATAAATGGTTATGACCCGGGGGTCATGAAATCTTGAAGTATAGTTAATCAAGCTCTCAATTATAGCCTTATTAGCCCTGTGACTGATAAGGAAATAAAGGAGGCGGTTTTTGATATTGGAGGTGATAAAGCGCCCGGACCAGATGGATTTTCCTCAGCTTTCATTAAAAATAATTGGAATCAGCTTTCGGGAAAAATGCTCAAACAGGTTAATCACACTGTTGTGTCACTTATTCCGAAGACAAACCACTCTCCCACTGTCTCGGATTTTAGACCCATTTCGTGTACTAATGTCACTTATAAGGTTATTACTAAGATCCTTTCAGCACGTCTTGGGCCGTGCCTTTCTGGGGTTATCAATCTCTCACAGGGAGCTTTTGTAGATGGAAGACTGATGTCTGACAACATCTTCTTGGCGCAAGAGTTAGTGAGGGGTTATACTAGAAAGAGGCCTTCTCCAAGATGTATGCTTAAAATTGATCTTAGAAAAGCCTATGACACTGTCTCATGGGAGTTTCTTGAAAATGTTTTGCTTGATATTGGTCTCCCCTCTCTGTTTGTTAGATGGATTATGGAATGTGTCACGACCTCCTCTTTCTCTATCTCCATTAATGGCTCTCTCCATGGATGGTTTGAGGGAAAAAGGGGCTTAAGGCAAGGGGATCCGATCTCTCCTTTGTTATTTGTGATTTGTTTAGAGTATTTTTCAAGGCTGTTAGAGACAAGGACTTCTAATCCTAGTTTCCGTTATCATCCTTTGTGCTCTAAACTTAAAATAACTCATTTGGCGTATGCTGACGATTTGATGTTGTTTTCTAAGGCAAATTACCCTTCCATCAAGATATTAGTTGATGCTCTGACTGAGTTTGGACATGCCTCTGGCCTGTTGGTCAATCTTGACAAATCTAATATCTTTTTAGGGGGTAATGTGGAGAGTAGAATTCCCTATATTCTTGAAAGGGTGGGTTTTCAACAAGGATCCTTTCCTGTTAGATATTTGGGTATTCCCCTTGCTCCTCTTAATATATCTGTGGCTCAGTTCTCTCCTCTGATTGACAGAGTTACAGATTATCTTAATGCGTGGAACCCAAAAACTCTGTCTTATGCAGGTTAAGTGGAGTTGATAACCTCGGTCATGCAAGGGGTTCAAGCGTTTTGGCTAGGAATTTTCCCTATGCCGAGGGCCATCCTTGATAGAATCACTTCTTTGTGTAGAATTTTTCTTTGGGGTAGTAAACATGCTAGGGTTGCATGGTGTGATGTATGTCTTCCAAAGAGTGAGGGGGGTTGGGGTATTAGGGATACGAAAGTATGGAATAATGCCTTAATCTCACGAACTCTTTGGAACATACACTCTAAACAAGACTCTTTGTGGGTAAGGTGGGTCCATGGGGTGTATCTCCAAGGTAGAGATGTGTGGACTTTTGTTCCACATGTTAAAGACTCTCGGCTTATGAAGGCTCTTGGGCTTATCCGGGATATGATTGTTTCCAAATTTCCCTCGGTGGGGGAGGCCGTGATATTTCTAGGGAGTTCTTCCCTAAATGGAAGGTTGTCCTCATCCAAAGTATATGAGTTACTTAGAACTAAAACTACAAGCCATATATGGATGTCTTTTATATGGAAAAGCTATATCCCCCCCCCCCCCCCCCCCCAATTTTCATTTATAACTTGGCTTGCCCTTCGGGGTAGGCTAGCTACTTATGACTGTTTGGGGTTTTTAGATGTAACCAATTGCTGTCACTTTTGCAAGGGTGGCCCGGAATCTGTGCCACACCTCTATTTTGAATGTAATTTTACAGGACAAGTTTGGAATTCAATAAGGAGTTGGCTTGGGATGTCAAGGAGGATGGCTACACTGCTGAGTGCTATAAAATGGATCAAGAAGGAGCAGAATGGGGCACACGCAAAGGCCAAATGAGTGCGACTAGCTTTTTGTTATACCGTCTATTGGACGTGGAAGATGAGGAACATGATTTGTTTTGAAAAGACCAAGACTACCGTGGAGGATATGGTTAAGCATATCAAATTTATGGTCTACAAAGTACTTTATTCTATGTATCCAATTCATAGGATAACATTCTAACTGTTTTTGCTCACTCGTCACCAATCTTTTTGTGATGGCTAGCATATAATTGTAGCTAGGAAGGTGCTATTCTTTTTGGGTTTTGGAGGTGATGGGACATCCTTTCTTGGGATGCCCCTTATATGTTGTTTTTGCTATTGTACAGATGTACATAAACACTTTGGATATATATATATTTACATTTTATCCAAAAAAAAACAATAGAACTCGGTAATATCTTTCCAACGAGATATTAAACGTTTTCAAC
This sequence comes from Cuscuta europaea, assembly GCA_945859875.1. Taxonomy (NCBI): domain Eukaryota; kingdom Viridiplantae; phylum Streptophyta; class Magnoliopsida; order Solanales; family Convolvulaceae; genus Cuscuta; species Cuscuta europaea. The sequence continues at coordinate 14,803,758 of CAMAPE010000017.1, read as the reverse complement.
GGCAAAAAATACAGCAAGATATGATCGCATCAAATTCTACACGAGTTCGGAGTGAAATCAGAAACATTTGTGAACATATGGTTAATCTGTAACTTTTAAATAATGCATTGTAAATGAAGTTGGAACAATAGCTTTAGAGCTCCGATCTATCTTTCCAACGAGATATAATACGCTCCAAACGTATCAACACACAGCAAGATATGAGTGTCACAAATACTTAGCCTTATCTCTATGATTTAGCGTTTTCAGCGAAAATAGAGCACGTTTTGCGTAAATACAGTGTATTTTAGTAATTAGGCAATCATCCTTTGATATCTTGAAACCAGCGCCTGAAGACACGTTTTACAACTCGGTATGATCTTTCCAACGAGATATTAAACGCTTTCAACGGCATTAAATAGAGCAAGATATGATCGCATCAAGTTCTACACGAGTTCGGAGTGAAATCAGAAACATTTGTGAATATATGGTTAATCTGTAACTTTAAATTAATGCATTGTAAATGAAGTTGGAACAATAGCTTTAGAGCTCCGATCTATCTTTCCAATGAGATAATACACTCCAAACGGATAAACACACAGCAAGATATGAGTGTCACAAATAGTTAGCCTTATCTCTATGATTTAGCGTTTTCAGTAAAAATAGAGCACTTATAGCGTAAATAAAGTGTATTTTAGTAATTAGGCAATGATCCCTTGATATTTTCAAACCAGCGCCTGAAGAAAAGTTTTAGAACTCGCTAAGATGTTTCCAACGAGATATTAAACGCTTTCAACGGCAAAAAATAGACCAAGATATGATCACATAAAATTCTACACGAGTTCGGAGTGAAATAAGAAACATTTGTGAACATATGGTTAATCTGTAACTTTTAATTAATGCATTGTAAATGAAGTTGGAAAAATAGCTTTAGAGCTCCGATCTATCTTTCCAACGAGATATAATACGATCCAAACGGATAAACACACAGCAAGATATGAGTGTCACAAGTACATAGCCTTATCTCTATGATTTAGCGTTTTCAGCGAAAATAGAGCTCTTTTAGCGTAAATACAGTGTATTTAAGTAATTCGGCAATCATCCCTTGATATTTTGAAACCAGCGTCTGAAGACAAGCTTTAGAACTCGGTAAGATCCTTCCAACTAGATATTGAACTCTTTCAACGGAACAAAATAGAGCAAGATATGATCACATAAAATTCTACACGAGTTCGGAGTGAAATCAGAAACATTTGTGAATATATGGTTAATCCGTAACTTTTAATTAATGCGTTGTAAATGAAGTTGGAACAATATCTTTAGAGCTCCGATCTATCTTTCCAAAGAGATATAACACGCTCCAAACGGATAAACACACAGCAAGATATGAGTGTCAAAAATACTTAGCCTTATCTCTATGATTTAGCGTTTTCAGCGAAAATAGAGCACTTTTAGCGTAAATACAGTATATTTTAGTAATTAGGAAATCCTCCCTTGATATTTTGAAACCAGCGCCTGAAGACAAGTTTTAGAACTCGGTAAGATCATTCCAACGAGATATTAAACGTTTTCAACGGCACAAATTAGAGCAAGATATGATCGCATCAAATTCTACACGAGTTCGGAGTGAAATCAGAAACATTTGTGAATATATCGTTAATCTGTAACTTTTAATTAATGCATTGTTAATGAAGTTGGAACAATAGCTTTAGAGCTCCGATCTATCTTTCCAACGAGGTATAATACGCTCCAAACGGATAAACACACAGCAAGATATGAGTGTCACAAATACTTAGCCTTATCTCTATGATTTAGCGTTTTCAGCGAAAATAGAGCAGTTTTAGCGTAAATACAGTGTATTTTAGTAATTAGGCAATCATCCCTTGATATTTTGAAACCAGCGCCTGAAGACAAGTTTTAGAACTCGGTAAGATCTTTCCAACGAGATATTAAACGCTTTCAACGGCACATGATAGAGCAAGATATGATCGCATCGAATTCTACACGAGTTCGGAGTAAAATCAGAAACATTTGTGAATATATGGTTAATCTGTAACTTTTAATTAATTCATTGTAAATGAAGTTGGAACAATAGCTTTATAGCTCCGATCTATCTTTCCAACGAGATATAATACGCCCCAAACGGATAAACACACTGCATGATATGAGTGTCACAAATACTTAGCCTTATCTCTATGATTTTGCGTTTTTAGCTAAAATAGAGCACTTTTAGCGTAAATACAGTGTATTTTAGTAATTAGGCAATCATCCCTTAATATTTTTAAACCAGCGCCTGAAGACAAGTTTTAGAACTCGGTAATATCTTTCTATCGAGATATTAAACGCTTTCAACGGCACAAAATAGAGCAAGATATGATCGCATCAAATTCTACACGAGTTCGGAGTAAAATCAAAAACATTTGTGAATATATGGTTAATCTGTAACTTTTAATTAATTCATTGTAAATGAAGTTGGAACAAAAGCTTTAGAGCTCCGATCTATCTTTCCAACGAGATATAATACGCTCCAAACGGATAAACACACAGCAAGATATGAGTGTCACAAATACTTAGCCTTATCTCTATGATTCAGCGTTTTCAGCGAAAATAGAGCACTTTTAGCGTAAATACAGTGTATTTTAGTAATTAGGCAATCATCCCTTGATATTCTGAAACCAGAGCCTGAAGACAAGTTTTCGAACTCAGTAAGATCTTTCCAACGAGATGTTAAACGCTTTCAACGGCACAATATAGAGGATGATATGATCGCATCACATTCTACACGAGTTCGGAGTGAAATCCGAAACATTTGTGAATATATGGTTAATCTGTAACTTTTAATTAATGCATTGTAAATGAAGTTGGAACAATAGCTTTAGATCTCCGATCTATCTTTCCAACGAGATATAATACGCTCCAAGCGGATAAACACACAGCAAGATATGAGTGTCACAAATACTTAGCCTTATCTCTATGATTTAGCGTTTTCAGCGAAAATAGAGCACTTTTAACGTAAATGCAGTGTATTTTATTAATTAGGAAATCATCCATTGATATATTGAAACCAGTGCCTGAATAAAAGTTTTAGAACTAGGTAAGATCTTTCCAACGAGATATTAGCGCATTGAACGGCACAAAATAGAGCAAGATATGATCGCAAAAAATTCTACACGAGTTCGAAGTGAAATCAGAAACATTTGTTAATATATGGTTAATCTGTAACTTTTAAATAATGCATTGTAAATGAAGTTGGAACAATAGCTTTAGATCTCCGATCTATCTTTCCAACGAGATATAATACGCTCCAAACAGATAAACACACAGCAAGATATGAGTGTCACAAATACTTAGCCTTATCTCTATGATTTAGCGTTTTAAGCGAAAATAGATCACTTTTAGCGTAAATACAGTGTATTTTACTAATTAGGCAATCATTCCTTGATATTTTGAAACCAGCATCTGAAGACAAGTTTTAGAACTCGGTAAGATGTTTCCAACGAGATATTAAACACTTTCAACGGCACAAAATAGAGCAAGATATGATCGCATCAAATTCTACACGAGTTTGGAGTGAACTCAGAAACATTTGTGAATATATGCTTCATCTGTAACTTTTAATTAATGCATTGTAAATGAAGTTGGAACAATAGCTTTAGTGCTCCGATCTATCATTCCAAAGAGATATAATACGCTCCAAACGGATAAACACACAGCAAGATATGAGTGTCACAAATACTTAGCCTTATCTCTATGATTTATCGTTTTCAGTTAAAATAGAGCACTTTTAGCGTAAATACAGTGTATTTTAGTAATTAGGAAATCATCCCTTGATATTTTAAAACCAGCGCCTAGAGCGCCGAAACCAGCGCCTGTTTCCGTTCTAGTGAGGGTTGAGAGCTTTCTCTCCCAATTTGGCCGACAACGGTCATATTGTCTCCCTCACGCCGGAAAACACCACCGCACCACCGTCTACCACCGCCAAACACCTCTCTCCGGAGCTACGAAATCCACCTTATTACATGTCCAACTCCGTGGTTGTGTAATATCTTTGATTTCTAATCTCCTTCTCGCAAAAAACCAGCGCTAAACACTATTCACGAAAAAATTTCTTTGTTCTTAGCTCACATTTGGCTTGTTGGATGCGGGTAAGACTCTAGCTGGGAGGTTATCTACTCTTGGCGACCTTATAGCTTGAATTTGAGAGCAATCCATTTCTGCCGTACAACACATACGAAGGGGAGCTCGTAATTACTATTCACAGTTGACTTTTGGAAAAACAAAGATCTACAACATCAAAGAGCTTGGAGGAAGTTTTTGTGGTATCATGGGGGGTCGCCTTCTCTAGGCGAACCTCAGCATCCAAACTCAACAATGGGGAAGGTGACAAACCGTAGCTCAAAACTCAAAGGAACTCCACCCGAGAAGAAGTCCTCCTTGCGACTTCAAGCCTTGAAAGCGAGGGGGATAGAAGAGGGGAAACCTATTACTCCCACACCTATGGAGGAGGGTCCAGCCGAGGAGGTCATTGGGATAAACCCGGCTTTAGAGGTGGATACAAAAATGTCAAATGAGGAAGAAGAGTTGTTGGTACAAGATACTCCATCCAAGAAAGACAAAGGGAAGTCCAAAGTGATTGATGATCAACCCATCATTGAAGTTGAGATTGCGGATGCAATTGAGGACCATGCCGCGACATCAATTGAGGAGGAGGGCTCTACATCTATGAACTCTCCAACTAATAGCATTGAGGACTATGCCGCGACATCAAAGAAGGTATTTCCTAGTTCTATTGAAAACAATAAGGGAGATGATCACAATGTTGTTAAGGAAGGTGGAAATATTGATAATGCTCATGGTATTGAAAAAACCAATGTTTGGAAGTCTCCTTAGACATCTTTGTTTAAAGATAATAGGGAACCAAACAAAGGAATGAAGTTGAAATTTATTGAACCCGTGGGGGAGTTTGTTGATTTATCTAATAGGAAGATGCCATCTATTGTTGACATTTGGGGATTTTGTTTAGTGGGATACTTTGCGGGCAGATTCCCTGGGATAAAGTCTATACATGAACTTGTAGCAAAATGGGGAGTACCATGCAATGTGAGGCAACATGACCAAGGTTGGGTAATCTTTAAGTTCAAAACCGAAGAAGAAAGAGCAAAGGTACTCATGGAAGGGCCATATACACTATTTGGCAAATCTCTTTACTTAAAGACTTTATCCGAGGACTTTTCTTTCAATTGTGAGGAGTTCTTGAAGGTCCCCATATGGGTAAAATTCCCTTATCTACCTATGCAACTTTGGAATGAAGAGGTAATTAGTGAGATATCTTCACGGGTTGGAACTCCACTAACCACGGATAGAATTACACAAGAAAAGGCTAGGTCCAACTTTGCTAGAGTTCTCATAGAAGTGGATGCATCCAAACCTCCACCTCTTAAAATCAAGGTGAAGATGCCGAGCCAAAAGATTCATAACCAAAAGGTTATATATGAAACCTTCCCAAACTATTGCTTTCATTGTAAAGTGTATGGACACCATGCCGTCACATGCAAAGTAATTGCTGATTTGGAACAAAAAGAGAGGGAAGAAAGAAAGAAAATGCTAGAGGAAGGTGCAAAACAGCCTGTTTTTGAGAGCCAAGAAAAGGAAAACACTCAAATAGACAAGGAGAAGATGATACTCAATGCCAAGGAGGACAACACCATGGGAAAGGGGGGGATGGTCCCTAAATCCGTGACTCACCCTTTCCAAAAGATAGTTAGACTCAACAAAAGAAGAAGACAAAAGAAGAAACAACAGGAAAAAGGAGAACTTTCATCCGGATACCAAACCGAGGAGGAGGAGGAACCAAGAAAAATCAAAGCTTTCCGAGAGGTATTTAGCAATGAAGTGATAGTATCAATGGAAGCGGATGAAGCACGCCTACCTATCATTAATGTCAAGCTTGTGGATGATGTAAAGGAACCAACTATTCGGATTAACCACCTCCTCAAAGTGGTTAAGCCAAGTGAACCGGGTATTTGGTTCACTAGAGAGTGTCTTGAAAGCCTTCCCGGAGTCAAACCTACTAAAAGGTTCTACATATTCACGGCTGAATTTATGACTTGTGTCTATAGACACTTCCTTTAGAGGTACTTTGAAGATGGGCATCCTATGGGAAATGGAAGTAAGGTTATGCATCCAAAACTCATAGAGAAGAAAGAGATACGGGTGGTGGATGACATGAGGGAAGGATATCTTGATGATGTTATAACCAAAGTGGAATTTGAGGAGAATGGAGACTACAAGCTGCACCTACAACACCTAGGCCATGCAAAAGAGAAGATCACAAGACTTGATAACTACCTCAACATAGATGGCCATGGAAGGAGGGATGGAATAAACTTTACAACCGCATGTTTGGAGGCTCTCCCCGGAATTATCCGCACGGATGAAGGGTATGATTTCTCCTATACTTTTATGCTTAAAGTTTATCCACTCTTTCATGATAGGTACAAAGGATGTGATAGCTATCGGGAATGGAAGCAACAAGAGGCCGAGAGAAACAAGCTTGCTGAGAGGAAGGGGGGTAAGGCCAAATAATTTTAATGTTTATTGCATCTTGGAATGTTAGGGGGCTTAACAAAGCCTTAAAGCAAAATGTTATACTTAACTTTATGAGGATGAATAAGGTACGTATTTTTTGTCTATTAGAAACAAAGATGTCTACTTCTTCTTTTGATAATTTCATGCATTTTAAGCTTCCAAATTGGATGTCAAGTACAAATTTTGATCATATTGATGGTGGTAGAATAGCTGTCATTTGGGATCCTTCTTATGTGGATTGTGTGATTATGGAAGTTGCAAAACAACATATGCATGCTCGGTTTACATGTAGAGTCACCCAATTTAGCTTCTATGCTACGTTTGTGTATGCTTTATATACGGTTTTAGAGAGAAGAGAACTTTGGCAGTGTTAGTCCCTGTTTTCTATAACAACAGTATAATATGGCATACAGATGAAAGATTAACAACAAAGATGAACACAGAAAGATCAAGTGTAAACCTTCTCTGATATACCGTGAATCTTTCGTACAAGAATGATAAGCGCTAAGGCTATTTTGAGCAGATACGAAAGTTAACCGCAAACCTGAGTCCTCCTCCCTCTTTTATAGGCGAGGCTCAGGTATGCGTACAAAGGCTTCTTGCCTGAGTATGGGCCTAACACTTGGCCCATATTGTATACTATTCTAATAGATATATTTAATCAGTACAGAATAGAAATAGCAAACATCTAACTTATTACAGACAAGACAGACAAACTTGATTCACAATAAATAGTCTTCAACAATCTCCCCCTTTGTGATCAAGTGCCGTCTTGCATTTATTTTTGAGATCTGAAGTAATGTTTTCTGAAATTTAGCGCATGCTCATACTGTCTCAGCATTCTTCTCTTTTCAAGTTGCTCGTTGATGGGCTTTAGTATGGTCCACACCTTCTCGTATACTTGGAGCTCTTCCTCGCTGGCGTCCGCAAGTCTTGGATCTATATTTTCTTTGATCTCTTGTAGCTTGGTCTGAATGATCTTTAGAGTCCCATCACAGTATTTGTGAATGTCTTCTACCCACATGAGTCTTTTCTGTTCCTCGTGATTGAGATATATGATGGAGACTGGGTCCTTGAAGATGTGATATGGTCTGTACTTTTTGAGCTCTGGACCGTTCAGAGTTGGCTTTACCAGATTTTCTTTTCGGACATTGTTTTCCAGGGCCATCTGTAGATCATGGGAAGCATAGAATCTGATCTGTCTCAGCATAAACCGTTTGATCGCCTCATAGCCTTCTTCGTGTGTCCTGTTTCGACTCAGTGGGAGATACCTACTTACCATGAACATTTGGTAGATATCCTCCATTTTCATCATTATAAAGTCGTTTTCCTGGCAGATGAATATGCTGGAGTCTGTCCGTCGAACTTTGAAGCTGTAGAACGGGATGGTGTGATGATCTTCTCTGTGTATATCAAGGATAGCGTCAATAGGATGGATGCTGGACTTCATATCTCTTTCCAGTACTTGACGTTGTTTTCCAGATGATCTGTGCATCAACATGTGAAGATGTCCGCCAGCCATTTTTCCTTTGAGGTGAGTCAAACCACGGATCTTTAGTTCATCTAGCTGTTTGAGCTTGTCTGCGGTTCTCCAAATTCCCTTTCTGATTTCCTCTTGGAAGGGGGCATTTATTCTGATGTTTTCCCAGAGCTTTTCTTTTGGGGGCAACTTGCTTGCCGTTTGTCTGATGACGGATTCTAGCTCCCTGGGTATCTTTTTGTAGTCCTCCCCTTCTTTGAGTTCCTCTTCATCAAGGCGTATGATGTCTTCTGCGCATTTGGCCAGTAACTCTCTCAGCCACCAATTTCGCTGCATATCCTCTGTCTCGGCTTCGCATCTAAGATCATCCCACTCTGTCCACTTTCTCGGCCAAACGTCATGTACCACAGCATCCTCGAGTGCATCGTGAATATCTTTGCCTTGGGGAATGTAAGGGACTCTCAGCTGTGATGATTTTTCTCGTGAGTCACAACCGGGTTCACTAGGATTGCCCATTGTCATCAGGTTAGAACTGAGTTCTGGCTGATGGCCTGACTTGACAGATGAATCAGAGATAGCATTGTCAGGACTTCCATCCCCTCTTCGGACGGTATCCTTTGGAGACACGCCTCGGGATGTTGTCATCGATTTCGAACTGTGTTCTGATCGATGGCCTGAGCTTTGTGATGTACCAGAGGTAACCACTACAGGACTTCCATCCCCTCCTCGGACAGTATCTCTAGGAGATAAGCCTCGGGATGTTTCGTCTAGCTCGACCAGGCTAGAGAGTTGGGCTTGGTTGTGGCTCGAGGAAGGTGGTGGTTGGTTGGTGGGCTGGTTTGATGAGGTGTTTGGCTGGGGTTCATGGCTGGTAGAGGCTGCTTGCTCAAGTGTCTGAGGCCTCTTGTTCTCCCCCTCATGAGGTTCCGAATCATCGGGATCCTCATGGGAACGTTTGAGACCTCGGGGACTATCACGGCAAGTGCCGTACTGAGGGCGGTCGTGTTTAAAGAAAACTTGGAGAAGGTCGCGCTCGAAGGGTGAAAGGTGGCAAGTGTCGACCTCCAGCAACCGAAGAAACAGGAGATCGGCAAGCTCAAGGCGGGATAGGTGGAAGGGATTGGTCGAGGCAGAGGGCGATACCAGTTCCGTATCGTGGGTTCCCCGAGAGAGTGAAGGGCTAAGTGGTTTGGTGGATGTGATAGGGATGACAGGAGTGGGTTGTGGAATTGATTGAGAGGGTGAAGAGTGAGGTTTGGGGTGGCTCTGTTCACTATGAACCGCTGGGGTTGTTTTGGAGTCCTGTGCCCAAGCGGTGAATGCTTGTTGCACCCATGGTTTGATGGTGGACTCCATGTAGCGGTTCATGAGAACGGTAACGTCTTCGGGTGTAAGGTGTCCAGTTACGGGGGTTGTAACTGTTGTCACAGCATCAGTGAAGAGAGCTGATGTGTGGCCAGCGTGCAAAGATGAAGTCATTTTTGGCACAGCAGGGCTTCCGACCATCCTTGTTTGCACTCCGGTCGTTGTATCCAGGGTGTGTGCACCTGTATGTGCTGTGAATGGTGTAGGTGTCCTAGAAAAATTGGAAAAAGTGGGAAATGTGACACCTAGACTCGATTTGGAGAAAGAGGGGGTTGTGGCCTCGGGCGGTGGGCCACTAGAGCGCTCAACTGGTTCGGAGGGAACCAGTGAGGTGGGTGAGTCCCGTGATGTTGAAACGTTAGCCTTTTGGGAGGCTAACGAGTGGCTGGGAGAGGGTGGTGCACGCGCAGTTGAGCCCGATGCTGCGGCTTCTACTCGGGAACCAACAAGGTTGGCCCCTGTACTTAAGGATTTGGCCCAGCTTATAGTAATGAAGGGAAGACAGTCGTCGAAGATGTGTAGGTCCTCTTCAGCAACCAAACTCTTTCTGACAGGACGCTGCTTCTTTGTCTTTGTCTTAGGTGACCTGGGAGCAGCAGTCTTAGCTGTGGCTGGCTCCTTCACGGGTCTGATGACGATGGTCTTTGGACGGGCAGCTATAAATGGAGCTGCATCCTCAGGGGTGACTTTCTTTGGAGGAGAATCAATTGGCAGCTTCCCCTTTCGGATCAGAGTAAAAGTGTGCTCCACGCCGTCACTATCGTCGTTGTCATCATCGCTGTCAGCATCGTCATCGTCTTTGTCCACACTATTGGATGCCTCATCGTCAGCCTTTTTGTGGGCCGGGCTGAACGATTCATCGGCAGGTTCCGCAGCGTTTGTACGTGCGCCCTCAGCCGTCTGATTCCTCTCGAGAGAATCGTCAGATTTCCCTTCATGGGGCACACGCGCCACTGGTTTCTGTGGCTTACTGGCTCTCTTTGGACCCTTACTAGCTCTCGGCTTAGGCCCCGGGGCAGGTCCAGCTGGGTTTGACTGAACCATGGGGCCATCTTTCGGTAGACTCTCCCTATATTGGACGACTGCGGAGTGTCGTGGATTGCCCAGGTCCAGCAGATCATCTGGTATGGTCATCCCCACAGCGTCGTGCTTGAAGCGCTTGAAGTACTGGAGCTTGGGGGCAATGAACTGGTCTTCATCTTTGCGCGGAGGAATTCCTGGGTGGGCGGCCATGTAATCAGCAATGATGAGTGCCAACCATCTGGCGTAGGGAATCGTCATGCCCGTTTTTCCGTCCTCTTTGTCCTGGACTTGAGTGACCAGCTCAATCCAGAAGAGCTGCGCCATATCATAATTCTTGGCGAAGACGATCCCATGGAAGATTTGGAAGATCTGCAGGTTGCACTTGTCATTGCCAGCGTGCTTTGGAGATAGACATTTGTTGACGAGGCCAAACAGTGTCTTCCATGGGTATGGCAAGTTCATCAGCTTGAAATGTGACAGAAACGGCAGCGGTGCATCATATCCCAATTGTGCCAGTCCTTGCATCAATTCTGCCTTGGAGGGTAATGGTTCATAGGTCTCGTGGACAGGCAGCTCCAGTATAGTTCTTAGAGTGGACGCTGTTAGTGCTAGCCGTCTGTTGTGGAGCGTGGCAGTGATACCAGAAGCGTCCTTCCTGGAGGGCATGTGCATGGTCCCCCACAGCTGTTGCAGGTAGATTTCGGGGACAATTATGGCTTTGGTGAGTGCCGGCCAGATGTAGTGCCCCTTCAGGATGATAGGAATGACTGGGTCAGGGCACTTGAAGACGGCTAGGTCGAGTTGAAAGTTGTTGTCCTGTAGCCGAACCCACTTGTATTTAGGGAACAGCTGTGTGTAGAGTGCATCTTCCTGGGGGGTATCTTGTTGAGTGCCTGACATATTGAGCTGAAAGAATAGCACACGTTAGCAAAAAAATGAATTTCCCTTTGGTGTGGAGGATTTCAGAGATGAGGAAACGAGTTCTGGCACCAAGTTTACAAGCTCGAGCCCATGAGCACCAGTTAACAAACTCGAGCCCATGAGTGCGAGTTTGCAAACTCGAGCCATGGGTGCGAGTTTACAAACTCGAGCCATGGGTGCGAGTTTACAAACTCGAGCCATGGGTGCGAGTTTACAAACTCGAGCCATGGGTGCGAGTTTACAAACTCGAGCCATGGGTGCGAGTTTACAAACTCGAGCCCTGAGCGCGAGTTTGCAAACTCGAGCCCTGAGCGTGAGTTTACAAACTCGAACCCTGAGCGCGAGTTTACAAACTCGAGCCCTGAGCGCGAGTTTACAAACTCGAGCCCAGAGTGCGAGTTTACAAACTCGAGCCCAGAGTGCGAGTTTACAAACTCGCAGTCTGCTCGAATTCGAAACGTCAGGCTATGAACTCGAGTTCCAGAACTCGTGTTTTGCCCAGAAAGACGATAACCACCTGAAATAAAAACAATTACAAGGATAAACATACAATCAAGCCCCCCTTTGTGTTGAATTTTTTTTTATATTTGAGAAAAAAACGCGGCGTTTTTGTTTTTGGTTTTGGATGGTTCGAGATGGCGTTTGAGATGGCGTTCAACAAAAACAGAGTGAGAGGGGAAGTTCGTAGTGAGGACTACCTTTGAGGGGAATGGAGTTGGGGAGATGAGTGAGAACGAGAAAGAAAATGGAGGAAGAAGACGTAGAGATATCTCGGGCTCTGGGAGTTCTGTGAGAGAGAAACGTAAGCAATGGGAAGGAAGGGGATGAAAAAAGGTATATATACGCGAGAGTTTAGAAACGGGCCGGGAAAAAGTTGGGCCTTAGGGGTGAAATGATCCATTTCTGATCAACAAAAAGTACTCCCCCTTGCTGTAGTCAACACACGCACTGCCTTTTTTTTTTTTCAAATTTTCTCCCCCTTGATGAATGCAATGCACACACACTCTATGTACCTCACGCACACTATTTTTGGATCATTTTGACCTTTTTCTCCCCCTTGATGAATGCAAACGCACGCACACTATTTTTGATCTTTTTCAAGTTTTCTCCCCCTCGATGAATGCAAACGCACGCACACTATTTTTGTATTTGTCTCGGGCTTCTCCCCCTGGACACATGCAACGCACACACACTATTTACAAAACACACACACGCACACTTTTTACAGGTCCAACACACACACCCCTTTTTACAGACTAGTGGAAACAGAATTACAAAGGCTCGAGGTTCAACATGCCTAATTTTGAAACCAGGAACTGGAATCTCTTTTCGTCCAGTGCCTTAGTAAACAAATCAGCCAGTTGAAGCTCGGAGCTTACAAAGTACATGTCAATATCCCCTTTTTCCACGTGATCTTTGATGAAATGATATCTCAGGTCGATGTGTTTGGTGCGGGAGTGATGAACCGGGTTGCTGGTGATGGCGATGGCACTCTGTGAGTCGCTGTAGATCGGGATATGGCAGAAAGTGTAACCGTAGTCTTTTAGCTGGGTCTTCATCCATAATATTTGTGAACAACAGCTAGCAGCCGCGACGTATTCTGCCTCGGCCGTAGATGTTGACACACAGTTCTGTTTCTTGGAAGACCAGCAGACTAACTTATCGCCCAAGAACTGGAGAGCTCCCGAGGTACTTTTGCGGTCCATCCGGCAACCAGCAAAATCTGCGTCAGAGTATCCGACGAGGTCAAAACCTGAGTGTTTGGGATACCAAAGGCCTAGATTCACTGTGCCTTTGAGGTATCTCAGTATTCTTCGAACAGCCGTCAGATGGGACTCCTTTGGATTCGCCTGAAAGCGTGCACATAAGCATGTAGAGAAGACGATATCAGGCCTGCTAGACGTGAGATATAGCAAAGATCCAATGATTGCCCTATAGTTTGTGGCATCGACTGATTTCCCAGAAGGGTCTGAGTCCAGTTTGTTGGTGGGGGACATAGGGGTCGGCATGGAAGATTTGCTATCGATGTTGAATCTCTTAAGCATTTCCAGAATATACTTGGACTGATTGATGAAAATGCCGTCAGAGAGTTGTCTTACTTGCAGGCCTAGGAAGAAGTTCAGCTCTCCCATCATGCTCATTTCAAACTTAGTTTTCATTAGTTTCTCAAAATGTTTGCACAGACGTGGATTTGAGGAGGCGAAGATGATATCATCAACATAGATCTGAATCAGGATGATGTCAGACTTCTGTCGCTTGATGAAAAGTGTAGTATCAATCTTCCCTTTTGAGAAACCTGAGTAAACCAGAAATTCAGTTAAGGCATCGTACCAAGCTCTTGGTGCCTGTTTCAGCCCATACAGAGCTTTCTTCAGCTTGTACACATGGTTGGGATATCTGGGATCTACAAATCCTTCGGGCTGAGCGACATAGACTTCTTCTTCCAAGACTCCATTCAGAAAGGCAGTCTTGACGTCCATTTGAAAGACGGTAAAGTTCTTGTGGGCCGCGTACGCAAGAAAGAGGCGTATTGCTTCAATTCTTGCTACGGGTGCAAATGTTTCATCATAGTCTATTCCCTCTTGCTGATTGTATCCTTTAGCGACCAGCCGTGCCTTGTTGCGTATCACTATGCCTTCTTCGTCCTTCTTGTTCTTGAACACCCATTTGGTGCCAATTATGGTTTTCTGAGGGGGTTTAGGCACGAGTGTCCACACTTCTAGTCTGTCAAACTGATTGAGCTCATCTTGCATAGCAATCACCCAATCTGGATCAGCGAGTGCATCTGAGACTTTGGATGGTTCATTCTGGCTTAGAAAGCATGCATAGTGACATTCACTCATAGTAGTCGATCTCGTACGCACACCTTGACCCGGATCACCGATTATTTGTTCAGTGGGATGAGCTCTTGTCCATTTCCTCTCATGTGCCAGAGGATTAGGAGTAATGATCGGTTGATCCGAGTCCTGGTAGGGGATTGGTGACTCTTGAGCAGCTGAGGCGTGCGGTGGAGATGACTCTGATGTGGTAGCAAACCCGTGATCATCCACTCCTCCGTGATTAGTTTGGGGAGTTGACGGAGTAGATGGTTCATTATCTGGTCCGAGAAGGAGTGGAGTCTCAGTGAAAGGAGTTGGTTGCTGTGGAATGTTTGACGATGAAGCTGGTGTGCATGGAGAAGATGAAGGTTGTGAATTCTCGTAGAAGTTCTGAAAGAGGGAATTGAGAATCACACCTTCAGGTACAGGGTTTTGTTCAACTGTGTCAGGGTCCACTGGTGCAGTAAGTGACGGGTCAGCTTGTAAGTGTTCCGTTGCGAAGTCAGCCATCTCACAGAATGTCACATTCACACTCTCAATGACCGTTCGTTTGTCTCTAAGATTGACTCGGTAGGCTTTGGACTGCTGGGATTAGCCAATGAACACCCCTTCTTGGGCTTTTGCGTCTAGCTTACCTCTATCAATTCTGTCATTTAGTACGAAGCACTTGCAGCCAAATATCTTAAAGAATGAGATATCCGGAGTTCGGTTGAAAAGGATTTCATATGGGGTCTTGTCGAAGCGTTTGTGTATAGATGTTCTGTTTTGGGTGTAGCACGCCGTATTAATGGCCTCTGCCCACATAAAGTGTGGCAATCTTGACTGGATGAGCATGGTGCGTGCTGCTTCGTCAAGGGTCCTGTTCTTTCTTTCAACCACTCCATTCTGTTGGGGGGTTTTGGCTGCTGCGAATTGCTGTGTGATACCGAGAGATTCATAGAATCCAGTGAGAGTTTGATTCTTGAACTCGGTACCGTTGTCAGTTCTGATGATTCGAACACTTTGCTGCAGCAGTTTCTGGACTGTTCTGACAAAGGTCATAATGATTTCTGCTGCCTCGTCCTTTTTACGAAGAAATTTTGTCCATGTGTACCGAGAGAAGTCATCAACGATCACCAGTGTATATTTGCGGCCGTTGATGCTTTGGACTCTCATAGGTCCACACAGATCCATGTGTATCAGTTGCAGCGGTAAAGTAGATGATGGGACAGGCTTTGACTTGTGGGAGCTTCTCGTCATTTTGCCCATTTTGCAGGCACTACAATGATTCTCTGTGGAAGATTTCAACGGAGGAAGCCCCTTCACTAGTTTCTTCGATGACAGGATGGACAAACTCTTGAAATTAATATGGGAAAGACGTCTGTGCCAGAGGTTGTTTTGTTCCGTTGAAGCTTTGGACAGCAGACAGATGGAAGTGGTGGATTGAACGCTTTTCAGATCAATAGTGTACAGGTTGGAGGTCCTGTAACACGTTAATAATGAGTTCCCTTCGCTGTCTAGAACATAGCATTGTTTGGCAAAGAACCTCACTTCCATCCCACTGTCACAGAATTGTCCTATGCTCAGAAGATTGTGTTTGAGCCCTTTGACAAATGAAACATCCTTGATGGTGACGCTGGCACAGATGACATCCCCATATCCAAGAATAGGAGATGAGGCGTCGTTCCCGAATCTAACATTTCCTCCATAGCAGGTGGTATAGTTACTCAGTAGGTACTTTACTCCGGTCATGTGGGTTGAGCATCCAGAATCCAAGTGCCACACATGACCGTCCTGCAAAACAATTAAACAGGTTCAGGTACCCATCTTGGAATGGGTCCTTCCTCATCATTGAAAAATATTCATTCAAGTTTTGCTTTGAGCTGTGATCCAAGGTCAGCAACTCTTTCAACAAAAGATCTATCTCTTGTGGGCTTTCCGATAGCCAGATTTGCTTTTGCAGTGGGTCTGATATTTGGGGCCCACTTAGCAGTTTCTCTTTTAGTTTTGGTGGGTCTGAGATGTCTCATCTTAGGGACCCACCTTTCAGGTTCATGTTGGATGGGTCTTCGTCTGTGGACCCACCTTTCAGTTTCATTTTGGATGGGTCTTCGTCTGCGGACCCACCTTTCAGTTTCAGGTCTGATAGGTCTTATCTTAGGGACCCACCTTTCAGTTTCAGTTTGTGTGGGTCTTATCTTGGGAACCCACCTTGTTGTTTCAGTTTGTGTGGGTCTTATCTTGGGGACCCACCTTTCCATTTTAGGTTTAGGGGGAGAGTAGACAGGTGCTTTGTGATTGAACGGTTGTTTCTTCAGTTTAGTTTTGAAAATCTCCTCTTTAGAAAGCCGATTAAGATGTTTCCTTGAATGAACTCTGAGAGAATATTTCATATCAGGAATACAAAACGTTCCCTTAGAAGTTCCTTTCTTGGTTTCTCTTTCAGGTTTGAGCTTTCTAAAAGGCTTTGATTTAACAACATTCACATCACATTCATAATTTTGGGGGTCTGAAACAGAATAACCATAAGCAATAGTAGAATTATACAAAGAGCCATGTTCAAAAGATGTCACAGAATTTTTCAGCTTGGGACTCAAGACTGAACTACTAGAAACTGAGTTAACATGGACAGGTTTAGTCTTAGTTTTAGAGTACAAAATGGAGCTGGATCTAGGACCAGGTTTATTCTCAAAAACTTTCTTCTTGCCAGCAGCTATTTCCTTTCTTTTCATCTCCCACTCTTTCTTCTCTTCTCCTCTTCCTTTCACTTCTTGTCCTGTGACAACAGGAGAAGAGTGATGAGTGGCAGATTTTTCAGAAGTTTTAGTTTTATCAGAAGAGGTTTGAGCAGTTTTTAAGACAGAATGATATTTTTCACTCAATTCATCAAATTTGCTTAATAGTTCTTGCCAATTGCTTTCAGAATTTTTCTTTTCAGTTTCAAAACGCTCTCTCTCATTGTCAAGGGTTTTCTGAAGATCTGCATATTTTTGGACCAAAGGAGAGATGCATTTGTCTTGACCGGACTTAAAAATTCCAGTTTTGGGAGTGGGACCCATTGGACTTTCAAAGTAAGGAACCCCTTTTGGGACATTAAAAATGTCAAACCCCTCCTCGTTGTAGATTACCTTTTCTTTAGAGAGAGCTTTCTCAACCAGAGGAGTATAGTCAAGAGAGGTTTCAATTTTAGGATTACTCCTTTTCTCTTCTTCTTCTTTAGTGGTTTCTTCTTCACTCCCAAATTTCATTTTCTTATCAATGTCTAGAGTTAAGTAAGTTGCATCATACAACTGGCGGCAGTCAACTTTCTTTAAATGACGCGGGTTCGGCAGTCCAAGACCAGCTTTTGGGTTGTAATGCTGAACGTCGCTTATACGATTTAGAAAAACTGTGTGTTCGGTTTGACCTCTTCTGACACATACATCCTCAAGTTCCTTTACTTTGCTTAAAAGGCTGCTTCTTTTATTTCTTAAAAATTCACAGTCAGCTTTAGCTGTGTTTTTCTCAACTTCACTGTCTTGTAGTTTCTTAGTCAGTTCAGCTATTTTAAGTTCAAAGCTTTCAAAGTCTGAGGACACCCTTTTGATTTGATCTTTGGCATTTTCAAGTTGAACGCTTAAGGAAGATTTTTGGTCAAGGTTCTGTTTCAGTACCCTGTAATTATTGTCTAATCTCTCTTGCAGTTCTTTAATGAGGTGGTCCTTATTGTGTAAGGACTGAGTTTGTATAGTGTGAGAGTGATTAGAGGTTCTTACAGTGCTTGTAGAGCATTCACTTCCGGGGATCGCAGCATCACCCTTTTTCTCTTCTTCATCCTCCAGCCTTGCCATCAAGGCGAAGTTCTCTTCCTCTTCCTCTTCTTCTTCAGAATCATCTTCCGCCCACTGGACCAGCTCAGCATGTTTGCCAGAGGCTTCTACTTCCTCCTGTTGTGCTAAGAAGAGCTTTTGTTTATTAATTAGAATCTTTTGTTTGTAGAAGTTTGCATCTCTCTTCTTTGGAAGCCGACAGTCTTTGCTGATATGTCCAGGCTTCCCGCAGTTATAGCACACAGGGGCATTAGCAGTTGATGTAGCCTTCTTGGCTGAGCTTTGGTCCTGGTTCTTCTGTTTGTAGTTGGAAGAAGAGGTTCGCAGCTTATTTGAAGAGCTGTTCCTCTTGGCAAACTTCTTGGCCAGCAGGGCCATCTTCTTCTGGAGATCTGCTAGCTCAGCTTCAAGATCAGTTCCTTCTTCATCACTCTCATCTTCATCAGATTCAACCTCCACTACTTTCTTCTTCTTCTTCTGCAGAGGTTTCGCTGTTCTTTTGGGCTGAGCTTCCATCAGTAGAGCTAGAGGATTTGGGCTTGATTGTTCCTCAGTGCATACAACGTCATTGACGAATTCCTTTAGCAGCTCATTCAAGGTGAATAGATCAATTTCATCCATGTCAATGCGTTGTCTCAAGTCCTTTACTGTTTTACTCCAAGATGGGTGCAGACTAGACAAAAATCTAGTATTCAGTTCCAGGTTGGTTCTGAATATTTTGATTTTCCTCATTTCATTCATCAGCTTCACAAGCCTGGCATGAGTCTCGTGAAGAGGTTCTCCAGGAGCAGCTTTGAACGAGTCATAAGCCATTAAAATAGCAGATTTCTTGGTTTTTAGGCTTATGCTCGTGCCTTGGAGTAATTTTTCAATCTCGTCCCACATTTCTTTTGCAGTTTGCATACTGTCAATCATCACGTACACTTCATTTGGGATGGCTTGGAGGAGGTATGTTTTGGCCATTAGATCTCCTCTCAGCCTTAGCTTGTCTGCTTCAGTGTATTCAGACGGCCTCTTTCGTCTTGTTTCCGGAGGAATGGGTGGATTGTTAGTTGAGTCCCCTCCTACGTCAATCATTAGAACAGCTGGTCCTTCCAGGAGGGATTCCAGCATTGCGTCGGAGTTTTCTTTGTGTTCTAGGAAATTCAAGAAACGAGTTCTCCACATTTGGTACTCCCCTTTTCTCAGTGATGGGGGAGTACTGCTGTTTCCTTGCGCATTGGATTCAGAAGCCATTCCTGTAGCTGTAGAAAACTGACCGTTCGAGAAATAAGATCAGAAAATTTACTAAGTCAAGAACTCGAGTTCCTGAGTGTTCAAAGCCTAAACTCGAGGTCTGGGGAACTCGAGGTGAGAGGTCGAGTTTATGAACTCGAGGTCAAGAGTTCGAGTTTCCAAAAACTCGAGGTGTAAACTCGCAGGGTCAAAACTCGTGGTCAGACTGCGAGTTTGCAGGCTGCGAGTTTGTAGACTGCGAGTTGTGGACCGCGAGTTGTAGACTGCGAGTTCTTGAGCTCGAGTTTGCAGGCTGCGAGTTTCTCAACTCGAGTTTACAGGCTGCGAGTTTATGCAATAACACCTTGGGCTGCGAATTCCTGAAAAAATAAAACTTCAGATTTTCAGAAAAACAAATATGGTAGGTTGTAGCCCTTGTTGTAGAGATCCTTTTACCTAAGTTTCAGGTCAAAAAGCTGCACAGAGCTTAGAGAAACGAGGGGTGCGAGTTCATGGGTGCGAGTTTACTGAGAAAGAAAATATGCAGAAACGAAAAAGGAAGATATACTGCTTGATCGTCTTTGAAACGCGATTCTAACAGTATAACTTTTACAGTATTTGGTGCAGAAATAAGATTACAGATGATAAACTCGCTATTCTACAAAAACGGAGTCTTTCGCAGATAGTTCTTCTGATCAGCTCTCGATCGGCTCTGATACCATTTGTTAGTCCCTATTTTCTATAACAATAGTATAATATGGCATACAGATGAAAGATTAACAACAAAGATGAACACAGAAAGATCAAGTGTAAACCTTCTCTGATATACCGTGAATCTTTCGTACAAGAATGATAAGCGCTAAGGCTATTTTGAGCAGATACAAAAGTTAACCGCAAACCTGAGTCCTCCTCCCTCTTTTATAGGCGAGGCTCAGGTATGCGTACAAAGGCTTCTTGCCTGAGTATGGGCCTAACACTTGGCCCATATTGTATACTATTCTAACAGATATATTTAATCAGTACAGAATAGAAATAGCAAACATCTAACTTATTACAGACAAGACAGACAAACTTGATTCACAATAAATAGTCTTCAACAGGCAGCATGTTTATGGATTAGGGAAAAATATCCTTGCTCCATGGACTGTTTTAGGGGACTTTAATTGTGTTTGTGAACCGGGTGAGAGGAGAGGGTCTGCCCCCCCCCCCCCCCCTCGGGTTGTCTCACCCAAGACCTTAAGGAACTAAAAATACAAGCTAACCTCAATGATGCCCCCTCCACCGGTGAATTCTACACTTGGTATAGGGTCAAACTCACTTCTTTGACATAGAGCCTGAGTTTGATCATGTCGCATCTTTGACAATAATTGGCCAAAGGAAGAATGATGGTTCAAAACCTTTCAAGTTTTTCAATATGTGGTTAAAACATGATAAATTTAAAGGGATTTTGGGGCAAGTTTGGCTTAGGAATGTTGTTGGAACTGCTCAGTTTAGACTTGTTCGAAAACTGAAACTGTTAAAACAACCTCTTAAGCAACTAAATAAGGATGTAACACCCCCAAATTTCCCACCCAAAACGTTGATATAATTGAAATACAACTTTTATTTATTGATAATGAAAATTTAAAGAAAGTACAGCGGAAGTCTTAATAAGGGAAATGGGTGTTACCGCCACATCCGGTCATCTCTCAACCGGATGCACAGGCAACTAAAACATAACAACTAATTTAATAAAAATAAAGTGTTTGTAAAGTAAATGTTTATTTCATGACTAGTATAACTAAGGCGACTTCTAATTCGCTCTCGGGCCATGCAAGCAATCATCAATCGACAAAAGTCATCCTCACCTGCACAAATAAAGTGCAGAAACAAAACAAGGAAAAGAAAACAAAAATTAGCTTTAGAGCTAAGTAAGTACTACCCAACCCCGTAAAATAATCATGTTTGACTAAAATAGATTTTTATATAATACTATATAAAAATAACACACTCCATCAAAATCTTTTTCACTTTGATTTTTCTCAAAACCACTTCTTTACTAAAACCCTCAACTTCTCTTCAAAAATCTTATAGTAACTCTTCTCTTTGAACTTCTCAAAAAAATCTTCTTCTCTAACTTCCTAGTACTTTAGAAGGGCGGTGCTCAACCTTTCGGTAGAGCCCGGTGGACCGTGGTTACGGACGGCCACCCCGAACAAGTGCCGGTACCACAACTGCTCTGTTGGAAACGGAACGACTACCTTAAGTGTGCACACCCCCTAAAAGGGATTCCAAGCCCTCCGAGTAGTAAGTCGTAACGAGTAGTCGGGACTCAGTCTACCAACTACCCCTGAATAAGATATCTTGAATGATTAGGGACTACTACTACCATAACTTCTTCTTAAAAGGGATCATCGATCCAAATATCACTTTAAACTCAAACTATACTTCTTAGTAGTAGCAGACCTAATCACCCTCCGCATTTATCCGGACGTGGAAAACCGACACCACGGATTTCTCCCGTGATGCTCACCTCTTATAAAAATGTAAATTTTATCTTCAATAAATAATACTTCAAAAATACTTCTCAATTTCTCTAAAAAGTCTTGAAGGTATTTAAAAATATTAAATACCCCAAAAGTACTTAATTTATATTTCTCAACTACCATATATATAATATCTCTTCAAAAATCACATACACAAAATTCAACAATTCACACTTATTCACGTAATGCATAATAAGCATATAATACGAGGAAACAATTTTAGATTGGCAGAGAAACTTACCTCAAATCACGATAACTCCTAACCGAAACTTCTATGTCGATCTTCTCCAAACATCACCTTCTAAGAATATTACAATTTCTAATATCAACATATTATCAAAATTGTAGGTTAATTCCTCTACCCTTTCATTATAGATATAATAGTCCATAATTTAGTCCATTATTTACGTCATCCATTATTATTATTATTATACTTATTATTATTATTATTATTGAGTTGATCCAAAATTTCGGTCCAAGTCAGAATTACAAATCCAAAACAATCAATCCAACCAATTCTTCTCATTTGCCATATCAACCAATTTTCATCCTACGGCCCACAATTAAAATAAAGAGATCCATCCCAAATAATAAACGTAATACGGAATAGAAATCAGAGTATGCGGAGTTACGTACTCGGTTCGTCGTTACGTTCCCAGCTGGCAAACGCATCGTTTCAGTTTTTGGCAGGGATAGCACGACATCTCATCAGGCGGTGATGGCTGTATCTCAGGCGACTGACGGTGGCGATCAAGCAGAGACCTTTTCCACCGACAACGAGCAACGATAACACCTACGGCGGCGAAGCAGCCTAGCACCGGCGCCTTCTATTTGTATCCCGGCGATCTGCACTCGTTCTCCGGCAGCCTCCCGTCTCCTTTACCGGCGTTGCTGTGGTCTTCTCCGGCGTGAAGAAGTCCGGTGGGTCTGGTTACAGCACTCCGGCGTACTCTTCGGTGGGGAAGGCGGTAAGGGTATTGTCTCTTCTACTTTTTCGAAGGCAGTAACACGTACAAAGGTCTTCTTCCTCCGACGTCTGTGAGTTCCGGCCGTCCGGCGCACAGTTGGGTCTTCTTCCCCGGCGTTTCAGTGCAGCGAAAAGATCTCTATAGGAGTGTGCGACGGGGTATATACGGGCGTGGGTTGTTTTGTAGCGAGGGTATGCATAATTATAACGATCATAGACGGTCCTAGGCTTACGTTACGAATCTCCGGTTTTTAATCACTTACCATGAGTAGCGCCCGTCACTTATTACGTACATACAGAGTATATCTCATGCGTGTATGAAGATATATACGTACCATAGACCTTCCTTATTTATTGCAAAGCATGTGTGTGTCTGACTGTATATATGTTATTACCATATTAAGGCATAGCAGAGTTACGTACGTGATATTGTTATTATCATATTTCAGTCTTATCATACATGTTGTTATATACGATAGTATATATAAATATTACCAAGTATACTCACTTAAGCATGTATGTATTAAGTTTACGTTTAGCGTACGTAATAACGTTAGTTATAATTTATATTGAACATGCTACACTTTTATTAAAATGCCATTCTTATTATATATGACGCATGTAAATTTATTATTTGTTACAGAAAGCATTATTTTTAATATTTCCGTCAAAGTGGTATCTGATCGATCCAAAATTATCGCTTTATAACGTTTTATCTGACTAACAAAATTATTATATACTATTTATATATATATATATATCTTAAATTTTCGGAGTGTCACATACTACCCCCCTTAAAAATGTGCTTCGTCCCCGAAGCACTTAACTTACTCAGGATGCGTCATCCATCGAACAATACTGTATGACCTAGCTTGAGTCCTCGTTTGATTTCTTCTTTAGCGCCTTTCCTGCTTTCTCAAGTGTTTAAGTAAGAGTACACAACTATATCAATTCGTAGATCCGTCAATGGGCCACTTTATAGCGTAGAAGATTTTGTTGAAGGTGTGAATTCATTCCTCGAGGACGAGAGGATCTTCTTGGCCTGCATGAATCATGGAATTACGCTTCGCTACGATCGAGTTTCGCTACATCAGCGCATTGTAGAGACGATGTTGATGTTGATTTTGAAGTAACACATTCCCGATGGTCTCGATGAGTTGAGTAAATTTCGCGTTCATCGATGCGGCATACTTATTCTTGATGTTGTCACTAATGAGCGTCACTATCTACTTGAAAAGGATAACGCGTAAAACACGTATAAGGGATCCATCCAGTAGTATTCGCAATTTTACCACCCCATAACCAATAACTTACTAGTCCAACAATCTCAAATGTTCTTCTATAAGTCCAAAATACTCCTTAAATAAGTCACTTAGGATATATCCAAAACCCAAAAGAATATCTCAAAAAATTCAAAAGAATCACATACTCAACCAAAAACCAAAAATCCAAATCTCACAACCTCACCGCGGCCTAAAATTTTATTTTAGTCCTAGAAACTCTTAATCATTCTTCAAATATTTTAGAAAAGAAAACAAAAAACATATTGAAAAACTCCCTTGAAAAAAATTGTTAAAAGGAATGTTTTGATAACCTCTTTAGAAAACCTAACAAAAATAATAATAATAATTATTTATAAAACTTTTTAGATACTTCTGACTCTAGTTGCCGCCATACCAGTTGCTAAGGGTACCATCTTAACAACCAGAGACTTTGCAACCCGAGTCCCAAAAGCTCTGATACCAATTTGTAACACCCCCAAATTTCCCACCCAAAACGTTGATATAATTGAAATACAACTTTTATTTATTGATAATGAAAATTTAAAGAAAGTACAGCGGAAGTCTTAATAAGGGAAATGGGTGTTACCGCCACATCCGGTCATCTCTCAACCGGATGCACAGGCAACTAAAACATAACAACTAATTTAATAAAAATAAAGTGTTTGTAAAGTAAATGTTTATTTCATGACTAGTATAACTAAGGCGACTTCTAATTCGCTCTCGGGCCATGCAAGCAATCATCAATCGACAAAAGTCATCCTCACCTGCACAAATAAAGTGCAGAAACAAAACAAGGAAAAGAAAACAAAAATTAGCTTTAGAGCTAAGTAAGTACTACCCAACCCCGTAAAATAATCATGTTTGACTAAAATAGATTTTTATATAATACTATATAAAAATAACACACTCCATCAAAATCTTTTTCACTTTGATTTTTCTCAAAACCACTTCTTTACTAAAACCCTCAACTTCTCTTCAAAAATCTTATAGTAACTCTTCTCTTTGAACTTCTCAAAAAAATCTTCTTCTCTAACTTCCTAGTACTTTAGAAGGGCGGTGCTCAACCTTTCGGTAGAGCCCGGTGGACCGTGGTTACGGACGGCCACCCCGAACAAGTGCCGGTACCACAACTGCTCTGTTGGAAACGGAACGACTACCTTAAGTGTGCACACCCCCTAAAAGGGATTCCAAGCCCTCCGAGTAGTAAGTCGTAACGAGTAGTCGGGACTCAGTCTACCAACTACCCCTGAATAAGATATCTTGAATGATTAGGGACTACTACTACCATAACTTCTTCTTAAAAGGGATCATCGATCCAAATATCACTTTAAACTCAAACTATACTTCTTAGTAGTAGCAGACCTAATCACCCTCCACATTTATCCGGACGTGGAAAACCGACACCACGGATTTCTCCCGTGATGCTCACCTCTTATAAAAATGTAAATTTTATCTTCAATAAATAATACTTCAAAAATACTTCTCAATTTCTCTAAAAAGTCTTGAAGGTATTTAAAAATATTAAATACCCCAAAAGTACTTAATTTATATTTCTCAACTACCATATATATAATATCTCTTCAAAAATCACATACACAAAATTCAACAATTCACACTTATTCACGTAATGCATAATAAGCATATAATACGAGGAAACAATTTTAGATTGGCAGAGAAACTTACCTCAAATCACGATAACTCCTAACCGAAACTTCTATGTCGATCTTCTCCAAACATTACCTTCTAAGAATATTACAATTTCTAATATCAACATATTATCAAAATTGTAGGTTAATTCCTCTACCCTTTCATTATAGATATAATAGTCCATAATTTAGTCCATTATTTACGTCATCCATTATTATTATTATTATACTTATTATTATTATTATTATTGAGTTGATCCAAAATTTCGGTCCAAGTCAGAATTACAAATCCAAAACAATCAATCCAACCAATTCTTCTCATTTGCCATATCAACCAATTTTCATCCTACGGCCCACAATTAAAATAAAGAGATCCATCCCAAATAATAAACGTAATACGGAATAGAAATCAGAGTATGCGGAGTTACGTACTCGGTTCGTCGTTACGTTCCCAGCTGGCAAACGCATCGTTTCAGTTTTTGGCAGGGATAGCACGACATCTCATCAGGCGGTGATGGCTGTATCTCAGGCGACTGACGGTGGCGATCAAGCAGAGACCTTTTCCACCGACAACGAGCAACGATAACACCTACGGCGGCGAAGCAGCCCAGCACCGGCGCCTTCTATTTGTATCCCGGCGATCTGCACTCGTTCTCCGGCAGCCTCCCGTCTCCTTTACCGGCGTTTCTGTGGTCTTCTCCGGCGTGAAGAAGTCCGGTGGGTCTGGTTACAGCACTCCGGCGTACTCTTCGGTGGGGAAGGCGGTAAGGGTATTGTCTCTTCTACTTTTTCGAAGGCAGTAACACGTACAAAGGTCTTCTTCCTCCGACGTCTGTGAGTTCCGGCCGTCCGGCGCACAGTTGGGTCTTCTTCCCCGGCGTTTCAGTGCAGCGAAAAGATCTCTATAGGAGTGTGCGACGGGGTATATACGGGCGTGGGTTGTTTTGTAGCGAGGGTATGCATAATTATAACGATCATAGACGGTCCTAGGCTTACGTTACGAATCTCCGGTTTTTAATCACTTACCATGAGTAGCGCCCGTCACTTATTACGTACATACAGAGTATATCTCATGCGTGTATGAAGATATATACGTACCATAGACCTTCCTTATTTATTGCAAAGCATGTGTGTGTCTGACTGTATATATGTTATTACCATATTAAGGCATAGCAGAGTTACGTACGTGATATTGTTATTATCATATTTCAGTCTTATCATACATGTTGTTATATACGATAGTATATATAAATATTACCAAGTATACTCACTTAAGCATGTATGTATTAAGTTTACGTTTAGCGTACGTAATAACGTTAGTTATAATTTATATTGAACATGCTACACTTTTATTAAAATGCCATTCTTATTATATATGACGCATGTAAATTTATTATTTGTTACAGAAAGCATTATTTTTAATATTTCCGTCAAAGTGGTATCTGATCGATCCAAAATTATCGCTTTATAACGTTTTATCTGACTAACAAAATTATTATATACTATTTATATATATATATATATATATATATATATATATATTTTAAATTTTCGGAGTGTCACAAAGGATGAGTTTAGTTATATCACGGCTAGAGCAAAGGAATCTAAGAAGGAGTATAAGAGGGTTTGCCAATTGTCTCTCTCATCTCCCTTAGATGATGCTCTAAAACAAGAACTCCTAGCTGCCAAAAAGAGATCCTTATTCTTAAAAGAAGCCGAGGAGGCCTATCTTAAACAGAAGGCTAAGGCTGTCCATTTGATTCAATCTGATAGATGTACAAGATATTTTCACTCAATTGTTAAGAAAAAGAATGCTCAAAAACTCCATTACATCTCTTAGGTTGGAGGATGGATCTCTCACTAAGTCTTTGGACCAGGTCACTAATGAGTTTGTTAGCTTCTTTAAGGGCCTTTTTTAAACCTATGTACCTTCTGATGGTTATGACCCTGAGGTTATTGCATCTGGTCCCACTATAGGCCAGGAGCATATTGACACTCTTACGTGCCCAGTTACTGATTTGGAAATTAAACAAGCTATGTTTGATATTGGTAATGATAAAGCCTCGTGACCTGATGGCTATTCATCAGCTTTCTTCAAAACCAATTGGAGTTTAGTTGGTGAATATGTTTGTGAGGCAGTTAGGGAGTTCTTTGTCTCTGGTACTATGCTTAAACAGGTTAACCATACTATCGTAGCACTTATTCCAAAGACAAATCACTCTCCTACTGTCTCGGATTTCAGGCCTATTTCATGTACAAATGTAACTTATAAAGTTATAACTAAGATCTTATCAGCTCAGTTGGGACCTCTTTTGCCTAGTATTATCCATTCCTCACAAGGAGCTTTTGTTGATGGCAGATTAATGGTTGATAATATCTTTTTGGCACAAGAGCTAGTGAAGGGATATACTAGGAAAAGGGTTACACCTAGATGTATGATAAAGGTAGACCTTAGGAAAGCCTATGATACAATATCATGGGAATTCCTAGAGAATGTTTTAAGAGACATTGGGATCCCTATTTTATTTGTTAATTGGATTATGGAATGTGTTACCACACCATCCTTCTCCATTTCCATCAATGGCACTCTTCAGGGGTGGTTTGAGGGAAGAAGAGGGCTTAGGAAAGGGGATCCTATGTCTCCATTACTATTTGTGCTTTGTTTGGAGTATTTCTCTAGGATGATAGATCTTAGGACACTGGATCCTAATTTTAAATATCATCCCCTATGCTCCAAACTAAAGATATCACATCTAGCATATGCGGATGATTTGGTACTTTTTTCAAAAGGAGATTGTAAATCTATTCATATTTTGGCCGAGACTTTAAAGGACTTTGGCATGGTATCTGATTTAATGGTAAATCATGACAAGTCTAACATTTTCTTGGGGGGTAATGTTGCTAACGCTCTACCCCAAATACTTGATTTGGTGGATTTCCAACAGGGCTCATTCCCGGTTAGATATTTAGGCATTCCTTTGGCTCCATTAAAGATTTATGTGGCTCAGTTCTCTCCTCTAATTGACACAGTCACAGATTACATTAATGCTTGGAATACTAAATCTCTTTCTTATGCAGGTAAGGTTGAGTTGATAAAGTCTGTCATGCAAGGTGTTCAATCATTTTGGTTGAGTATCTTTCCGGTACCTAAGACAATACTTGATAGGATTTTGGGGCTATGCCGTATCTTTGTTTGGGGGGGGTTAATACTCAAAGGTAGCTTGGGATGATGTATGTCTTCCAAAAGAAGAGGGAGGACTAGGCATTAAAGATGCAAGGATTTGGAATCATGCGCTCCTCTCTCGGATTTTGTGGAATATACACATCAAACAAGATACCCTTTGGGTTAGGTGGGTACATGGGGTGTATCTCAAAGGGAGGGATGTGTGGACATTTGTGCCACACAATAGGGACTCCCAATTGATGAAAAGGCTATCCTTGATCCGAGACTCTATTGTCTCAAAATTTCCTACAATTGATATGGCTTTAGTCTTTCTCAATAAGAGTTCATTGAATGGTAAAATAAACACGGGAAAGGTCTATGATTTGTTGAGGGTTAAAGCAGCACCTAAGATATGGATGTCTTTCATTTGGAATCCATATATACCGCCGAAATTCTCTTTCATAATGTGGTTGCCCTTGAGAAATAGGTTACCTACTTATGATAATTTGAGATTTCTTGATGTCACTAACGAATGTCCGTTTTGTAAGGGTGAACCGGAAACGGTGGCACACCTATTTTTTTGTTTTACTATTGTAGGGCAGGTTTGGAGAAAGGTGAAAAACTGGCTGGGAATCACAAGAGAGATGAACACCTTGAAAAGTGCCATCAAGTGGATCAAGGAGGAGCATAATGGAGCAAGCATCAAAGCAAAAGCTATAAGGATATCTCTGTGCTATATGGTCTATTGGACTTGGAGAATTAGGAATGCCATACGTTTTGATGGTGCCACGCCTAAGGCGGATGACATGATTTCACAAATCATGTATATGGTTTACAAAGTGCTATATCTGTATTATCCGGTCCATATGATCAATTTTTGAAACTTTGAAACTTTAAAACTTTGAAACTTTGGGGTTGTTTTCACCCAATTTTTGTCACGGCTTGGTGGCTGTTTTTGGGGTGCATAGCTAGCTCTTATGGCTAGCTAGCAAGTATAGTATTTTTGGGGATGGTTGCTAACTGACATAGTTAGCTTCCTAGTTAGGTTTTTGTGAGGCATTCTATACTTTGGAATGTCGTTGGGTCTTTTTGTAATCCTGTACATTGATGTACATATACATTCTTGGATATATATATTTACATTTTATCCAAAAAATTAAAACCAGCGCCTGAAGACAATTTTTAGAACTCGGTAAGATCTTTCACACGAGATATTATACGCTTTCAACGGCACAACATAGAGCAAGATATATTCGCATCAAATTCTACACGAGTTCGGGGTTAAATCAGAAACATTTGTGAATATATGGTTAATCTGTAACTTTTAATTAATGCATTGTAAATGAAGTTGGAGCAATAGCTTTAGAGCTCCGATCTATCTTTCCAACGAGATATAATACGCTTCAAGCGGATAAACACACAGCAAGATATGAGTGTCACAAATACGTAGCTTTATCTCTATGATTTAGTGTATTTTAGTAAGAAAAAATTCCATTTATGGTCCTCCGAGTTTTGCACCAATTCCACAATTAGTCCTCATATTTCATTTTATCCATTTCTGGTACCCGACTATTGTTTTCTTGACCATATATAGTCCTTTTCCGATAGTAGAAATGCTCAGAAATGGACCACAAATGGTCAAGAAAACAATAGTAAGGTACCAAAAATGGATAAAGTGAAAGACGAGGACTAAATATGGAAATGACACAAAACTCAGAGGACCTAATGTGGAATTAATTCTTTTAGTAATTAGGCAATCATCTCTTGATATTTTGAAACCAGCGCCTAAAGACAAGTTTTAGAACTCGGTAACATCTTTCCAACGAGATATTAAACGCTTTCAAACGGCACAATAGAGCAAGATATGATCGCATTAAATTCTACACGAGTTCGGAATGAAATCAGAAACATTTGTGAATATATCGTTAATCTGTAAATTTTAATTAATGCATTGTAAATAAAGTTGGAACCATAGTTTTAGGTTGTTTTTACTTGGACTGTAGTTGTTCCCAGACAAGACCACACTAGACCAGACTAAAACAGACCAGACCAGACCATATTTTATTATTATTATTATTATTATTATTAATATTATTATTATTATTATTTTTATTATTATTATTATTATTATTATTACTATTATTATTATTATTATTATTATTATTATTACTATTATTATTGTTATTATTATTATTATTTTTATTAATATTATTATTTTTATTAATATTATTATTGTTATTATTATTATTGTTATTATTATTATTATTATTACTATTATTATTATTAATATTATTATTATTACTATTATTAATATTATTATTATTACTATTATTATTGTTACTTTTATTATTGTTACTATTATTATTACTATTACTATTAGTATTACTATTAGTATTACTATTATTATTATTATTATTATTATTATTATTGTTATTATTATTATTATTATTATTATTATTATTATTAGCTCCGATCTATCTTTCCAACGAGATATAATACGCTCCAAACGGATAAACACATAGCAAGATATGAGTGTCACAAATACTTAGCCTTATCTCTATGATTTAGCGTTTTCAGCGAAATTAGAGCACTTTTAACGTAAATGCAGTGTATTTTATTAATTAGGCAATTATCCCTTGATATATTGAAACCAGTGCCTGAATAAACATTTTAGAAATCGGTAAGATCTTTCCAACGAGATATTAAACGCTTTCAACGGCACAAAATAGAGAAGGATATGATCGCATCAAATTCTACACGAGTTCGAAGTGAAATCAGAAACATTTTTTAATATATGGTTAATCTGTAACTTTTGATTAATGCATTGTAAATGAAGTTGGAACAATAGCTTTAGAGCTCCGATCTATCTTTCCAACGAGATATAATACGCTCCAAACGGATAAACACACAGCAAGATATGAGTGTCACAAATACTAAGCCTCATCTCTATGATTTAGCGTTTTCAGAGAAAATAGATCACTTTTAGCGTAAATACAGTGTATTTTAGTAATTAGGCAATCATCCCTTGATATTTTCAAACCAGCGCCTGAAGACAAGTTAAAGAACTTGGTAAGATCTTTCCAACGAGATATTAAAGGCTTTCAACGGCACAAATTAGAGCAAGATATGATCGTACAAAATTCTACACGAGTTCAGAGTGAAATCAGAAACATTTGTGAATATATGGTTAATCTGTAACTTTTAATGAATGCATTGTAAATGAAGTTGGAACAATAGCTTTAGAGCTCCGATCTATCTTTCCAACGAGATATAATACGCTCCAAACGGATAAACACACAGCAAGATATGAGTGTCACAAATACTTAGCCTTATCTCTAAGATTTAGCGTTTTCAGCGCAAATAGAGCACTTTTAGCGTAAATACAGTGTATTTTTGTAATTAGGCAATCATCCATTGATATTTTGAAACCAGCGCCTGAATACATGTTTTAGAACTCGTTAAGATCTTTCCAACGAGATATTAAACGCTTTTAACAGCACAAAATAGAGCAATATATGATCGCATCAAATTCTACACGAGTTCGGAGTGAAATCAGAAACATTTGTCAATATATGGTTAATCTGTAACTTTTAATTAATGCATTGAAAATGAATTTGGAACAATAGCTTTAGAGCTCCGATCTATCTTTCCAACGAGATATGATACGCTCCAAACGGTTAAACCCAGAGCAAGATATGAGTGTCACAAATACTTTGCCTAATCTCTATGATTTAGCGTTTTCAGCGAAAATAGAGCACTTTTAGCGTAAATACACTGTATTTTAGTAATCAGACAATCATCCCTTGATATTTTGAAACCAGCGCCTGAAGAAAAGTTTTATAACTCGGTAAGATTTTTCCAACGAGATATTAAACGCTTTCAACGGCACAAAATTGAGCAAGATATGATCGCATCAAATTCGACACGAGTTCGGAGTGAAATCAGAAACATTTGTGAATATATGGTTAATCTGTAACTTTTAATTAATGCATTGTAAATGAAGTTGGAACAATATCTTTAGAGTTCCGATGTATCTTTCCAACGAGATATAATACGCTCCAACCGGATAAACACACAGCAAGATATGAGTGTCACAAATACTTAGCCTTATCTCTATGATTTAGCGTTTTCAGCAAAAATAGAGCAGCTTTAGCGAAAATACAGTGTATTTTAGTAATTAGGCAATCATCCCTTGATATTTTGAAACCAGCGCCTGAAAACAGGTTTTAGAACTCGGTAAGATCATTCAAACGAAATATTAAACGCTTTCAACGGCACAAAATAGAGCAAGATATGATCGCATCAAATTCTACAAGAGTTCGGAGTGAAATCAGAAACATTTGTGAATATATGGTTAATATGTAACTTTTAATTAATGCTTTAGAGCTCCGATCTATCTTTCCAACTAGATATAATACGCTCCAAATGGATAAACACTGAGCAAGATATGAGTGTCACAAATACTTTGCCTTATCTCTACGATTAGGCGTTTTCAGCGAAAATAGAGCACTTTTAGCGTAAATACAATGTTTTTTTTTTGGATTTTTTTTAAAGAACGATTTTATTCATAAAACTAAAAGGTTCAGGGCAAGAAGAGAAATAAAATGAAAGATACAGAGAGTAAAAGAGAATATAAAAAACTAAAACTAGACCCAACTTAAGCTTTACAGGAAACCTTAGCGTAAATACAGTGTATTTTAGTAATTAGGCAATCATCCCTTGATATTTTGAAACCAGCGCCTGAAGACAAGTTTTAGAACTCGGTAATATATTTCCAACAGGATATTAAACGCTTTCAACGGCAAAAATAAGAGCAAGATATGATCACATCAAATTCTACACGAGTTCGGAGTGAAATCAGAAACATTTGTGAATATATGGTTAATCTGTTACTTTTAATTAATGCATTGTAAAAGAAGTTGGAACAATAGCTTTAGATCTCCGATCTATCTTTCTAACGAGATATAATCCACTCCAAACAGATAAACACACAGCAAGATATGAGTGTCACAAATACTCAGCCTTATCTCTATGATTTAGCGTTTTCAGCGAAAATAGAGCACTTTTAGCGTAAATACAGTGTATTTTAGTAATTAGGCAATCATCCCTCTATATTTTGTAAACAGCGCCTGAAGAAAAGTTTTATAACTCGGTATGATCTTTCCAACGAGATATTAAACGCTTTCAACGGCATAAAATAGAGCAAGATATGATTGCATCAAATTCTACACGAGTTCGGAGTGAAATCAGAAACATTTGTGAATATATGGTGAATCTGTAACTTTTAATTAATGCATTTTAAATGAATTTAGAACAATAGCTTTAGAGCTCCGATCTATCTTTCCAACGAGATATAATACGCTCCAAACGGATAAACACACAGCAAGATATGAGTGTCACAAATACTTAGCCTTATCTCTATGATTTAGCGTTTTCAGCGAAAATAGAGCACTTTTAGCGTAAATACAGTGTATTTTAGTAAGTAGGCAATCATCCCTTGAATTTTGAAACCAGCTCCTGAAGACATGTTTTAGAACTCGGTAAGATCTTTCCAAAGAGATATTAATCGCTTTCAACGGCACAAATTAGAGCAAGATATGATCCCATTACATTCTACACAAGGTTCGGAGTGACATCAGAAACATTTGTGAATATATGGTTAATCTATAACTTTTAATTAATGCATTGTAAATGAAGTTGGAACAATAGCTTTAGAGCTCCGATCTATCTTTCCAACGAGATATAATACGCTCCAAACGGATAAACACACAGTAAGATATGAGTGTCACAAATACTTAGCCTTATCTCTATGATTGAGCGCTTTCAGCGAAAATAGAGCACTTTTAGCGTAAATACAGTGTATTTTAGTAATTAGGCAATCATCCCTTGATATTCTGAAACCAGAGCCTTAAGACATGTTTTAGAACTCGGTAGGATCTTTCCAAAGAGATATTAAACGCTTTCAACGGCACAAAATAGAGCACGATATCGTATCAAATTCTACACGAGTTTGGAGTGAAATCAGAAACATTTGTGAATATATGGTTAATCTGTAACTTTTCATTAATGCGTTGTAAATGAAGTTGAAACAATAGATTTAGAGCTCCGATCTATCTTTCCAACGAGATATAATACGCTCCAATAGGATAAACACACAGCAAGATATGAGTGTCACAAATACTTAGCCTTATCTCTATGATTCAGCGTTTTCAGCGAAACTAGAGCACTTTTAGCGTAAATAGAGTGTATTTTAGTAATTAGGGAATCATCCCTTAATATTATGAAACCAGAGCCTGAAGACAAGTTTTAGAACTCGGTAAGATCTTTTCAACCAGATATTAAACGCTTTCAACGGCACAATATAGAGCATGATATGATCGCATCACATTCTACACGAGTTCGGAGTGAAATCAGAAACATTTGTGAATATATGGTTAATCTGTAACTTTTAATTAATGCATTGTAAATGAAGTTGGAACAATAGCTTTAGAGCTCCGATCTATCTTTCCAACGAGATATAATACGCTCCAAACGGATAAACACACAGCAAGATATGAGTGTCACAAATACTTAGCCTTATCTCTATGATTTAGCGTTTTAAGCGAAAATAGAGCACTTTTAGCGTAAATACAGTGTATTTTAGTAATTAGGGAATTATCCCTTGATATTTTGAAACCAGCGCCAGAAGACAGGTTTTAGAACTCGGTAAGATCGTTCCAACGAGATGTTAAACGCTTTCAACGGCAAACAATAGAGCAAGATATGTTCGCATCAAATTCAACACGAGTTCGGAGTGAAATCAGAAACATTTGTGAATATATGGTTAATTTGTAACTTTTAATTAATGCATTGTAAATGAAGTTGGAACAATAGATTTAGAGCTCCCATCTATCTTTCCAACGAGATATAATACGCTCCAAACGGATTAACACACAGCAAGATATGAGTGTCACAAATAATTAGCCTTATCTCTATGATTTAGCATTTTCAGCGGAAATAGAGGACTTTTAGCGTAAATACAGTGTATGTTAGTAATTTGGCAATCATCCCTTGATATTTTGAAACCAGAGACTGAAGACAAGTTTTAGAACTCGGTAAGATGTTTCCAACGAGATGTTAAACGCTTTCAACGGCACAAAATAGAGCAAGATATGATCGCATCAAATTCTACACGAGTTCTGAGTGAAATCATAAACATTTGTGAATATATGGTTAATCTGTAACTTTTAATTAATGCATTGTGAATGAAGTTGGAACATCATCTTTAGAGCTCCGATGTATCTTTCCAACGAGATATAATACGCTCCAACCGGATAAACACACAGCAAGATATGAGTGTCACAAATACTTAGCCTTATCTCTATGATTTAGCGTTTTCAGCAAAAATAGAGCAGCTTTAGCGAAAATACAGTGTATTTTAGTAATTAGGCAATCATCCCTTGATATTGTGAAACCAGCGCCTGAAAACAAGTTTTAGAACTCGGTAAGATCATTCCAATGAAATATTAAACGCTTTCAACGGCACAAAATAGAGCAAGATATGATCGCATCAAATTCTACACGAGTTCGGAGTGAAATCAGAAACATTTGTGAATATATGGTTAATATGTAACTTTTAATTAATGCTTTAGAGCTCCGATCTATCTTTCCAACTAGATATAATACGCTCCAAATGGATAAACACTGAGCAAGATATGAGTGTCTCAAATACTTTGCCTTATCTCTACGATTAGGCGTTTTCAGCGAAAATAGAGCACTTTTAGCGTAAATACAATGTTCTTTTTTTTGGATTTTTTTTAAGAACGATTTTATTCATAAAAATAAAAGGTGCAGGGCAAGAAGAGAAATAAAATGAAAGATACAGAGAGTAAAAGAGAATATAAAAAACTAAAACTAGACCCAACTTAAGCTTTACAGGAAACCTTAGCGTAAATACAGTGTATTTTAGTAATTATGCAATCATCCCTTGATATTTTGAAACCAGCGCCTGAAGACAAGTTTTAGAACTCGGTAAGATATTTCCAACAAGATATTAAACGCTTTCAACGGCAAAAATAAGAGCATATCTTGCTCTATTTTGTGCTGTTGAAAGCGTTTAATATCTCGTTGAAAAGATATTACCGAGTTCTAAAACTTGTCTTCAGGCGCTGGTTTCAAAATATCAAGGGATGATTGCCTAATTACTAAAATACACTGTATTTACGCTAAAAGCGCTCTATTTTCGCTGAAAACGCTAAATCATAGAGATAAGGCTAAGTATTGGTGACACTCATATCTTGCTGTGTGTTTATTCGTTTGGAGCGTATTATATCTCGTTGTAAAGATAGATCGAAGCTCTAAAGCTATTGTTCCAACTTAATTTACAATGCATTAATTAAAAGTTACAGATTAACCATATATTGACAAATGTTTCTGATTTCACTCCGAACTGGTGTAGAATTTGATGCGATCATATCTTTCCCTATTTTGTCCCGTTGAAAGCGTTTAATATCTCGTTAGAAAGCTATTATCGAGTTCTAAAACATGTCTTCAGGCGCTGGTTTCAAAATATCAAGGGATGATTGCCTAATTACAAAAATACACAGTATTTACGCTAAAAGTGCTCTATTTTCGCTGAAAACGCTAAATCATAGAGATAAGGCTAAGTATTTGTGACACTCATATCTTGCTGTGTGTTTATCCGTTTGGATCGTATTATATCTCGTTGGAAAGATAGATCGGAGCT
This sequence comes from Cuscuta europaea, assembly GCA_945859875.1. Lineage (NCBI taxonomy): Eukaryota > Viridiplantae > Streptophyta > Magnoliopsida > Solanales > Convolvulaceae > Cuscuta > Cuscuta europaea. The sequence continues at coordinate 14,766,271 of CAMAPE010000017.1, read as the reverse complement.
CTAAATCTATTTTTCCAACTTCATTTACAATGCATTAATTAAAACTTACAGATTAACCATATATTCACAAATGTTTCTGATTTCACTCCGAACTCGTGTAAAATCAAATGCGATCATATATTGCTCTATTTTGTGCGGTTGAAAGCGTTTAGTATCTCGTTGGAAAGATCTTACCGAGTTCTAAAACTTGTCTTCAGGCGCTGGTTTCAAAATATCAAGGGATGATTGCCTAATTACTAACATACACTATATTTACGCTAAATGTGCTCTATTTTTGCTGAAAACGCTAAATCATAGAGATAAGGCTAAGTATTTGTGACACTCATATCTTTCTGTGTGTTTATCCGTTTGGAGCGTATTATATCTCGTTGGAAAGATAGATCGGAGACCTAAAGCTATTGTTCCAACTTTATTTACAATGCATTAATTAAAAGTTACAGATTAACCATATATTCACAAATGTTTCTGATTTCACTCCGAACTCGTGTAGAATGTGATGCGATCATATCATGCTCTATTTTTTGCCGTTGAAAGCATTTAATATCTCGTTGGAAAGATCACACCGAGTTCTAAAACTTCTCTTCAGGCTCTGGTTTCAGAATATCAAGGGATGATTGCCTAATTACTAAAATACACTGTATTTACGCTAAAAGTGCTCTATTTTCTCTGGAAACGCTAAATCATAGAGATAAGGCTAAGTATTTGTGTCACTCATATCTTGCTGTGTGTTTATCTATTTGGAGCGTATTATATCTCGTTGGAAAGATAGATCGGAGCTCTAAATCTATTGTTCCAACTTCATTTACAATGCATTAATTAAAAGTTACAGATTGACCATATATTCACAAATATTTCTGATTTTACTCCGAACTCGTGTAGAATTGGATGCGATCATATCTTGCTCTATATTGTGCCGTTTAAAGCGTTTAATATCTCGTTTGAAACACCATACCGAGTTCTCAAACATGTCTTCAGGCGCTGGTTTCAAAATATCAAGGGATGATTGCCTAATTACTAAAATACACTCTATTTACGCTAAAAGTGCTCTATTTTCGCTGAAAACGCTAAATCATAGAGATAAGGCTAAGTATTTGTGACACTCATATCTTGCTGTGTGTTTTTCCGTTTGGAGCGTATTATATCTCGTTGGAATGATAGATCGGAGCTCTAAATCTATTGTTCCAACTTCATTTACAATGCATTATTTAAAAGTTACAGATTAACCATATATTCACAAATGTTTTTGATTTCACTCCGAACTCGTGTAGATTTGATGCGATCATATCTTGCTCTATTTTTTGCCGTTGAAAGCGTCTAATATCTCGTTGGAAAGATCTTACCATGTTCTAAAACTTGTCTTCAGGCGCTGGTTTCAAAATATCAAGGGATGATTGCCTAATTACTAAAATACACTGCATTTACGCTTAAAGTGCTCTATTTTCTCTAAAAACGCTAAATCATGGAGATAAGGCCAAGTATTTGTGACACTCATATCTTGCTGTGTGTTTATCCGTTTGGAGCGTATTATATCTCGTTGGAAAGATAGATCTGAGCTCTAAATCTATTTTTCAAACTTCATTTATAATGCATTAATTAAAAGTTACAGATTAACCATATATTCACAAATGTTTCTGATTTCACTCCGAACTCGTGTAGAATTTGATGTGATCATATCTTGCTCTATTTTGTGCCGTTGAAAGCGTTTAATATGTCGTTGGAAAGATCTTACCTAGTTGTAAAACTTGTATTCAGGCGCTGGTTTCAAAATATCAAGGGATGATTGGCTAATTACTAAAATACACTGTATTTACGCTAATAGTTCTCTATTTTTGCTGAAAACGCTAAATCTTAGAGATAAAGCTAAGTATTTGTGACACTCATATCTTGCTGTGTGTTTATCCGTTTGGAGCGTATTATATCTCTTTGGAAAGATAGATCGGAGCTCTAAATCTATTGTTCCAACTTCATTTACAATGCATTAGTTAAAAGTTACAAATTAACCATATATTCACAATTGTTTCTGATTTCACTCCGAACTCGTGAAGAATTTGATGCGATCATATCTTTCTCTATTTTGTGCCGTTGAAGGCGTTTAATATCTCGTTGGAAAGCTCTTACCGAGTTCTAAAACTTGTCTTCAGGCACTGGTTTCAAAATATCAAGGGATGATTGCCTAATTACTAAAATACACTGTACTTACGCTAAAAGTGCTCTATTTTCTCTGAAAACACTAAATCATAGAGATAAGCCTAAGTTGTGACACTCCAAAAATTTAAATAAAAATAAAAATAATTTTTAATCAGATAAAATATTACGAAAATAACATTTTAATTATTAATTAAGTCAGACAAAAATTCAACAGATGTGACATTCGAATCAGATAAAATTTCCAAGTTTACGACATTTTAATCAGATAAAAATGGTCCGATAATAGAAGTTATGTTTTAGTATAAAATTAACTTTGATATATATATCTATTTTAAATTAAGTATAAATACAATAATATAATAAATAAAATATAATAGAAACCTACTCCTAATAAAACTAAACTAAACTACCAACGTAAGAATTTTAAACTAAACTACCTACGTGCAATCCTTTAGATATATAAACTCTAGCATCCAAACCAATTTGAACTACACAAACGAATAGGAACTCCTACGCAGCGTAAGTTACCAACGGGAGAAACTGATTAAACTCCAACTCCAACTCTAGCATCTCAGCCTAAAACCCTCATCTTTCCCTATAAATAGCAAGCCAGAACCTGCGTTTTCTTCATCCAAAAATCTGCAAAATATACATATATACGTATATATATTTTTTTTTCGACCCACCGTTTTAGCCAGAAACAAGCCCTGAAAACACCCCTCAAACCTTCCCCTTCGTGATACGAATCCAACGGAAAAAGAATCGTCGAAAACGGTCGTGAAACGAGGGAGAAATAGCTCGCCGGAGTTTCGCCGGGGAAAAACTTTTCGACGGAAAACGGAGAGGAGGGAGGAGCTGCCGCTGCCGCCAACCCATCACCGACCATTACCATCCATCAGGAGTGCATCGCCACCGTCGTAGGCCGCATTCGTCGAGGTAGGCCGTCCCCGGCGTTTCATCTCTTTTCCGGCGTCCTTGCGAAGAAGACGACCCAGCCTAAAGGCTGGGGTCTGATTTGCTGGACTGCTGTGTTTTGGGCCTTTTTCAGGATTGGGCCAGAAAATTAAATTTGGGCCAGTTCGGCCCAGTTGCAATAAAAATTAAAAATAAAATAGTAAATGAAATAAATAAAATCTGGAAAACTATAAATTAAATACCTAGTATAAATATACATATTCGGACCAAACAGAATTGGAAAATAATATTTTTAGCTATTTTTAATTGATTTAATGGTAATTGGGCCAATTTATACACATTTAGTAAATAATTAACTAAATAACGAAAATAATTATGAAATAAATATTGGAGTAAACTAAGATAAATATATGACTAACTAGGACCTTATGGACCATTTATAATTAATAAATATTAAGGTTTAGTATATTTAATTGTAATTAAACCGGTTAATAGATATATGAAATTAAATGAATAATTATGGAAATAATTATAAAATAGATATCTGCACAACCTAGGTCAAATAAAGACCCAAAATATAGTTATAGACGGTTTTTAATTTATAAAGTCGATTCTTAGTCTATTTAATTTAATTGGGCCATATAAGACTTGTTAAGTAATTAAATAAGGAAATATTAATATTAATGATGAAATAAATAAATCACTGAGATTGAAAAATAATAGTCTGGACTAAAAATGATGTTAGAATAAAATAAGAAAAATAAAATAAGGTTGGGTTAGCTAGCATAAATAATTGATTATATATAGACTTAATAAATAACTTAATTATGTAATTAGTGGACTAATTCAATTAATAATTTTTATGATTAATTATTAGATATTCGGACTTCATATAAATATTTAAAATATTGGAACTCATAAATTGATGGGTTAATATAAATAAAGTAATTAAATAATATTTTATAAGTAGAGTAAATTAATGGTGATTATTAAAAAAAAAATTAGATGTTGTAGTTAATTATATTCGGATATTTTATTTAATATTAGAATTCAAATATTGTAATTAATGACGGAATTAATAAGGTAATTTGATTAATATAAAGTGATTAACCAAAGTTAATGCGAATAATAAAATAAAAGGAGAAAATCGGGTAAAGTAATTACAAATAGAATAAGTGACTAATTTATCATATTTAATTAAAAAGGTGATTATCTAGAGACCGGATTAGAGGAGGATAACTAGGAGCATCAGGACTTAAGGTAAGTTTCTCTGCCAGTCCAAAATTTGTTTCCTCGTACTATATGCTTATTATGCATTATGTGATTAAGTGTGAATTTTAAATGTGTACTATTTGGGGTGACTAAGAATTTGTGAAATATTGAAGATATTTTTTGGGATTTAATCCCTAGTATGACTTTGGAGTGCATTTTAGTATAAAGGAATTTTGGAGTATTTATGAATGTGAATTTTTGGTGGACGTATCTATTAAATAGATATTCTGGATTATTGTATATAGAGAGGATTTTCCAAGAATGAATAATGTTTTTATAATAATTATTGACATCTCGAGAGAAACGCGAGGTGTGGGTGGTTAGAGCTATATACCGCGGGTTTAGTTTAGGTTTAAGATGATTATTGGTGGCGGGAGAAATCCCGGTAAATATTGGTGGCGGGAGATTCCCGGTATTTGTTTTGAGAACTTTAATAGTTCTTTGGTAGCCGTGGTAGTAGTTTCTAATTACCCGGGTTTCTAACCCATTGTGAGGTAGGGGGACGTTGTCCGAACTACTTGGACTTCTTACTACTCGGAGGGCTTGGAATCCCTTTTAGGGGGTGTACACACTTAAGGGTGAAGTTCAGTTTCCAATTGGTGGTCGGTGGGAGCCGGAATTCCGGGATGAGTCGTACACAACAACGATTCATTGGGCTCGAGGAATCTTGAGTTTCGCCCATCTTAAAAGAATCTGAAAGTGACATTGATTTCGGAATGGTGATATTTTTAGCTTCAAAAGTTATTTTTGAAAAGTGATACTTCTTTTGAGATATTAATTAATTGTTGGGAGCTTATAAATATTATTTTTAATTATAAGGGTATTTGAGATTGTTGATAAATAATGTTTTGAAAAGAATTTCGGTGGTGTGAGTATTTTTATATATTGTATTATATGAAAAACTATTTTTGTCAAACTTGATTATTTTACGGGGTTGGGTAGTACTTACTTAGCTCTAAAGCTAATTTTTGTTTCCTTTTCTTTGTTTTGTTCTATGCACTTTATTTGCGCAGGTAATGATGAATATGAAGCTCATGATGTTTGACGAGCCTTGAGAGCGCTTTAGAAGATTTATGTGTAGCCTTCACTTAGTTTAAATAATGTTATTAAATTTTGAATTTACGTTTTTAATTCGGTTGAACTCATGGTGGATAGCCTTAACATCCAGCCAAGTTGAGGGCTGGGTGTGGCGGTAACACACCCTTTTTCCATTACTGTTATTTCCGCTGCAAAACTCTATCTATTTTAAGGAATAAATCAAGATTTTTATCAATATATTATTATTTCAAGTATTACTTTGGGCGGGAAAAATGGGGGTGTTACAAATTGGTATCAGAGCTTAGGTTTCTGAAGGGACTAGAACACGAGGTAATAGGTCGTAGGGAGAAATTCTGTCACAAAGACGATAACAGTCTAAACTGGTTGGTGCATAATTGAGCCTTGCGCTCGTCCAACTAACTGGGAATTTCTCCTTGTGCTGAAATTTCGCTGTTCGAAATCTTTGACGAAAACTATAGTTTCGATGCGGGGATTTTTTCAAAATGTTTTTGTAAAATTAGGAGAATGAACATACTAGGAAAAAGACCTGTTAGGAACGCGGTGAGGATATAATGTGAGACTTTCAAGTTATTGATTTATATGATTGAGTAGTGAAATTTATGTAGTTGCTTGCTCATGTGAAAAATATGAATTTTGATGACATCTTTGAATGTCTATATGTGTTAGAGCTTAGTATGGACCTAGTGAAGAACTTTGTGGTTCAAATAGTGTAGGGACTTTTTGAATGCCTTAGTATTTAAGAGACTTGTGAGAAAAGAAGTTAAGTGGTCAAAATGGTGAAAGTGTTGTGGTCTAACCACTTGGCTGAGAGCGCCACTTGGAGACGGAGGATGATATGCGCAAATGCTATCCTGAGTAATTTTATTAAAGTAATAGTTTTAGTTACGAGCGCGTAACCTCTCTTTAAGGCGAATAGAATGTGATACTTTAGAATTTTGTCATTTAATTTTAGTTTATGTTTCGGGATGAAACATCTTTTAAGGAGGGTAGAATGTGACACTCCAAAAATTTAAATAAAAATAAAAATAATTTTTAATCAGATAAAATATTACGAAAATAACATTTTAATTATTAATTAAGTCAGAAAAAAATTCAACAGATGTGACATTTGAATTAGATAAAATTTCCAAGTTTACGACATTTTAATCAGATAAAAATGGTTCGATAATAGAAGTTATGTTTTAGTATAAAATTAACTTTTATATATATATATATATATCTATTTTAAATTAAGTATAAATACAATAATATAATAAATAAAATATAATAGAAACCTACTCCTAATAAAACTAAACTAAACTACCAACGTAAGAATTTTAAACTAAACTACCTACGTGCAATCCTATAGATATATAAACTCTAGCATCCAAACCAATTTGAACTACACAAACGAATAGGAACTCCTACGCAGCGTAAGTTACCAACGGGAGAAACTGATTAAACTCCAACTCCAACTCTAGCATCTCAGCCTAAAACCCTCATCTTTCCCTATAAATAGCAAGCCAGAACCTGCGTTTTCTTCATCCCAAAATCTGCAAAATATACATATATACGTATATTTTTTTTTTCGACCCACCGTTTTAGCTAGAAACAAGCCCTGAAAACACCCCTCAAACCTTCCCCTTCGTGATACGAATCCAACGGAAAAAGAATCGTCGAAAACGGTCGTGAAACGAGGGAGAAATAGCTCGCCGGAGTTTCGCCGGGGAAAAACTTTTTGACGGAAAACGGAGAGGAGGGAGGAGCTGCCGCTGCCGCCAACCCATCACCGACCATTACCGTCCATCAGGAGTGCATCGCCACCGTCGTTGGCCGCATTCGTCGAGGTAGGCCGTCCCCGGCGTTTCATCTCTTTTCCGGCGTCCTTGCGAAGAAGACGACCCAGCCTAAAGGCTGGGGTCTGATTTGCTGGACTGCTGTGTTTTGGGCCTTTTTCAGGATTGGGCCAGAAAATTAAATTTGGGCCAGTTCGGCCCAGTTGCAATAAAAATTAAAAATAAAATAGTAAATGAAATAAATAAAATCTGGAAAACTATAAATTAAATACCTAGTATAAATATACATATTCGGACCAAACAGAATTGGAAAATAATATTTTTAGCTATTTTTAATTGATTTAATGGTAATTGGGCCAATTTATACACATTTAGTAAATAATTAACTAAATAAAGAAAATAATTATGAAATAAATATTGGAGTAAACTAAGATAAATATATGACTAACTAGGACCTTATGGACCATTTATAATTAATAAATATTAAGGTTTAGTATATTTAATTGTAATTAAACCGGTTAATAGATATATGAAATTAAATGAATAATTATGGAAATAATTATAAAATAGATATCTGCACAACCTAGGTCAAATAAAGACCCAAAATATAGTTATAGACGGTTTTTAATTTATAAAGTCGATTCTTAGTCTATTTAATTTAATTGGGCCAAATAAGACTAGTTAAGTAATTAAATAAGGAAATATTAATATTAATGATGAAATAAATAAATCACTGAGATTGAAAAATAATAGTCTGGACTAAAAATGATGTTAGAATAAAATAAGAAAAATAAAATAAGGTTGGGTTAGCTAGCATAAATAATTGATTATATATAGACTTAATAAATAACTTAATTATGTAATTAGTGGACTAATTCAATTAATAATTTTTATGATTAATTATTAGATATTCGGACTTCATATAAATATTTAAAATATTGGAACTCATAAATTGATGGGTTAATATAATTAAAGTAATTAAATAATATTTTATAAGTAGAGTAAATTAATGGTGATTATTAAAAAACAATTAGATGTTGTAGTTAATTATATTCGGATATTTTACTTAATATTAGAATTCAAATATTGTAATTAATGACTGAATTAATAAGGTAATTTGATTAATATAAAGTGATTAACCAATGTTAATGCGAATAATAAAATAAAAGGAGAAAATCGGGTAAAGTAATTACAAATAGAATAAGTGACTAATTTATCATATTTAATTAAAAAGGTGATTATCTAGAGACCGGATTAGAGGAGGATAACTAGGAGCATCAGGACTTAAGGTAAGTTTCTCTGCCAATCCAAAATTTGTTTCCTCGTACTATATGCTTATTATGCATTATGTGATTAAGTGTGAATTTTAAATGTGTACTATTTGGGGTGACTAAGAATTTGTGAAATATTGAAGATATATTTTAGGATTTAATCCCTAGTATGACTTTGGAGTGCATTTTAGTATAAAGGAATTTTGGAGTATTTATGAATGTGAATTTTTGGTGGACGTATCTATTAAATAGATATTCTGGATTATTGTATATAGAGAGGATTTTCCAAGAATGAATAATGTTTTTATAATAATTATTGACATCTCGAGAG
>CAMAPE010000017.1:14722500-14752500 GCA_945859875.1 Cuscuta europaea | reverse complement strand
GCAGCTATTAGAATTTTGACTTCTAATGGGGTTGCTCCATATAATGAAAATACCCTAGCAGTTCTCCAATCCAAACACCCTTTTGCTGCTCCCCCTGTTATATCTTCTGGTATTATGAGTGAGCAACCTCTTATTGCAGACTCAGAAATGGTGTTCAGTAGGATTCGAAGTTTCCCTAAGGGAACTAGCTGTGGTAGGGATGGGCTTCATGCCCAACACATGATTGATGCTCTTACAGGCCCTGCAGCTGCTATAGCAAATGAAGTTCTTAACTCTATCACTTCTATTGTCAATCTCTTATTGTCAGGAAACTGCCCCTCACAGCTAGGGGTTTTCATTGCTAGTGCTCCCCTGAATCCTTTGCTGAAACCTGATGGAGGAATTAGGCCTATTGCTGTTGGTACTATTTGGAGAAGGCTTGTGTCTAAGGTGGCTGCATCTATGGTTAACAAGAAGATGGCATCTTTGTTGGGTAATTTTCAATTTGGTGTGGGTATTAAATGTGGTGGGGAAGCTATCTTACACTCTGTCAACCAGTTGGTTTATGAAATTGGCAAGGATGACTCCAAATCTATGCTTTTGGTTGATTTCCAGAATGCTTTCAATATGGTTGATAGGTCTGTAATGCTTCAAGAAGTCCTTAAACAATGCCCAAGCATTTATCATTGGGTTCGTTTTTGCTATTGCTCTCCTGCCAGATTGTATTATAATACCCATATTCTTGCTTCCTCACAAGGAGTGCAGCAAGGTGACCCACTTGGACCCCTTTTGTTTGCTCTCACTTTACACCCCCTTGTTGTTAAGATTTCACAATCTTGTCAGCTTGATCTCCAGGCTTGGTATTTGGATGATGGCACTTTAATTGGGGATACTCTTGAAATTTCTAAGGCCTTTTATATTATCCAAAAGGAGGGCAAGGGTAGGGGTCTGGTTTTAAATGTTGAGAAGACTGAAGTTTATTGGCCTACTCCTTATCCTCGCAGGTTACATAGAGGTGTCTTCCCAGATAATATTAACAATCCTGATGCAGGGGTTAAGTTGCTTGGTGCTCCAGTCAGTTTGAATCCAGTTTTTTCTGAGGAGATGGTCCTTGCTAGAACTCATAAAGCTCTTAATCTTATGAAAGCTGTAAGTTCTATTAAAGACCCTCAATGTGAGTTGCTTCTTTTAAGAAATTGTATTGGAGTTTCTAAGCTGTACTTTACCATGAGAACCACATGCCCTGAATATGTTCTACCTGCTCAGTCTCTTTTTGATGATTTCCTATACAAGTATTTGCACAACCTGATTATAGGAGAAGGTGCTGGTTTTGGCCCCTTGCAGTATAGATTGTCTACCTTGCCTATTCATGATGGTGGTTTGGGGATCTATTGTATTCAGGACACTCTTGTTTATTGCTATTTGGCTTCTCAAATACAAACCAAGAATTTGCAATCTCAGATCCTTTGTAATTCCTCTCCTCCTGGTGTTTTTCCACCCCTGCAACAGGCTCTGACTATCTTTAACCAAAGTTGTGGTCTTCTTGATACTCAAGAACTTACTGATATTGCCCCACACCCTATGAAAAAGTTGGCTTTACAGTATTTTTCTTGTGTTATTAAGAACCTGGTTTCCAACTTTAATATGAGCTGCAGAGACATTGCTTTGTGGAAGTGTAATAAACTGAATCATGCTTTAGATTTCCTACTTGCTATCCCTGCAGAAGGATTAGGACAGACCATTTGTCCTAGGCAGTTTACTGCAATCTTATCTTACAGGCTTGGCATTCCTCTTTTCCAAGAGGGAACTTCTTGTTCTTGCTGCTTTGGTAAAATGGACATTTGGGGGGATCATGCAGTCCATTGTTCCAGTCCGATTGGACCCAAATACAGACATAATCTGGTGAGGGATACTATTGCAGATATGTGTTTTAGAGCTGGTATTGCACACAAGGTAGAGGCTTCCCTGGGTTTCCTAACGCAGCAAGGGTCCAATGCTAAACCTGCAGATATTCTTTTGTATGGATGGGACAATGGTACTGATACATGTTTAGATGTCACTGTTGTATCACCATTTGCTGGAGATGTGGATTTGAATCACTTCAAAACTGGCCTTGCACTTACCAGAGCTGTTGATAGGAAACAACATAAATACTCAGAGATTTGCAAAACTAATGGGCACAGTTTTGGCACCTTAGGTTTTTTAACCATGGGGGAAATTGGATCTGAAGCTGTTTTGTTTCTTAATAGGATCAAGAGTCATATTTCTAGGCATGACTCTACCTTAAATGTGGGCAATTTTCTTTTTATTAGGGTTGGTTTAGCTATTCAAAAGGGTATTGGAGCGCAACTTGTTGCTAGGCTCCCTACTTGTCATTTGTAAATTCCAACCTTGTTTATCCTAATAAAATGCCCCTTGTCATAATAATAATAATAATAATAATAATAATAATAATAATAATAATAATAATAATAATAATAATAATAATAATGATAATAATAATAAAAATAATAATAATAAGAATAATAATAATAAGAATAATAATAATAATAGTAATAATAATAGTACCAAAAATAGTAATAAACTGTATTTACGCTAAAAGTGCTCTATTTTCGCTGAAAACGCTAAATCATAGAGATTGTTGTGTGTTTATCCGTTTGGAGCGTATTATATCTCGTTGGAAAGATAGATCGGAGCTCTAAAGCTATTGTTCCAACTTCATTTACAATGCATTAATTAAAAGTTACAGATTAACCATATATTCACAAATGTTTCTGATTTCACTCTGAACTCGTGTAGATTTGATGAGATCATATCTTGCTCTATTTTGTGTCGTTGAAATTGATTAATATCTCGTTGGAAAGATCTTACCGAGATCTAAAACTTGTTTTCAGGCGCTGGTTTCAGAATATCAAGGGATGATTGCCTAATTACTAAAATACACTGTATTTACGCTAAAAGTGCTCTATTTTCGCTGAAACGCTAAATCATAGAGATAAGGCTAAGTATTTGTGACACTCATATCTTGCTGTGTGTTTATCCGTTTGGAGCGTATTATATCTAATTGAAAAGATAGATCGGAGCTCTAAAGCTATTGTTCCAACTTCATTTACAATGCATTAATTAAAAGTTACAGATTAACCATATATTCACAAATGTTTCTGATTTCACTCCGAACTCGTGTAGATTTGATGCGATCATATCTTGCTCTATTTTGTGCCATTGAAAGCGTTTAATATCTCGTTGGAAAGATCTTATCATTTTCTAAAACTTGTCTTCAGGCGTTGGTTTCAAAATATCAAGGGATGATTGCCCAATTACTAAAATAAACTGTATTTACGCTAAAAGTGCTCTATTTTCTCTGAAAACGCTAAATCATAGAGATAAGGCTAAGTATTTGTGACACTCATATCTTGCTGTGTATTTATCCGTTTGGATCGTATTATATCTCGTTGGAAAGATAGATCTGAGCTCTAAAGCTATTGTTCAAACTTCATTTACAATTCATTAATTAAAAGTTACATATTTTCCATATATTCACAAATGTTTCTGATTTCACTCCGAGCTCGTGTAGAATTTGATGTGATCATATCTTGCTCTATTTTGTGCCGTTGAAAACGTCTAATATTTCGTTGGAAAGATCTTACCTAGTTCTAAAACTTGTCTTCAGGCGCTGGTTTTAAAATATCAAGGGATGATTGCCTGATTACTAAAATACACTGTATTTACGCTAAAAGTGATCTATTTTCGCTGAAAACGCTAAATCATAGAGATAAGGCTAAGTATTTTTAACACTCATATCTTGCTGTGTGTTTATCCGTTTGGAGCGTATTATATGTCGTTGGAAAGATAGATCGGAGCTCTAAAGCTATTGTTCCAACATCATTTACAATGCATTAATTAAAAGTTACAGATTAACCATATATTCACAAATGTTTCTGATTCCACTCCGAACTCGTGTAGAATTTGATGCGATCATATCTTTCTCTATTTTGGGCCGTTGAAAGCGTTTAATATCTCGTTGGAAAGCTCTTACCGAGTTCTAAAACTCGTCTTCAGGATCTGGTTTCAAAATAGCAAGGGAGCATTGCCTAATTACTAAAATACACTGTACTTACGCTAAAAGTGCTCTATTTTCGCTGAAAACGCTAAATCATAGAGATAAGGCTAAGTATTTGTAACACTCATATCTTGCTGAGTGTTTATCCGTTTGGAGCGTATTATATCTCGTTGAAATAATAGATCGGAGCTCTAAAGCTATTGTTCCAACTTCATTTACAATGCATTAATTAAAAGTGACAGATTAACCATATATTCACAAATGTTTCTGATTTCACTCCGAAATCGTGTAGATTTGATGCGATCATATCTTGCTCTATTTTGTGCCATTGAAAGCGTTTAATATCTCGTTGGAAAGATCTTACCATTTTATAAAACTTGTCTTCAGGCGCTGGTTTCAAAATATCAAGGGATGATTGCCCAATTACTAAAATACACTGTATTTACGCTAAAAGTGCTCTTTTTTCTCTGAAAACGCTAAATCATAGAGATAAGGCTAAGTATTTGTGACACTCATATCTTGCTGTGTGTTTATCCGTTTGGATCGTAATATATCTCGTTGGAAAGATAGATCTGAGCTCTAAAGCTATTGTTCAAACTTCATTTACAATGCATTAATTAAAAGTTACATATTAACCATATATTCACAAATGTTTCTGATTTCACTCCGAACTCGTGTAGAATTTGATGCGATCATATCTTGCTCTATTTTGTGCCGTTGAAAACGTCTAATATTTCGTTAGAAAGATCTTACCTAGTTCTAAAACTTGTCTTCAGGCGCTGGTTTTAAAATATCAAGGGATGATTGCCTAATTACTAAAATACACTGTACTTACGCTAAAAGTGCTCTATTTTCGCTGAAAACGCTAAATCATAGAGATAAGGCTAAGTATTTGTAACACTCATATCTTGCTGAGTGTTTATCAGTTTGGAGCGTATTATATCTCGTTGGAAAGATAGATCGGAGCTCTAAAGCTATTGTTCCAGCTTCATTTACAATGCATTAATTAAAAGTTACAGATTAACCATATATTCACAAATGTTTCTGATTTCACTCCAAACTCGTGTAGAATTTGATGCGATCATATCTTGCTCTTTGTTGTGCCGTTGAAAGCGTTTAATATCTCGTTTGAAAGATCTTACCTAGTTCTAAAACTTGTCTTCAGGCGCTGGTTTCAAAAAATCAAGTGATTATTGCCTAATTACTAAAATACACTGTATTTACGCTAAAAGTTCTCTATTTTCCCAGAAAACGCTAAATCATAGAGATAAGGCTAAGTATTTGTGACACTCATATCTTGCTGTGTGTTTATCCGTTTGGAGCGTATTATATCTCGTTGGAAAGATAGATCGGAGTTCTAAAGCTATTGTTCTAACTTCATTTACATTGAATTAATTAAAAGTTACAGATTGACCAGATATTCACAAATGTTTCTGATTTCACTCCGAACTCGTTTAGAATTTGATGTGATCATATCTTGCTCTATTTTGTGCCATTGAAAGCATTTAATATCTCATTGGAAAGATCTTACCGAGTTCTAAAACATATCTTTGGGCGCTGGTTTCAAAATATCAAAGGATGATTGCCTAATTACTAAAATAAACTTTAGTTACGCTAACAGTGCTCTATTTTCGCTGAAAACGCTAAATCATAGAGATAAGGCTAAGTATTTGTGACACTCATATCTTGCTGTGTGTTTAACCATTTGGAGCGTATTATATCTCGTTGGAAAGATAGATCGGAGCTAATAATAATGATAATAATAATAATAATAATAATAATAATCATAATAATAATAATAATAGTAATAATAATAATAATAATAATAATAATAATAATGATGATGATGATGATGATGATGATGATGATGATGATGATCATAATAATAATAATAATAATAATAATAATAATAATGATGATGATAATAATAATAATAATAATAATAATAATAATACCAAAAATAGTAATACACTGTATTTACGCTAAAAGTGCTCTATTTTCGCTGAAAACGCTAAATCATAGAGATCGCTGTGTGTTTATCCGTTTGGAGCGTATTATATCTCGTTGGAAAGATGGATCGGAGCTCTAAAGCTATTGTTCCAACTTCATTTACAATGCATTAATTAAAAGTTACAGATTAACCATATATTCACAAATGTTTCTGATTTCACTCTGAACTCGTGTAGAATTTGATGCGATCACATCTCGTTTGAAAGATCATACCGAGTTCTAAAACATGTCTTCAGGCGCTGGTTTCAAAAAATCAAGGGATTATTGCCTAATTACTAAAATACACTGTATTTACGCTAAAATGCTCTATTTTAGCTGAAAACGCCAAATCATAGAGATAAGGCTAAGTATTTGTGACACTCATATCCTGCTGTGTGTTTATCCGTTTGGGGCGTATTATATCTCGTTGGAAAGATAGATCGGAGCTAAAAAAGCTATTGTTCCAACTTCATTTACAATGCATTAATTAAAAGTTAGAAATTAACCATATATAAACAAATGTTTCTGATTTCACTCCGAACTCGTGTAGAATTTGATGCGATCATATCTTGCTCTATTTTGTGTCGTTGAAATTGTTTAATATCTCGTTGGAAAGATCTTACCGAGATCTAAAACTTGTTTTCACGTGCTGGTTTCAGAATATCAAGGGATGGTTGCCTAATTACTAAAATACACTGTATTTACGCTAAAAGTGCTCTAATTTCGCTGAAAACGCTAAATCATAGAGATAAGGCTAAGTATTTGTGACACTCATATCTTGCTGTGTGTTTATCCGTTTGGAACGTATTATATCTCGTTGAAAAGATAGATCGGAGCTCTAAAGCTATTGTTCCAACTTAATTTACAATGCATTAATTAAAAGTTACAGATTAACCATATATTCACAAATGTGATCATATCTTGCTCTATTTTGTGCCACTAAAAGCGTTTAATATCTCATTGGAAAGATCTTACCATTTTCTAAAACTTGTCTTTAGGCGCTGGTTTCAAAATATCAAGGGATGATTGCCCAATTACTAAAATACACTGTATTTACGCTAAAAGTGCTCTATTTTCTCTGAAAACGCTAAATCATAGAGATAAGGCTAAGTATTTGTGACACTCATATCTTGCTGTGTGTTTATCCGTTTTGAGCGTATTATATCTCGTTGGAAAGATAGATCTGAGCTGTAAAGCTATTGTTCAAACTTCATTTACAATGCATTAATTAAAAGTTACAGATTAACCATATATTTTCAAATGTTTCTGATTTCACTTCGAGCTCGTGTAGAATTTGATATGATCATATCTTGCTCTATTTTGTGCCGTTAAAAACGTCTAATATGTCGTTGGAAAGATCTTACCTAGTTCTAAAACTTGTCTTTAGGCGCTGGTTTTAAAATATCAAGGGAGCATTGCCTAATTACTAAAATACACTTTACTTACGCTAACAGTGCTCTATTTTCGCTGAAAACGCTAAATCATAGAGATAAGGCTAAGTATTTGTGACACTCATATCTTGCTGTGTGTTTAACCGTTTGGAGCGTATTATATCTCGTTGGAAAGATAAATCGGAGCTACTAATAATAATAATAATAATAATAATAATAATAAAAATAATAATAATAATAATAATAATAATAATAATAATAATAATAATAATAATAATTTTTATTATAATAATAATAATAATAATAATAATCATAATAATAATAATAATAATAATAATAATAATAATAATAATAGTAATAATAATAATAATAATAATAATAATAATAATAATAATAATAATAATAATAATAATAATAATAATAATGATAATAATAATAATAATAATAATAATAAGAATAATAATAATAATAATAATAATAATAATAATAATAATAATAATAATAATAATAATAATAATAATAAAAATAGTAATAATAATAGTAATAAAAATAGTAATACACTGTATTTACGCTAAAAGTGCTCTATTTTCGCTGAAAACGCTAAATCATAGAGATAAGGCTAAGTATTCGTGACACTCATATCTTGCTGTGTGTTTATCCGTATGGAGCGTATTATATCTCGTTGGAAAGATAGATCGGAGCTCTAAAGCTATTGTTCCAACTTCATTTACAATGCATTAATTAAAAGTTACAAATTAACCATATATAAACAAATGTTTCTGATTTCACTCCGAACTCGTGTAGAATTTGATGCGATCACATCTTGCTCTATTTTGTGTCGTTGAAATTGTTTAATATCTCGTTGGAAAGATCATACCGAGATCTAAAACTTGTTTTTAGGCGCTGGTTTCAGAATATCAAGGGATGATTGCCTAATTACTAAAATACACTGTATTTACGCTAAAAGTGCTCTATTTTCACTGAAAACGCTAAATCATAGAGATAAGGCTAAGTATTTGTGACACTCATATCTTGCTGTGTGTTTATCCGTTTGGAGCGTATTATATCTCGTTGAAAAGATAGATCGGAGCTCTAAAGCTATTGTTCCAACTTCATTTACAATGCATTAATTAAAAGTTACAGAATAACCATATATTCACAAATGTTTCTGATTTCACTCCGAACTCGTGTAGATTTGATGCGATCATATCTTGCTCTATTTTGTGCCATTGAAAGCGTTTAATATCTCGTTGGAAATATCTTACCATTTTCTAAAACTTGTCTTCAGGCGCTGGTTTCAAAATATCAAGGGATGATTGCCCAATTACTAAAATACACTGTATTTACGCTAAAAGTGCTCTATTTTCTCTGAAAACGCTAAATCATAGAGATAAGGCTAAGTATTTGTGACACTCATATCTTGCTGTGTGTTTATCCGTTTGGAGCGTATTATATCTCGTTGAAAAGATAGATCGGAGCTCTAAAGCTATTGTTCCAACTTAATTTACAATGCATTAATTAAAAGTTACAGATTAACCATATATTCACAAATGTTTCTGATTTCACTCCGAACTCGTGTAGATTTGATGTGATCATATCTTGCTCTATTTTGTGCCACTAAAAGCGTTTAATATCTCATTGGAAAGATCTTACCATTTTCTAAAACTTGTCTTTAGGCGCTGGTTTCAAAATATCAAGGGATGATTGCCCAATTACTAAAATACACTGTATTTACGCTAAAAGTGCTCTATTTTCTCTGAAAACGCTAAATCATAGAGATAAGGCTAAGTATTTGTGACACTCATATCTTGCTGTGTGTTTATCCGTTTTGAGCGTATTATATCTCGTTGGAAAGATAGATCTGAGCTGTAAAGCTATTGTTCAAACTTCATTTACAATGCATTAATTAAAAGTTACAGATTAACCATATATTTTCAAATGTTTCTGATTTCACTTCGAGCTCGTGTAGAATTTGATATGATCATATCTTGCTCTATTTTGTGCCGTTAAAAACGTCTAATATGTCGTTGGAAAGATCTTACCTAGTTCTAAAACTTGTCTTTAGGCGCTGGTTTTAAACTATCAAGGGAGCATTGCCTAATTACTAAAATACACTTTACTTACGCTAACAGTGCTCTATTTTCGCTGAAAACGCTAAATCATAGAGATAAGGCTAAGTATTTGTGACACTCATATCTTGCTGTGTGTTTAACCGTTTGGAGCGTATTATATCTCGTTGGAAAGATAAATCGGAGCTACTAATAATAATAATAATAATAATAATAATAATAATAATAATAATAAAAATAATAATAATAATAATAATAATAATAATAATTATTATTATTATTATTATAATAATAATAATAATAATAATAATAATCATAATAATAATAATCATAATAATAATAATAATAATAATAATAATAATAATAATAATAGTAATAATAATAATAATAATAATAATAATAATAATAATAATAATAATAATAATAATAATAATGATAATAATAATAATAATAATAATAATAATAATAATAATAAGAATAAGAATAATAATAATAATAATAATAATAATAATAATAATAATAAAAATAGTAATAATAATAGTAATAAAAATAGTAATACACTGTATTTACGCTAAAAGTGCTCTATTTTTGCTGAAAACGCTAAATCATAGAGATAAGGCTAAGTATTCGTGACACTCATATCTTGCTGTGTGTTTATCCGTTTGGAGCGTATTATATCTCGTTGGAAAGATAGATCGGAGCTCTAAAGCTATTGTTCCAACTTCATTTACAATGCATTAATTAAAAGTTACAAATTAACCATATATAAACAAATGTTTCTGATTTCACTCCGAACTCGTGTAGAATTTGATGCGATCATATCTTGCTCTATTTTGTGTCGTTGAAATTGTTTAATATCTCGTTGGAAAGATCATACCGAGATCTAAAACTTGTTTTTAGGCGCTGGTTTCAGAATATCAAGGGATGATTGCCTAATTACTAAAATACACTGTATTTACGCTAAAAGTGCTCTATTTTCACTGAAAACGCTAAATCATAGAGATAAGGCTAAGTATTTGTGACACTCATATCTTGCTGTGTGTTTATCCGTTTGGAGCGTATTATATCTCGTTGAAAAGATAGATCGGAGCTCTAAAGCTATTGTTCCAACTTCATTTACAATGCATTAATTAAAAGTTACAGAATAACCATATATTCACAAATGTTTCTGATTTCACTCCGAACTCGTGTAGATTTGATGCGATCATATCTTGCTCTATTTTGTGCCATTGAAAGCGTTTAATATCTCGTTGGAAATATCTTACCATTTTCTAAAACTTGTCTTCAGGCGCTGGTTTCAAAATATCAAGGGATGATTGCCCAATTACTAAAATACACTGTATTTACGCTAAAAGTGCTCTATTTTCTCTGAAAACGCTAAATCATAGAGATAAGGCTAAGTATTTGTGACACTCATATCTTGCTGTGTGTTTATCCGTTTGGATCGTATTATATCTCGTTGGAAAGATAGATTTGAGCTCTAAAGCTATTGTTCAAACTTCATTTACAATGCATTAATTAAAAGTTACAGATTAACCATATATTCACAAATGTTTCTGATTTCACTCCGAGCTCGTGTAGAATTTGATGTGATCATATCTTGCTCTATTATGTGCCGTTGAAAACGTCTAATATTTCGTTGGAAAGATCTTACCTAGTTCTAAAACTTGTCTTCAGGCGCTGGTTTTAAAATATCAAGGGATGATTGCCTAATTACTAAAATACACTGTATTTACGCTAAAAGTGATCTATTTTCGCTGAAAACGCTAAATCATGGAGATAAGGCTAAGTATTTGTGACACTCATATCGTGCTGTGTGTTTATCCGCTTGGAGCGTATTATATCTCGTTGGAAAGATAGATCGGAGCTCTAAAGCTATTGTTCCAACTTCATTTACAATGCATTAATTAAAAGTTACAGATTTACCATATATTCACAAATGTTTCTGATTTCACTCCGAACTCGTGTAGAATTTGATGCGATCATATCTTTCTCTATTTTGTGCCGTTGAAAGCGTTTAATATCTCGTTGGAAAGCTCTTACCGAGTTCTAAAACTTGTCTTCAGGATCTGGTTTCAAAATATCAAGGGAGCATTGCCTAATTATTAAAATACACTGTACTTACGCTAAAAGTGCTCTATTTTCGCTGAAAACGCTAAATCATAGAGATAAGGCTAAGTATTTGTAACACTCATATCTTGCTGAGTGTTTATCAGTTTGGAGCGTATTATATCTCGTTGGAAAGATAGATCGGAGCTCTAAAGCTATTGTTCCAACTTCATTTACAATGCATTAATTAAAAGTTACAGATTAACCATATATTCACAAATAATTCTGATTTCACTCCAAACTCGTGTAGAATTTGATGCGATCATATCTTGCTCTTTGTTGTGCCGTTGAAAGCGTTTAATATCTCGTTTGAAAGATCTTACCGAGATCTAAAACTTGTTTTCAGGCGATGGTTTCAGAATATCAAGGGATGATTGCCTAATTACTAAAATACACTGTATTTACGCTAAAAGTGCTCTATTTTCAATGAAAACGCTAAATCATAGAGATAAGGCTAAGTATTTGCAACACTCATATCTTGCTGTGTGTTTATCCGTTTGGAACGTATTATATGTCGTTGAAAAGATAGATCGGAGCTCTAAAGCTATAGTTCCAACTTCATTTACAATGCTTTAATTAAAAGTTACAGATTAACCATATATTCACAAATGTTTCTGATTTCACTCCGAACTCGTGTAGATTTGATGCGATCATATCTTGCTCTATTTTGTGCCACTGAAAGCGTTTAATATCTCGTTGGAAAGATCTTACCATTTTCTAAAACTTGTCTTTAGGCGCTGGTTTCAAAATATCAAGGGATGATTGCCCAATTACTAAAATACACTGTATTTACGCTAAAAGTGATCTATTTTCTCTGAAAACGCTAAATCATAGAGATAAGGCTAAGTATTTGTGACACTCATGTCTTGCTGTGTGTTTATCCGTTTGGAGCGTATTATATCTCGTTGGAAAGATAGATCTGAGCTCTAAAGCTATTGTTCAAACTTCATTTACAATGCATTAATTAAAAGTTACAGATTAACCATATATTTACAAATGTTTCTGATTTCACTCCGAGCTCGTGTAGAATTTGATATGATCATATCTTGCTCTATTTTGTGCCGTTGAAAACGTCTAATATGTCTTTGGAAAGATCTTACCTAGTTCTAAAACTTGTCTTCAGGCGCTGGTTTTAAAATATCAAGGGATGATTGCCTAATTACTAAAATACACTGTATTTACGCTAAAAGTGATCTATTTTCGCTGAAAACGCTAAATCATAGAGATAAGGCTAAGTATTTGTGACACTCATATCTTGCTGTGTGTTTATCCGTTTGGAGCGTATTATATCTCGTTGGAAAGATAGATCGTTGCTGTGTGTTCCAACTTCATTTACAATGCATTAATTAAAAGTTACAGATTAAACATATATTTACAAATGTTTCTGATTTCACTCCGAGCTCGTGTAGAAATTGATATGATCATATCTTGCTCTATTTTGTGCCGTTGAAAACGTCTAATATGTCGTTGGAAAGATCTTACCTAGTTCTAAAACTTGTCTTCAGGCGCTGGGTTTAAAATATCAAGGGATGATTGCCTAATTACTAAAATACACTGTAACTACGCTAAAAGTGATCTATTTTCGCTGAAAACGCTAAATCATAGAGATAAGGCTAAGTATTTGTGACACTCATATCTTGTTGTGTGTTTAACCGTTTGGAGCGTATTATATCTCGTTGGAAAGATAGATCGGAGCTAATAATAATAATAATAATAATAATAATAATAATAATAATAATAATAATAATAATAATAATAATAATAATAATAATAATAATAATAATAATAATAATAATAATAATAATAATAATAATAATAATAATAATAATAATAATAATAATAATAATAATAATAATAATAATAATAATAATAATAATAATACTATAATAATAATAATCATGATGATGATGATGATGATGATAATCATAATACTAATAATAATAATAATAATAATAATAAGAATAATAATAATAAGAATAATAATAATAATAATAATAGTAATAATAATAGTTCCAAAAATAGTAATACACTGTATTTACGCTAAAAGTGCTCTATTTTCGCTGAAAACGCTAAATCATAGAGATTGTTGTGTGTTTATCCGTTTGGAGCGTATTATATCTCGTTGGAAAGATAGATCGGAGCTCTAAAGGTATTGTTCCAACTTCATTTACAATGCATTAATTAAAAGTTACAGATTAACCATATATTCACAAATGTTTCTGATTTCACTCTGAACTCGTGTAGAATTTGATGCGATCACATCTTGCTCTTTGTTGTGCCATTGAAAGCGTTTAATATCTCGTTTGAAAGATCATACCGAGTTCCAAAACTTGTCTTCAGGCGCTGGTTTCAAAAAATCAAGGGATTATTGCCTAATTACTAAAATACACTGTATTTACGCTAAAAGTGCTCTATTTTAGCTGAAAACGCCAAATCATAGAGATAAGGCTAAGTATTTGTGACACTCATATCCTGCTGTGTGTTTATCCGTTTGGGGCGTATTATATCTCGTTGGAAAGATAGATCGGAGCTCTAAAGCTATTGTTCCAACTTCATTTACAATGCATTAATTAAAAGTTACAAATTAACCATATATAAACAAATGTTTCTGATTTCACTCCGAACTCGTGTAGAATTTGATGCGATCATATCTTGCTCTATTTTGTGTCGTTGAAATTGTTTAATATCTCGTTGGAAAGATCTTACCGAGATCTAAAACTTGTTTTCAGGCGCTGGTTTCAGAATATCAAGGGATGATTGCCTAATTACTAAAATACACTGTATTTACGCTAAAAGTGCTCTATTTTCGCTGAAAACGCTAAATCATAGAGATAAGGCTAAGTATTTGTGACACTCATATCTTGCTGTGTGTTTATCCGTTTGGAGCGTATTATATCTCGTTGGAAAGATAGATCGGAGCTCTAAAGCTATTGTTCCAACTTCATTTACAATGCATTAATTAAAAGTTACAGATTAACCATATATTCACAAATGTTTCTGATTTCACTCCGAACTCGTGTAGATTTGATGCGATCACATCTTGCTCTATTTTGTGCCACTGAAAGCGTTTAATATCTCGTTGGAAAGATCTTACCATTTTCTAAAACTTGTCTTGAGGCGCTGGTTTCAAAATATCAAGGGATGATTGCCCAATTACTAAAATACACTGTATTTACGCTAAAAGTGCTCTATTTTCTCTGAAAACGCTAAATCATAGAGATAAGGCTAAGTATTTGTGACACTCATATCTTGCTGTGTGTTTATCCGTTTGGAGCGTATTATATCTCGTTGGAAAGATAGATCTGAGCTAAAGCTATTGTTCAAACTTCATTTACAATGCATTAATTAAAAGTTACAGATTAAACATATATTTACAAATGTTTCTGATTTTACTCCGAGCTCGTGTAGAATTTGATATGATCATATCTTGCTCTATGTTGTGCCGTTGAAAACGTCTAATATGTCGTTGGAAAGATCTTACGTAGTTCTAAAACTTGTCTTCAGGCGCTGGTTTTAAAATATCAAGGGATGATTGCCTAATTACTAAAATACACTGTATTTACGCTAAAAGTGATCTATTTTCGCTGAAAACGCTAAATCATAGAGATAAGGCTAAGTATTTGTGACACTCATATCTTGCTGTGTGTTTATCCGTTTGGAGCGTATTATATCTCGTTGGAAAGATAGATCGTTGCTGTGTGTTCCAACTTCATTTACAATGCATTAATTAAAAGTTAGAGATTAACCATATATTTACAAATGTTTCTGATTTCACTCCGAGCTCGTATAGAATTTGATATGATCATATCTTGCTCTATTTTGTGTCGTTGAAAACACTAATATGTCGTTGGAAAGATCTTACCTAGTTCTAAAACTTGTCTTCAGGCGCTAGTTTTAAAATATCAAGGGATGATTGCCTAATTACTAAAATACACTGTATTTACGCTAAAAGTGATCTATTTTCGCTGAAAACGCTAAATCATAGAGATAAGGCTATGTATTTGTGACACTCATATCTTGCTGTGTGTTTATCCGTTTGGAGCATATTATATCTCGTTGGAAAGATAGATCGTTGCTGTGTGTTCCAACTTCATGTACAATGCATTAATTAAAAGTTACAGATTAACCATATATTCACAAATGTTTCTGATTTCACTCCGAACTCGTGTAGAATTTGATGCGATCATATCTTTCTCTATTTTGTGCCGTTGAAAGCGTTTAATATCTCGTTGGAAAGCTCTTACCGAGTTCTAAAACTTGTCTTCAGGATCTGGTTTCAAAATATCAAGGTAGCATTGCCTAATTACTAAATCACACTGGACTTACGCTAACAGTGCTCTATTTTCGCTGAAAACGCTAAATCATAGAGATTAGGCTAAGTATTTGTGACACTCATATCTTGCTGTGTGTTTAACCGTTTGGAGCGTATTATATCTCGTTGGAAAGATAAATTGGAGCTACTACTACTACTACTACTACTACTACTACTAATAATAATAATAATAATAATAATAATAATAATAATAAGAAGAATAAGAATAATAATAATAATAATAATAATAGTAATAATAATAATAGTAATAATAATAATAATGTTAGTCCCTGTTTCTGTAACAGCAATGAATAATCGATCTAACAAGGAAGATTAAACGTAAAGATGAACACAGAATGAATCACCGTAAAACCTTCTTTGATAAACCGTGGAACGTACAACAGAATGATATAAGCGTAAGGCTATGAATAATAAGTACGACGTTCAACCTTTTCCTAAACCTCGGCTCCCTTTTTATAGGCGAGGTTTAGGTTAGGCGTACCAGGCTTTTGGCCTGTTTAAATGGGCCTAACACTTGGCCTGATTTCTATCTAATTTATGCACTATTTAAATACAATATAAAGCTAATCTATGACCAACTTGATTCACAATAAAATATCTCCAACAATCTCCCCCTTTGTGATCAAGTGCCATTCTCTTATTTCTTCTGTGATTTGAAGTAGTGCTTCCTCAAACCAAGTGCATGTTCATACTGCCTCAGCATATTTCTCTTTTCGAGGCGATCGTCAATGGCCTTTAAAATTTTCTCTACAGTAGAGTGTTCCTTTTGAACATAAGACGATGCCTCTTGAAGATTTTCTTCCAGCTTTGCCTTCATCTGTAGAATCTGCTCTCTGATTATCTTCAGTGTTCCGTCACAGTACTTCTCGATTTCACTGACTACCATCAGACGCTTTTCGTTCTTGTGGTTCAGATAGGTGACTGCTGGCGGTGTGAAGAAGATGTGGTAGGCTGGGAAATCTTCAAGTTCTGGACCATACAATTTTGGCTTTGTCAGATTTGTCTTCTTCAGATTGCATTCAATAGCCATCTGTAGGTCATGTGAAGAATGTACTCGGATTTGTCTGAGCATGAATCTCTTGATAGCTGCAAGGCCTTCGCTGTATATTATGCTCTGTCTGACTGGAAGGTATCTGTAGGCCATGAGCATTTGGTAGATGTCATCCGGTTTCAGCATGATAAAGTCGTTCTCTTGACAAGTAAATTCGCTCCCATCGGTGCGTTGAAGTCTGTAAGTGTAGAATGTTACTCCATGGTAGTCTTCAGCCTTTACTTGCAGAATTTGATGAATCGGGAGAATATTCGACTTCAGATCTTGTTCCATCAGTTCTCTCTGTGTACCGGTTGACCTTTGAAGCAACATGTGCAGATGACCTCCAGCCTGCTTTCCTTTCAGGTGAGTAAGGCCTCTTAGTTTTAGTTCGTTCAGTGGCTTGACTTTGTCTGGTCTACGCCAGATATACTTTCTGATTTCTTCTTGGAAGGGGGCTTTGATTCGAACGTAGTCCCAGGGTTTCTCTGTCTTGGGAAGTCTTCCCGCTGATTGTCTTACGACTGATTCAAGAGCTTTCTGGGATTCCTTGTAGTTCACCCCTTCCTTGCGTTCATCGTCCTCAAGTCTAATGATATCTTCAGAGCATTTGTTAATAAGCTCTCGTAGCCACCAGTTTCTTTGCATGTCCTCTTGTTCGGCCTCATTCCGGAGATCATCCCATTCTGTCCATTGTCTCGGCCATTTGTCGTATATCACCGCCTCCTCCAGTGCATCATGGATGTCTTTGCCTGGGGGGATGTATGGAACTCTTTGCTGCTTTTGAGGCGGTGATTGTTCCTTGGTAGCTCTGCCGGGTTCACTTGGATTGCCCGTTGACATCAGCTTAGAACTAGGTTCCAACTGATGGCCTGATGTGAAGGATGTACCAGTGGTAGCATCATCAGGACTTCCATCCCCTCCTCGAACAGTATCTCTGGGAGATATGCCTCGGGATGTTTTGTCTAGCTCGACCACGCTAGAGAGATAGGCTTGGTTTTGGCAAGGGGATGGTGGTGGTTGGTTGATGATAGTCTCAGGTTGGTCGGTTTGGGGGCTATGAGTGGTAGAGGCACCTTGCTCGAGTATCCGTGGCCTCTTGTTCTCCCCCTCATGAGGTTCCGGATCATCGGGATCCTCATGTGAACGTTTGCGACCACGGGGACTTTCACGGCAGGTGCCCTTGGTGTCCGGATTAGCGAGAAGGGCAGTAAGGACGCCTTGCTGGTAGGGAGTAAGGTCAGTGTGGGGTATGTTTAGGAGATGATCCAGCAAGATCGATGCCAGGACTTCGAAGGGTTGGGATAGTAGTTCGATGGGAGGTGTGGTCGGGTGTGGGGATGATACTTGTTCTGCATCATGGGTTCCCCGAGAAGAGATAGGGCTATGGACTTTGGTGGAGGTGACGGATATGACTGGAGAGGTTTGAGTTTTGGTGTGAGAAGGTGATGGGTGTGGTTCAGGCTGGCTGTGTTCACTATGCACTGCCGGGGTGGTCTTGGATTCTTGTGCCCAAGCGGTAAATGCTTGTTGCACCCATGGCTTAATGGTGGAATCCAAGAAACGGTGCATAAGAACGGTGACGTCTTCGGTAGTGAGGTGTTCAGTTACAGGGGTTGTAACTGTTGTCACAGCATCAGTGAAGAGAGCTGATGTGTGGCCTGCATTCAATGATGGAGTCATTGTGGGCGTAGCAGGGCTTCCGACCGTCATCGTTGGTACTCTGGTCGTTGCTTCCAGGGTGCGTGCACCTGTATGTGCGGTGAATAGTGTAGGTGTCCTAGAAAAATTAGAAAATGTAGGGAGTGTGACACCTAGACTCGATGTGCTCAAGGAAGTGGTGGTGACCTCGGGCTGTTGGCCACTAGTTCGCTCGACTGGTTCGGAGGGAACCAGAGAGGTGGGTGAGTCCCGCTGTTTTGAAACAATAGCCTGTTGGGAGGCTATCGAGTGGCTGGGAGAAGGCTGTGCTTGCGCAGTTGAGCCAGATGCTGCGACTTCTACCCGGGAACCGAAAATATCGGCTCCTGCACTTAAAGATTCAGCTCGGCTTATATTAATGAAGGGTTGACAATCAGCGAAGATATGCATTTCGTCCTCGTCTACAAGGTGTCTTTTGACGAGGCGTCGCTTCTTGGAGTTGAGTGACTGTGGAGCATCATTTTTCGCTTTGATGCGCTGCTCCCTGATGATGCCAGTAACACTTTCTATTTTGTGACTGGCAGCCGTGGTTTTGATGACAAGCTCCTTGGGGCGTGTAGCAATAATGGGAGTTGCATCCTCAGCGGTGATTTTCTTCGGAGGAGATTCAATAGGCAGCTTACCCTTTTTGATGAGAGCGAAAGTGTGGTCCACATCGTCAACATCATCGTCATCATCATCATCATCGTTGTCACTTCTGGCCACGCTATCGGAAGCCTCGTCGTCAGCCTCTTTGTTGGCCGAGCTGAGCGAGTCATCAACAGATTCCTCAGCGTTCGTCGGTTTGCCCTCAGTTGTCCGAGTCCTCTCGAGAGATTCATCAGACTCTCCTTCATCGGGCCGACGTGCCACTGGCCTTTGTGGCTTTGGGGCGCTCTTGGGACCCTTACTTACTCTCGGTTTAGTCCCCTGGGTAGGTCCAGATGGGTTTTTCTGAACCATAGGGACTGTTCTCTCAAGGTTTTCTTTGTATGCGATGATGATTGGATTTGACTGATTTGCCAGGTTGAGCAGAGCATCCGGAATGCGCAGTCCCTGAGCTGCTTTCTTATCAGCTTTGAAGTATTGGAGCTTTGGAGCTGTGAAGTGCGGTTCATCAATACGTCTGGGAATAGATGTGTTTGCGGTCATGCAGTCGAGGATGATCAGCCCCAACCACCTGGCGTATGGAATGGTGCCTAACTTGTTTTTCTCTTTGGCTTTTACAAGATCCATCAGCTCTGAGAAAAAGAGTTGAGCCATGTCATACTTCTTGTTATATGCGATGCCGTGGAAGACGCAGAGTATTTGCTTGTTGCATTTGTCCAGTCCGGCATGTTTTGGAGAGAGGCACTTGTTGACTAGCCCGAATAGGCTCTTCCAGGGACGATAAAGGTATGCTCCATTGAAGTTTGACAATTTTGGTAGTAGAGAGTCATAACCCAGAGCCGCGACATCTTTGAGAAGATCCGGAATAGAGGGAAGAGGATCATAGCTGTCATGTTCGGGGAGCGCCAGTGTAGAGCGTAGAGTTGCTGGAGTCAGGACAATCCTCATGTTGTTGAGCTTTGTGAGGATTTTAGTGCAGTCTTTTGTGGACTCGGTGCGCATATGTCCCCATACTTGTTGGAGGTAGATTTCTGGCACCGACTTTGATTTGTGGAAGGCAGTCCAGAGATAGTGGCGCTTCAGAATCCCGGGGATGACTGGATCCTGACACTTGAAGACAGTCAGATCCAGCTGGAAGTTGTTGTCCAGCACCTTGACCCACCTATCTTGTGGGTAGATGGCGTCGTCAATGTTATGTCTCTTTTGTGTACCTGCCATTATGAGCTGTGGAAAAACATGGGTCAGTGCAAAAGTCCATTTTTATTTTTGGTTTCCTGAAATTAGATGAACTGTCGTTTGGTTTGGTTCTCAAGAGTGGAGTGCAGGTGGTGGTCAAAATCGGCTAAGGCAAAAGCTCGAAAACCGTATCTCGAGGTTTAAATCTCGAGATCTCAATCTCGAAATTTAAATCTCGAGATCTCAATCTCGAGTTTTAAATCTCGAGATCTCAATCTCGAGATCTCAATCTCGAGTTTTAAATCTCGAGATCTCAATCTCGAGTTTTAAATCTCGAGATCTCAATCTCGAGTTTTAAATCTCGAGATCTCAATCTCGAGTTTTAAATCTCGAGATCTCAATCTCGAGTTTTAAATCTCGAGATCTCAATCTCGAGTTTTAAATCTCGAGATCTCAATCTCGAGTTTTAAATCTCGAGATCTCAATCTCGAGTTTTAAATCTCGAGATCTCAATCTCGAGTTTTAAATCTCGAGATCTCAATCTCGAGTTTTAAATCTCGAGATCTCAATCTCGAGTTTTAAATCTCGAGATCTAGATCTCGAGTTTTAAATCTCGAGATCTCGTCGAGAAGTTCAAACGACGTGAGCGAGATCCTGAGGTTTAAAACTGGGGATATCGAGACGTTTTGCCTTTCGACGACCTATGACGAAGCCACCTGCAAACATACAAAGCACAGATATACAAAGAAAAGAGTACACAGT
Source organism: Cuscuta europaea (assembly GCA_945859875.1). Lineage (NCBI taxonomy): Eukaryota > Viridiplantae > Streptophyta > Magnoliopsida > Solanales > Convolvulaceae > Cuscuta > Cuscuta europaea. Next base: position 14,731,313 of record CAMAPE010000017.1, on the reverse strand, counting down.
TCCGAGTTCGTCATTCGTGTGCGAGATTTCGCAAGACAGAATCGAGTGTTTCGTTATGTTTTTGTTTTCGAAAACCATGATGAAGTTTGATGAAAACGTTAGACTACCTTAGCTCGGAAGGTGAGAAGAGGGAGAAGGATTAGTGAGAAAAAAATCCGAGAGCTCTGTGATGTTGGGACGGAAAAGAGAGAATGAAGAGATTCAGGGTTCTCAAGAACCTTTTATACGCGAAAAAATGAGCTTTGCGAAAACTTGGTAGTTTGGGCCGAAAACATAGAGCTGGGCCCAAAAAGAGTTTGGCCCAAACGATTAAAAAATTCTCGTCCTCGTTTTTGTCCCCCTTAATCAGTGAAAATTAGCTCCCCCTCAAACAGTGAAAATTTTCTCCCCCTCAAAAAATGCAACGAACAGTATGTACAAATGCAACGCACACACACTATTTTTTGTTCTTTTTTATTTTTCACCCACTCAACACATGCAACGCACACACACTATTTTTTGTTATTTTTCTGGTTTTCTCCCCCTCAACACATGCAACGCACACACACTATTTACAAATCCCACACACACACTTTTTACAGGTCCCACACACACACACACATTTTTAGATCAGTGGAAACATAATGAAACGGGCTTGAGGTTCAACATGCCCAGTTTGGAGACTAGGAACTGGAATCGTTTTTCATCCAATGCCTTAGTGAACAAGTTTGCCAGTTGAAGCTCTGAGCTTACAAAATACATGTCAATGTCTCCTTTCTCCACATGATCCTTGATGAAATGATAGCGCAGGTCGATGTGTTTGGTGCGGGAGTGATGAACTGGGTTGCTGGTGATGGCTATGGGGCTTTGAGAGTCACTGTAGATCGGGATATGGCGGAGTGTGTAACCGTAGTCCTTTAGCTGGGTCTTCATCCATAATATTTGTGAACAACAGCTAGCAGCCGCGACGTATTCTGCCTCGGCCGTAGATGTTGACACACAGTTCTGTTTCTTGGAAGACCAGCAGACTAACTTATCGCCCAAGAATTGGACTGCCCCCGATGTGCTTTTGCGGTCCATCCGGCAACCAGCAAAGTCAGCATCCGAATATCCGACTAGGTCAAAACCTTAGTGCTTGGGATACCAAAGACCTAGATTCACAGTGCCTTTGAGATATCTCAGAATTCTTCGAACAGCGGTCAGATGGGATTCCTTCGGATTTGCCTGAAAGCGTGCACATAAGCATGTGGAGAAGACAATGTCAGGCCTGCTTGATGTGAGATATAGCAAAGATCCAATGATAGCCCTGTAGTTTGTAGCATCAACTGGCTTCCCGGAGGGGTCTGAGTCCAGTTTGTTGGTTGGGGACATGGGGGTCGTCATGGAAGATTTGCCATCAATGTTGAATCTCTTAAGCATTTCCAGAATATACTTTGACTGATTGATGAAAATGCCGTCAGAGAGTTGTCTTACTTGCAGGCCTAGGAAGAAATTCAGTTCTCCCATCATGCTCATCTCGAACTTGGTTTTCATCAGTTTCTCAAAGTGTTTGCACAGACGTGGATTAGAGGAGGCGAAGATAATGTCATCAACATAGATCTGAATCAGGATGATGTCAGACTTCTGTCGCTTGATGAAAAGTGTGGTATCAATCTTCCCTTTTGAGAAACCTGAGTCAATCAGAAATTCGGTTAATGCATCATACCAAGCTCTTGGTGCCTGTTTTAACCCATACAGAGCTTTCTTTAGCTTGTACACATGGTCGGGATATCTGGGATCTACGAATCCTTCGGGTTGAGCGACATAGACTTCTTCTTCCAAGACTCCATTTAGAAAGGCAGTCTTGACATCCATTTGAAAGACAGTAAAGTTCTTATGGGCCGCGTATGCAAGAAAAAGGCGGATTGCTTCAATTCTTGCTACGGGTGCAAATGTTTCATCATAGTCTATGCCCTCTTGCTGATTATATCCTTTAGCGACCAGTCGTGCCTTGTTCCTTATCACTATGCCTTCTTCGTCCTTCTTGTTCTTGAACACCCATTTTGTGCCAATGATGGTTTTCTGAGGGGGTTTAGGCACTAGTGTCCATACATCTAGTCTGTCAAATTGATTGAGCTCATCTTGCATGGCAATCACCCAATCTGGATCAGCGAGTGCCTCTGAGACTTTGGATGGTTCATTCTTGCTTAGAAAGCATGCATAGTGACATTCATTTGTTGTTGCTGATCTCGTTCGCACACCTTGACTTGGATCACCTATTATCTGTTCAACAGGATGTGCTCTTGTCCACTTCCTCTCATGAGCTAGAGGAGTTGGAGTAATTATTGGTTGATCTGAGTCCTGATATGAATTTGAAGGCTCTGGGGCAGCTGTGGTGTGTAGTGGAGATTATTCCGAACTTATGGCAAAGCTGTGATCATCCACACCTCTGGGATTGGTTTGAGGGGTTGAGGGTGTGGATGGTACGTCATCTGGTCCTGTGAGGAGCGGAATCTCTGCTGTTGGAGTTGATGTTGACTCTGGAGTGTATGCAGGAGGTGGAGATTGTGAGTTCTCGTAAAAGTTTCTGAAGAGAGAGTCGAGAATCACATCGTCGTGTTCGGTGTTTGGTTCAGCTTTATCAGAAGCTACTGGTACAGCAGTGGATGGATCGGTCTGGAGATGTTCAATAGCAAAGTCTTCCATTTCATAGAATGTAACGTTTACACTCTCGATGACAGTCCGCTTGTCTCTGAGATAGACTCTGTAAGCTTTGGATTGCAGTGAGTAGCCAATGAACACGCCTTCTCTGGCTTTGGGATCCAGCTTACTTCTCTCTGTCCGATCATTGAGTATGAAGCACTTGCAGCCAAAAACCTTGAGGAAAGAAATATCAGGAGTTTTGTTGAATAGGATCTCATATGGAGTCTTGTCGAAGCGCTTGTGGATGACGGTTCTGTTCTGAGTGAAGCACGCGGTATTGATTGCCTCTGCCCACATGAAGTGAGGCAGTCTTGATTGGATTAACATGGTGCGTGCTGCTTCAACAAGGGTTCTGTTCTTTCTCTCAACAACTCCGTTCTGCTGGGGAGTTTTAGCTGCTGCAAATTGCTGAGTGATACCGAGTGATTCATAGAACTCAGTGAGAGTCTGATTTTTAAACTCAGTACCATTGTCAGTTCTCACAATTCGAACACTGTGCTGTAGCAGTTTCTGGATCGTTCTGATAAAGGTCATAATGTTTTCCGCAGCTTCGTCTTTTGATCGAAGAAATTTTGTCCATGTATACCTAGAGAAGTCATCAACGATCACCAGAGTGTATTTGCGACCGTTGATGCTTTGTACTCTCATAGGTCCACACAGATCCATGTGTATTAGCTGCAACTGATGAGTAGATGAAGGTTCAGATTTTGACTTGTGGGAGCTTCGCGTCATTTTGCCCATTTTGCAGGCACTACAATGATTTTCAGCGGAAGACTTTAGCAGAGGAAGCCCCTTAACAAGTTTCTTGGAGGACAAAGTTGATAGATGTTTGAAGTTCAGATGGGAGAGACGTCTGTGCCATAGGTTGTTCTGTTCAGTTGAGGCTTTGGACAGCAGACAGATGGAAGTGGTGGATTGGACGCTTTTCAGATCAATAGTGTACAGATTTGATGTTCTGTAACACGTTAATAATGTATTCCCTGTGCTGTCAAGAACACATCATTGTTTTGCAAAGAACCTCACTTCCATCCCGCTGTCACAGAATTGTCCAATGCTCAGTAAGTTGTGTTTGAGCCCTTTGACGAATGAAACATCTTTTATTGTAACGCTGGCACAGATGACGTCCCCATACCCAAGAATAGGAGATGAGGCGTCATTCCCGAATCTGACATTTCCTCCGTAGCAGTTGGTGTAGTTGCTCAAAAGGTGCTTTATTCCGGTCATGTGGGTTGAGCATCCTGAGTCCAAGTGCCACACATGACCGTCCTGCAAAACAATCAAATAGGATTAGGTACCCAACTTGGAGTGGGTCCTTCCTTATTATCAAGAAACACCTTTTTAAAACTTGCTTTGAGCAGTGATCCAAGGTCAGCTGCTCTTTCAACAAAAGATCTATCTTCGATGGGCTTTCCAATTGCCAGATCTGCTTTTGCAGTGTGTCTGGTTTTTGGAGTCCACCTAGCACTTTCCATTTTGGTGGGTCTGATGTTGTGAACCCACCTTTCCATTTTAGTCCGTGTGGGTCTAAGTTTGGGGACCCACCTTTCAGTTGCAGTTATGATGGGTCTTCGATTTGGACCCCACCTATCAGTTTCAGTTATGATGGGTCTTCGATTTGGAACCCACCTTTCAGTTTTAGTTTGGATGGGTCTTCGTTTGGGGACCCACCTATTCGATTCAGGTTTGGTAGGTCTCATCTTGGGGACCCACCTTTCCTTTTCAGCTTTGATGGGTCTTATCTTGGGGACCCATCTTTTCGTTTTAGGTTCAGGAGGAGAGTAGACAGGTGCTTTGTGATTGAACGGTTGTTTTTTGAGTTTGGTTTTGAAAATCTCCTCCTTAGAAAGCCGATTAACATGTTTCCTAGAATGAACTCTAAGGGCGTATTTCATATCTGGAATACAAAACGTTCCCTTAGAAGTTCCTTTCTTGGTTTCTTTTTCAGGTTTAAGCTTTCTAGAAGGCTCAGATTTAACAACATTCATATCACATTCATAATTATGGGGATCTGGAACAGAATAACCATAAGCATCACTTGTATTATAAATAGAACGTTGTCTAGAGGATGTCTCAGAAATATTCAGCTTGGGACTCAAGACTGAACTACTAGAAGTTTGCTTTGTAGAGAAAGAATTACAATTAACTTTGGAATAAAAAATAGAACTAGATCTAGGGCTGACACTTTTCTCAAAAACTTTCTTTTTGCCATCTGCGATTTCCTTCCTCTTTTTCCTCCACTCATTCTTCTCTTCTCCTTCCTTATTCACTTCATTCCCTGTAAACAAAGGAGAAGAGAGATGAGTGGACGAACCTTTAAAAGCATTGTTTTTCTCATGTGAGGTGTGTGAGCTGTCAGGCTTGGTCGTAGGAGGGTCTGTTTTAGCATGAAACTGCTCACTCAAATCATTAAATTTTTGAAGAAGTTCCTGCCAGTTGCGCTCAAAACCTTTCTTTTCAGTTTCAAATCTCTCTCTCTCATTATCAAGAGTTTTTTGTAGATTTTTGAGCTTTTGAGCCATGGGAAAAATACATGGTTCCTCACCAGTTTTAGCAATACCAACTCTTGGGGGAGGGTCTAGAGGGTGTCCTATGTGAGGAATATCTTTGGCATAAGGGTCAAGGCATTCACTAAAGCAGGAAGTAGGTTTTTCTTCTGAAAGTTGTTTTTCATTTACAGAGGGATAATCACAAGAAATCGCAGGTTTTGGTTTCTTTCTCTTTTCTTCTTCTGCTTTAGCATAATCTTCATCACTTCGAAAATACATTTTCTCACCAAACCCTAGTCCCATGTAATCTTTGTTATAGATTTGAAGGCAATTAACTTTCTTAAGATTACGTGGGTTAGTTATGCCCAGTCCTGTTTTAGCATTGTAGAATCGGTCATCCTTTTGTTTGTTGTTAAGCAGAAAAACAGTTTGTTCAGATTGACCTCTTCTAGCAGCTAGATCTTCTAGTTCCTTTACTTTATTTAAAAGCGTTCTTCTTTTGTTATGCAAAAAATCGCATTCAGCCTTTGCTGTGCTTTTTTCCCGTTCACTGTCCTCAAATTTCTTAGTTAATTCAGCTATCTTAAGTTCAAAGCTTTCAAAATCTGAGGACACCTTTTTGACTTGATCTTTTGCAATTTCAAATTGAATACTTAAGGACGACTTTTGGTCTAGATTCTGTTTCAGAACTCTATGATTATTGTCTAGTCTCTCCTTTAGTTCTTTGATTAGATTGTCCTTTTCAAGTAAGGACTGCATTTGATTATTTAAAGAAATATGGGAGGTACTTACAGAGCTTGTTGAGCACTTGCTTTCGGGAATCGCAGCATCACCCTTTATTTCATCTCCCTCCACACTTGCCATAAGAGCATAGTTGTCTTCCTCTTCCTCCTCCTCAGAAGAATCTTCTGCCCAGTTCTCATTTTCAGCAATCATGGCAGAGGTTTCTTCTTCTTTCTGCACCATTAGCATTTTCTGCTTATTCCACAGCATCTTCTGCTTGTAGAAGTTAGCATCTTTCTTCTTTGGGAGGCGGCAGTCTTTGATCACATGTCCAGGCTTGCCACAATTATAGCATTTAGGAGCTTCTTCTGCTGATGATGCCTTCCTAGAAGATCCTTGATCATGGTTCTTCTGCTTGTAGTTTGAGGAGGAAGTTCTCAGCCTGTTGGAGGAGGTGTTCTTCTTAGCAAATCTTTTGGCCAGCAGTGCCATCTTCTTCTGTAAGTCTGCTAGCTCAGCCTCTAGATCAGATTTGTCATCATCACTTTCATCATCATCTGATTCAACCACCACCTTCTTCTTTTTCTTCTTTAGTGAAGTGGTTGTCCTTCTTGGCTGAGCATCCATTACAAGAGCTAAGGGGTTTGTGGTGTGATGATCCTCAGCGCAAGCAACCTCGTTGACGAATTGCTTCAGATGTTCATAGAGTGTGCAAAGGTCAATTTCGTCCAAATCTATCCGAGATCTGACATCCTTCACTGTCTTTTCCCATGCAGGATGTAGGCTAGATAAAAATCTAATATTCAGTTCCAGATTGGACCTGAATACTTTGATCTTTCTGAGCTCATTTACCAGTTGAACAAGTCTGTTGTAAGTCTCATTCAATGGTTCTCCTGGACCTGCTTTGAAGGAGTCATAAGCGATGAGAATCGTAGTCTTCTTTGTTTTGAGGCTGATGCTTGTGCCTTGTAGCAGCTTCTCAATTTCATCCCACATCTCTTTAGCTGTCTGCATGCTATCTATGAGAACATAAACCTCGTTCGGTATTGCTTGAAGGAGGTACGTTTTGGCCATAAGATCACCACGAAGTCTGAGCTTGTCGGCTTCTGTGTATTCAGATGGCACTTTTCTCCTTATTTCTGGAAAAATAGGAGGATTGTTCTCTGGATCTCCACCAACTGAAATCAAGAGTTCAGCTGGTCCTTCAAGCAAAGATTCGAGCATTGCAGAAGAGTTCTCTTTGTGCTCGAGGAAGTTTATAAATCTGTTCCTCCACATTTGATATTCTCCCTTCCTGAGGCTAGGAGGGGTACTGCTGTTCCCTTGTGCATTGTATTCTGAACCCATTGATGTACTAAACTGACCGTTCGAGAAAATTGATCAAAAGATTTTCAGAGGCAGAATCTCGAAAAATCAGATGTCGAGATCTGAATATCGAAATCTCAGATTTCGATAAAGGAGGCCCGGTATCGAGATTTGGGCTCGAGATTAAGGATCTCGAGATTTGGGATCTCGAGATTTCAAATTTCGAGATGCTGATCTCGAGATTTGAAATGTCGAGAAGTTAATCTCTCGAAATCTTAATCTGATGAGTCAAATGTCGAGACCAGATGTCGAAACCTTTTCTCGAAATCAAGATTTCGAAATCCTAGATGTCGAAATCCTCAATGTCGAAATCTTTCAACCTGTAAAAATCAGATAATCAAAATCTGAAGATAGTTTCCTGTAGAGTTGAATGTCGAGATCTTCTGGTAAAGTTTTCAGCTCGAAAAACGTAGCAGAACCTGTGAAGAAGTAGGATGTCGAGATGCCTAGCTCGAGATATCTCGAAATCAAAAATTGCGTAAAACACAAACTGAAATATACCCTTTGATCGCTTTGAAAAGGCGATTCCAAAGGTGTAACTTTTAAAACTTTTGAACAAGAAACAAAATTACAGAGCAAAAAATCGACAGAATGAACAACGTTAACAAAAACAGAGTATTCTGCAGGAGTTCTTCTGATCGTTCTCGATCGGCTCTGATACCAATTGTTAGTCCCTGTTTCTGTAACAGCAATGAATAATCGATCTAACAAGGAAGATTAAACGTAAAGATGAACACAGAATGAATCACCGTAAAACCTTCTTTGATAAACCGTGGAACGTACAGCAGAATGATATAAGCGTAAGGCTATGAATAATAAGTACGACGTTCAACCTTTTCCTAAACCTCGGCTCCCTTTTTATAGGCGAGGTTTAGGTTAGGCGTACCAGGCTTTTGGCCTGTTTAAATGGGCCTAACACTTGGCCTGATTTCTATCTAATTTATGCACTATTTAAATACAATATAAAGCTAATCTATGACCAACTTGATTCACAATAAAATATCTCCAACAAATAATAATAATAATAATAATAATAATAATAAAAATAATAATAAAAATAATAATAATAATAATAATCATAATAATCATAATAATAATAATAATAATAACAATAATAACAATAATAACAATAATAAAAACAACAACAACAACAACCACAACAAGAATAACAATAACAATAATAATAATAATAATAATAATATTAATAATAATAATAATAATAATAACAATAATAACAATAATAACAATAATAACAATAATAACAATAATAACAATAATAAAAACAACAACAACAACAACAAGAATAACAATAATAATAATAATAATAATAATAATAATAATAATAATAACAACAATAATAATAATAATAATAATAATAATAATAATAACAATAATTAGGAAATATCTCGTAATAAAAATAGTAATACACTGTATTTACGCTAAAAGTGCTCTATTTTCTCTGAAAACGCTAAATCATAGAGATAAGGCTAAGTATTCGTGACACTCATATCTTGCTGTGTGTTTATCCGTTTGGAGCGTATTATATCTCGTTGGAAAGATAGATCGGAGCTCTAAAGC
>CAMAPE010000017.1:14655000-14710000 GCA_945859875.1 Cuscuta europaea | reverse complement strand
CAAGGCTTTTAGCCTGTTTATATGGGCCTAACACTTGGCCTGATTGCTATCTAATTCATGCACTAATTAAATACAAGGATTAAATATAAAGCTAATCTATGACAAACTTGATTCACAATTAAATATCTCCAACAGGGTTAATCTGTAACTTTTAATTAATGCATTGTAAATGAAGTTGGAACAATAGCTTTAGAGCTCCGATCTATCTTTCCAACGAGATATAATACGCCCCAAACGGATAAACACACAGCAGGATATGAGTGTCACAAATACTTAGCCTTATCTCTATGATTTAGCGTGTTCAGCTAAAATAGAGCACCTTTAGCGTAAATAGAGTGTATTTTAGTAATTAGGCAATAATCCCTTGGTTTTTTGAAACCAGCGCCTGAAAACAAGTTTTAGAACTCGGTAATATCTTTCCAATGAAATATAAACGCTTCCAACGGCACAACATAGAACAAGATATGATCGCATCAAATTCTACACGAGTTCGGGGTGAAATCAGAAACATTTGTGAATATATGGTTAATCTGTAACTTTTAATTAATGCATTGTAAATGAAGTTGGAACAATAGCTTTAGAGCTCCGATCTATCTTTCCAACGAGATATAATACGCGCAAAACGGATAAACACACAGCAAGATATGAATGTCACAAATACTTAGCCTTTTCTCTATGATTTAGCGTTTTCAGCCAAAATAGAGCACTTTTAGCGTAAATACAGTGTATTTTAGTAATTAGGCAATCATCCCTTGATATTTTGAAACCAGCGCCTGAGAAACCAGCGCCTGGCCTGAGAAACCCGTTTGCTCTAGAGAGGGTTGAGAGCTTTTTCTCTCCAAAGAGGCCTAACGGTCATCTTTGCTCCTTCTCGACCGCAAACCACCGCAAACCACCACTTCACCACTGTCAACCACCATCTTCTCCACACCACGAAGCTTGGATATCTCTCATATTACTCTTCCAACCTGTTGGGGGTGTAATATTTCGGATATCCACCCTTCTTCCTCGCAAAACAGTTCGCACAGTTACTATTCACCGAAAAGGTCAACGGCCATATCTCAACATCTACTTGGCCAATTTTCGTTTTGAGCATAGATTGAGGTTCGCCTTGAGGAGGGGATCAACCTTATCAAATTTGTTTCATCATCAGCTAAGTCCGTACAACGACCTACTGTTCACTTCCGACTCCATTGGTACGGCCTCTTAGCTCAAATCAACAAAAAACTTCAAGGTTTCCCGTTTTAGAAGGGGTTGCTATTCTCGGCTTCCCCTTCCATGGTGTAAGGTTGGGTTTGTTGATTGCTCTTTAATCAACATGCCTAAGTCCACGGTAAAGAAGAAGGAGCCCCCTGCTCCAACTAAATCCTCGTTGAGACTCAAAGAAAAGGCAAACAACAAGGAGGTGGAACAAGCACTTTCGGCCATGGACCAAGTAAGTGATTCGGAGCTTGACTTGAACTCAAATGCTAGTGATTCCGAGGGGTCTTCTATGCCTTATCAACCTGATTTTGCTGCCCAACCACCTGAGCCAGAGGTTACCTCGTTACCCCCTTTAAAACAGGCCATTGAAATTGTGTTGAAAGAACAAATTGGTGGTCAAATGGAGATGTCTATGGGGGGGGGGGGGGGGGGGGAACTACGGATGTTGTTATTATTGACAAGGAGCCATTGAAATCAGTTATTAATGGGGCCGAAACTCAGCCACAACTATTGAAAAATGTGAGTACAAATGATCCATATGCTGCTGCCTTGGGCAAATCCCTTGTCCATAAGGAAACCGAGACCCCTAAAGTGCCATATGCTTCACTCTTTAAGGACAATAGGGAGCCTACAAAAGGTATGAAACTCAGGTTTATTGAACCAGTTGGGGATTATGTTGATTTACACCAAAGAGTACTGCCATCTATGGTGGAAATATGGGGGCATTGCCTCGTAGGTTATTTTGCGGGAAGATACCCCGGGTTCAAACCCATACAAGAACTTGTCTCCAAATGGAGTGTGCCTTGCAAAGTAAGAACTCATGACAAAGGATGGGTCATTTTCAAGTTTCAAGGGGAGGAGGACAGATCTAAAGTCCTCATGGAAGGGCCTTATACGCTATTTGGAAAGTCACTCTACCTTAAAACACTCTCGGATGACTTCTCTTTCGAAAGTGATGAATTCCTCAAGGTGCCTATTTGGGTGAAATTCCAAAATCTTCCTCTACAAATATGGAATGAAGATGTGATAAGTGAGATAGCTTCATGTGGATCGTTGCGCTTACCACTGCACTAAAAGCAATCGCTGATAGTGAAGCACGCTCCTCCCCCTTTATAGCACAAGCGAAGCGCCACGCGGTCCGATTGCACCGGCAGGCTGGCTGTTGCTGGCACCGCATACCCGCGGCCCAACAATCTCCCCCCCAGCACCTGCCAGCCTACAACTGCGCAGCATGCTGTTGCCGGGGGTCGAACCCGTGACCTTGGCTCTGATACCACTTGTGGATCGTTGCGCTTACCGCTACACTAAAAGCAATCGCTGATAGTGAAGCACGCTCCTCCCCCTTTATAGCACAAGTGAAGCGCCACGCGGTCCGATTGCACCGGCAGGCTGGCTGTTGCTGGCACTGCATACCCGCGCCGCGGCCCAACAATCTCCCCCCCAGCACCTGCCAGCCTACAACTGCGCAGCATGCTGTTGCCGGGGGTCGAACCCGTGACCTTGGCTCTGATACCACTTGTGGATCGTTGCGCTTACCTCTACACTAAAAGCAATCGCTGATAGTGAAGCACGCTCCTCCCCCTTTATAGCACAAGCGAAGCGCCACGCGGTCCGATTGCACCGGCAGGCTGGCTGTTGCTGGCACCGCATACCCGCGGCCCAACACTTCAAGAGCGGGTATGCCATTAACAACGGATAGGGTCACCCAAGAAAGGGCAATATCAAGGTATGCGAGAGTTCTTATAGAGGTGGATGCCTCTAAACCACCTCCCCTCACCTTAAAGGTGAGAATACCGAATGGTAGATTCCATTTCCAAAAGATTATATATGAAACCATTCGAAATTTTTGCTTCCATTGCAAGGCCTATGGACACCATGCATTTACATGCAAGATCCTAGCCGAAATGGAGAGGAAGGAAAGAGAAGAGAAGAAGAAACAAGAGCAAAGCAAAGAGGACCAAGATAAGGTGGATAAGGGTAAAGGCATCACACCGGAGAGTAATGCCGCGGCATTACATGGTGAGACATCAAACACCGGGGCTAACAAGCCTAATGCCGCAGCCATGCCTAATGCCGCGGCCTTGCCTAATGCCACGACTTTAGACACTCCTTATGTCCCAAAAGAGAAACACCCATTTCTCAAGGCAGCCCGTCTAAAGAAAAAGAAGAGAAAACCAAAGAAGAAACAACAAGCAGGGGAAGATGGAGAAGTATCTTCCGGGTATGAAACATTACAAGAGCATGATGAAGAGGATGATCAACCAAGAAGGATTTCTAGCTTCAAGGACTTTTTTGATGACGAAGTCATTGTGGAGATGGAAGCCGAAGAATTTGGGGAGCCCACCATTAAAGTGGTACATGTTGATGAGGTAACCGAGCCCACGGTTAGATTAAACCACCTCCTACAAGAAGTAGATGGAACTAAACCAGGGGTACACTTCACCAAAGCACGTTTGGAGAAGCTCCCGGGGGTGAGAAGAAAGAAGAAGGAATATGTCTTTTCATCACTTTTCATGAGGAGTGTGTTTAGGCATTACCTTTATAGGTACTTTGAGGATGGTCACATAATGGGAAATGGAAGTAAAGTGAAAGATATGAGAAAGTTCAAAGGGAAAACAGTCCGGGTTGTGAGAGACATAAAAGAGGCATATTTGGATGATGTAATCACAAAGATAGAGTTCCAAGAGGGGGAAAAGCCGAAGATACACTTGACACATTGTGATGATGTCAAAGTGATGATGACTAGACTGGACAACTACTTGGATGAGGAGGATAGCTTGGCACGCAAAGGGATAACCTTCACCACCGAATGCCTAAAGACTCTTCCCGGGGCAACTCTAACGGAGCAAAGGTATGAATTCTCCTCTACTTTTATGATAAATGTTTATGATCTTTTCCTGGCTAGGTATAGGGGCTGTGAGGAGTACCGAGAATGGAAGAGAAGGCAATGGGAAGTGCCTAGGCCGAAAAAGAGGAAGGGGAGGAAAAACTAGCATGTTTTTATGATAGTTACATCATGGAATGTAAGGGGGCTGAATCAAGCCTCAAATCAAAATAATATCCTTAACTTCATAAGAGTAAATAAGGTACGTATTATGTGTCTTCTTGAAACTAAAATGTCAATAACTAGTTTTGCTAATTTTATGAAATTTAGATTGCCTAATTGGTCCTATGTCACAAATTTTGATAAAATTGGAGGGGGGCGTATAGTAGTCTTGTGGGATCCTTGTTATGTTGATGATGATATTTTGTAAATTGATGTCCAACATGTGCATGCTAGATTTAGGTGTAAAATAACCCAAGTTTATTTTTATACCTCTTTTGTGTATGCCCTTATATACGGTTTTAGAAAGGAGATTGTTGTGGGATCATTTGTCAAGGTTAAGCACTAATATTCTTTGCCCTTGGGCTGTGTTGGGGGATTTTAATTGTGTTGGGGCTCCTCATGAAAGAAAAGGCTCTGCCACTCCCACGGGTTACCTAATGAAGGATCTAAATGAGATGAAAATCAAAACTTTTCTTGATGATGCCCCCTCCTCGGGTGAATTCTTCACTTGGAATAGGGGTGCAAATTGGGCTAAGTTGGATAGGATTCTTATCAACCCTAATTGGTGTACCCATGGGATTGCATGTACAGCCCATTTTTTGACATGGAATGTCAATTTGACCATGTGGCTGCTTTACTTAGCATTGGTACCACAAACAATGGTGGATCAAAACCTTTTAAATTTTTTAACATGTGGATGAAACATGAGCACTTTTTTGGGATTGTAGAGGAGGTTTGGAATAGGAATGTGGAAGGGACTGCTCAATTTCGACTGGCCCGGAAACTCAAACTCCTAAAACAGCCTCTAAAACAATTAAATGTGAATGAATTTAGTCATATCTCGGCAAGAGCAAAGGAATCTAAAAAAGAGTACCAAAGAGTCTATCAAATAGCTCTTTTGGCTCCCTATGATGATGCTCTTAAAAAGGAAATGAATATTGCTAAGAAAAGAGCTCTTTTTCTTAAAGAGGCCGAGGAAGCCTATCTCAAGCAAAAGGCCAAGGCTGTCCACTTAATACAAGCTGATAGATGTACAAGATATTTTCACTCAATTGTTAAGAAAAAACAAGCTAAGAACTCCATTGCCTCCATTAGGTTACAGGATGGATCTCTTACCCATTCCTTGGACCAGGTTGCAAAGGAGTTTATTAGCTTTTTTAAGGGTCTTTTAGGTACCACAGGTCCTTCTTTTGATTTTGATCCAAACATTTTGGCCTCCGGTAAATTGATTGACCAAACATTGGTGGAGGACCTCATTAAACCTATAACAGAATTGGAAATTAAAGAAGCTGTTTTTGATATTGGGAATGATAAGGCACCTGGACCGGATGGTTACTCATCTGCCTTCTTCAAAACTAATTGGAGAATGGTGGGTGAGGATATGTGTGCAGCTGTTAAAGAATTTTTTGAGTCTGGGAAGATGCTAAAACAAGTTAACCATACTGTGGTAGCTCTTATCCCTAAGACTAACCATTCTCCTTCAATTTCTGATTTTAGACCTATATCCTGTACTAATGTGACCTATAAAGTTATCACCAAGATCTTGGCAGCTAGGCTTGGACCTTGTCTCTCTAGTATAGTTGATCCATCACAAGGGGCTTTTGTGGATGGTAGGCTTATGGCTGATAACATCTTTCTGGCCCAAGAGCTTGTGAGGGGATATGCTAGGAAGCGAGTCTCTCCTAGATGCATGATTAAGGTGGATCTTAGAAAGGCTTATGATATTGTGTCTTGGGAATTTCTGGACAAGGTGTTAAGGGGTATAGGTCTACCACATATCTTTGTAGGTTGGATAATGGAGTGTGTCACTACTTCTTCCTTTTCTATCTCCATAAATGGGGTCCTGCATGGCTGATTTGAAGGAAAGAGGGGTTTAAGACAAGGGGACCCTATGTCTCCCTTGTTATTTGTGCTATGTTTGGAGTACTTATCTCGGATGCTAGCAATTAGGACCTCTAACCCTAATTTTTGCTATCACCCTTTATGCTCTAAACTAAAGATTTCTCACTTAGCTTATGCGGATGACTTGATGTTATTTTCTAAAGGTGAACCTAAATCTATAAAGATATTGGTGGACTCTTTGCATGACTTTAGTAGGGCTTCTGGCCTTATGGTCAATCAAGACAAATCCAATATATTTGTAGGTGGTAACATTGCAAATAAGCTGCCACATATCTTACAATTGGTAGACTTCCAACAAGGATCCTTCCCGGTAAGGTATTTGGGTATTCCTCTGGCCCCATTAAAGATCTCTGTAGCCCAATTCTCTCCTTTGATTGATACGGTTACAGATTATTTCAATGCATGGAATACCAAATCCTTATCTTATGCGGGGAAAGTTGAGTTGATAAAATCCGTCGTGCAAGGTGTGCAATCATTTTGGTTAGGGATCTTTCCGGTTCCTAAAACTATTTTGGACAGAATTGTTAGCCTTTGCCGTGTATTTTTGTGGGGGGGGGGGAAGCATGCAAAAGTGGCGTGGGAGGATGTTTGTTTACCTCAAAAAGAAGGTGGGCTTGGAATTATGGACACTAAGGTGTGGATTAACGCCTTATTGTCCCGTACCTTATGGAATATCCACACTAAACAAGACACATTATGGGTGAGGTGGGTTCATGGTGTCTATCTCCATGGGAGAGATGTGTGGACTTTCGTTCCACACAATAGGGACTCACAATTGATGAAAAGAATGGCACTCATCCGAGACCTAATTGTGTCTAAATACTCATCTATTACCGAGACCATCACTCACCTTGGGAAGATGGTCCATAATGGCAAGCTTTCCTCATCCAAGGTTTATGATCTCCTTAGACTTAAAGGCACATCTCATGCGTGGATGCCTTTCATTTGGAAGGCTTATATCCCGCCCAAATTTTCATTCATATTGTGGCTTGCCTTTCAGAATAGGCTGCCCACCTATGATAATATGTTGTACCTTGATGTGGTTAATATTTGTCCATTTTGTAAGGGTGGTCCGGAGACGGTACCACACCTATATTTTGAATGTTGTTGCACAGGGCAGATTTGGAATAGAATTAAAGGATGGCTCGGCATTACAAGGCAAATGACATCCTTGAGAAGTGCAATCAAGTGGATACAAAGAGAATGCAATGGAGCGCATATAAGGGCTAAAGCAACAAGGATAGCATTCAGCTACACTATATATTGGATATGGAGAACCCGAAATGCTATTCGTTTTGATGGAGCAACTCTAAGGATGGATGACATGATTACACATATCAAGTATATGGTGTACAAAGTGCTCTACTCTATCTATCCGTATCATATGATTAATTTTTGAGAAACACTCCTTTTTGTCACGGCTTGATGGCTGCTTTTTGATTTTTGGGACGTTTGATAGCTTGCTTATGTTGCAGCTGATGTTATAGGGTATCCACGCTTGGATATGCCTTCATTTTTGTCCATACCTTGTACATAAACTTTGGTTACTAATATATTTACATTCCACCAAAAAAAAAAATTGAAACCAGCGCCGGAAGACAAGTTTTAGAACTCGGTAAGATATTTCCATCGAGATATTAAACGCTTTCAACGGCACAAAATAGATCAAGATATGATCGCGTCAAATTCTATACGAGTTCGGAGTGAAATCAGAAACATTTGTAAATATATGGTTAATCTGTAACTTTTAATTAATGCATTGTAAATTAAGTTGGAACAATAGCTTTAGAGCTCCGATCTATCTTTCCAACGAGATATAATACACTCCAAACGGATAAACACACAGAAAGATATGGGTGTCACAAATACTTACCTTTATCTCTAAGATTTAGCGTTTTCAGCAAAAATAGAGCACGTTTAGCGTAAATACAGTGTATTTTAGTAATTAGGCAATCATCCCTTGATATTTTGAAACCAGCGCCTGAATACAAGTTTTAGAACTAGGTAATATCTTTCCAACGACATATTAAACGCTTTCAACGGCACAAAATAGAGCAAGATATGATCACATCAAATTCTACACGAGTTCGGAGTGAAATCAGAACTATTTGTGAATATATGGTTATTCTGTAACTTTTAATTAATGCATTGTATATGAAGTTTGAACAATAGCTTTAGAGCTCAGATCTACCTTTCCAACGAGATAGAGTACGCTTCAAACGGATAAACACACAGCAAGATATGAGTGTCACAAATACTTAGCCTTATCTCTATGATTTAGCGTTTTCAGAGAAAATAGAGCACTTTTAGCGTAAATACAGAGTATTTTAGTAATTAGGAAATCATCCCTTGCTTTTTTGAAACCAGCGCCTGAAGACAAGTTTTAGAACATGGTAATATATTTCCAACGAGATATTAAACGCTTTCAACGGAAAAAAATAGAGCAAGATATGATTGCATCAAATCTACACCAGTTCGGAGTGAAATCAGAACTATTTGTGAATATATGGTTAATCTGTAACTTTTAATTAATGCATTGTAAATGAAGTTTGAACAATAGCTTTAGAGCTCCGATCTATCTTTCCAACGAGATATAATACGCTCCAAACGGATAAACACACAGCAAGATATGAGTGTCACAAATACTTAGCCTTATCTCTATGATTTAGCGTTTAAGCGAAAATAGAGCACTTTTAGCGTAAATACAGTGTATTTTAGTAAATAGGGAATCATTCCTTGATATTTTGAAACCAGCGCCAGAAGACAAGTTTTAGAACTCGGTAAGCTCGTTCCAACGAGATGTTAAACGCTTTCAACGGCACAAAATAGAGCAAGATATGATCGCATCAAATTCTACACGAGTTCGGAGTGAAATCAGAAACATTTGTGAATATATGGTTAATCTGTAACTTTTAATTAATGCATTGTAAATTAAGTTGGAACATTAGCTTTAGAGCTCCGATCTATCTTTCCAACGAGATATAATATGCTCCAAACGGATAAACACACAGCAAGATATGAGTGTCACAAATACTTAGCCTTATCTCTATGATTTAGCGTTTTCAGCGAAAATAGAGCACTTTTAGCGTAACTACTGTTTTTTAGTAATTAGGCAATCATCCCTTGATATTTTGAAACCAGCGCCTGAAGACATGTTTTATAACTCGATAATATCTTTCTAACGAGATATAAAACGCTTTCAACGGCACAAAATAGAGCAAGATATGATCGCATCAAATTCTACACCAGTTCGGAGTGAAATCAGAAACATTTGTGAATATATGGTTAATCTGTAACTTTTAATTAATGCATTGTAAATGAAGTTGGAACAATAGCTTTAGAGCTCCGATCTATCTTTCCAACGAGATATAATACGATCCAAACGGATAAACACACAGCAAGATATGAGTGTCACAAATACTTAGCTTTATCTCTATGATTTAGCGTTTTCAGCGAAAATAGAGCACTTTTAGCGTAACTACTGTGTATTTTAGTAATTAGGCAATCATCTCTTGATATTTTGAAACCACCGCCAGAAGACATGTTTTAGAACTCGACAATATCATTCTAACGAGATATTAAACGCTTTCAACGGCACAAAATAGAGCAAGATATGATCGCATCAAATTCTACACCAGTTCGGAGTGAAATCAGAAACATTTGTCAATATATAGTAAATCTGTAACTTTTAATTAATGCATTGTAAATTAAGTAGGAACAATAGCTTTAGAGCTCCGATCTATCTTTCCAACGAGATATAATACGCTCGAAACGGATAAACACACAGCAAGATATGAGTGTCACAAATACTTAGCCTTATCTCTATGATTTAGCGTTTTCAGAGAAAATAGAGCACTTTTAGCGTAAATTCAGTGTATGTTAGTAATTAGGCAATCATCCCTTGATATTTTGAAACCAGCTCCTGAAGACAAGTTTTAGAACATGGTAAGATCTTTCCAACGAGATATTAAACGCTTTCAACGGCACAAAATAGAGCAAGATATGATCGCATCAAATTCTACACGAGTTCGGAGTGAAATCAGAAACATTTGTGAATATATGGTTAATCTGTAACATTTAATTAATTCATTGTAAATGAAGTTGGAACAATAGCTTTAGAGATCCGATCTATCTTTCCTACGAGATATAATACGCTCCAAACGGATAAACACACAGCAAGATATGAGTGTCACAAATAATTAGCCTTATCTCTATGATTTAGCGTTTTCAGCGAAAGTAGAGCACGTTTACCGTAAATACAGTGTATTTTTGTAATGTGGCAATCATCCCTTGATATTTTGAAACTAGCGCCTGAAGACAAGTTTTAGAACTCGGTATGATGTTTCCAACGAGATATAAAACGCTTTGAACGGAAAAAAATAGAGCAAGATATGATCGCATCAAATTCTACACGAGTTCGGAGTCAAATCAGAAACATTTGTGAATATATGGTTAATCTGTAACTTTTAATTAATGCATTGTAAATGAAGTTGGAACAATAGCTTTAGAGCTCCGATCTATCTTTCCAACGAGATATAATACGCCCCAAACGGATAAACACACAGCAGGATATGAGTGTCACAAATACTTAGCCTTATCTCTATGATTTAGCGTGTTCAGCTAAAATAGAGCACCTTTAGCGTTAATACAGTGTATTTTAGTAATTAGGCAATAATACCTTGATTTTTTTAAACCAGCGCCTGAAGACAAGTTTTAGAAATCGGTAATATATTTCCAACGAGATATTAAACGCTTTCAACGGCACAACATAGAGCAAGATATGATCGCATCAAATTCTACACGAGTTCGGGGTGAAATCAGAAACATTTGTGAATATATGGCTAATCTGTAACTTTTAATTAATGCATTGTAATTGAAGTTGGAACAATAGCTTTAGAGCTCCGATATATATTTCCAACGAGATATAATACGCCCAAAACGGATAAACACACAGCAAGATATGATTGTCACAAATACTTAGCCTTTTCTCTATGATTTAGCGTTTTCAGCCAAAATAGAGCACTTTTAGCGTAAATACAGTGTATTTTAGTAATTAGGCAATCATCCCTTGATATTTTGAAACCAGCGCCTGAAGACAAGTTTTAGAACTCGGTAAGATATTTCCATTGAGATATTAAACGCTTTCAACGGCACAAAATAGAGCAAGATATGATCGCGTCAAATTCTACATGAGTTCGGTGTAAAATCAGAAACATTTGTGAATATATGGTTAATCTGTAACTTTTAATTAATGAATTGTAAATGAAGTTGGAACAATAGCTTTAGAGCTCCGATCTATATTTCCAACGAGATATAATACGATCCAAATGGATAAACACACAGCAAGATATGAGTGACACAAATACTTAGCCTTATCCCTATGATTTAGCGTTTTCAGCGAAAATAGAGCACTTTTAGTGAAAATACAGTGAATTTTAGTAATTAGGCAATCATCCCTTGATATTTTGAAACCAGCGCCTGAATATCAAAGGTAAGAGGGGGCTCCGGCAAGGTGACCCTATGTCACCCCTCCTCTTTGTTATTTGCCTTGAATATTTCTCTAGATTGCTTCATATGAGAACTAAAGTCTCTTCTTTTAAGTTCCACCCAAAGTGTGGTAAACTCAATATCTCCCATGTTGCTTATGCTGATGATCTCATGCTCTTTTCTAGAGGGGATTACCCCTCTATTAAAGTCCTCATTGATGCTCTTGAGGAGTTTGGGAATGTCTCCGGTCTCAAGGTTAATTTTGAGAAGTCTAACATCTATCTTGGGGGTCTTGCTGATTATGACCTTGCCCATATCCTTGACTTAATTGATTTCAAAGAGGGGACTTTCCCTATTAGATATCTGGGCATTCCCTTAGCACCTCTTAAGATTGCGGTGGCACAATATGCTCCTCTTTTGGAGTCTATTACCAACTTCATTACTGCTTGGAACACCAAGTCCCTTTCCTATGCCGGGAGAGTTGAGCTTATTAAATCCGTGATACAAGGAGTTCACTCTTTTTGGCTCCAAGCTCTCCCTATCCCTAAGGCTGTTTTGGACAGAATCACTTCTATGTGCCGTATATTCCTTTGGGGGTGAAAATTTGCTAGAGTGGCATGGGCTGATGTTTGCCTTCCTAAAGAGGAAGGTGGGCTAGGCATACATGACACCCATGTTTGGAACTCGGCCCTTTTAGCTAAGACCCTTTGGGATATCCATATTAAAAAGGATAACCTTTGGGTTAGATGGATTCATGGTGTTTATCTTAATGGTAGAGGTGTTTGGGAGTTTACACCTCACAAAAGAGACTCCCAACTGATTAAAAAGATTGCCCGGATTCGTGACCAAGTTTTGAGCCACTTTGATAACATTAATGATGCGGTTACTTTTCTTCAAGGTTGCCAAAACAATGGCAAGCTGTCCTCGGCTAAAGTCTATAATCTCCTTAGAATGAAGGGGGGTACCCATATGTGGATGTCTTTCATTTGGAAGAACTATATCCCCCCTAAGTTCTCCTTCACGGTTTGGTTGGCTTTCCGGAACCGGCTTGCCACTTTTGACAATCTTCATAGGTTGGATGTGGTTAATATTTGCCCTTTGTGTAAGGGTGGTCCGGAAACGGTACCACACCTCTTTTTTGCTTGTTCTTTTGCAGGAAAGGTTTGGCATAAAGTGAAGACTTGGCTGGATTTTCCATGGGAGATGGGAACCTTACAAAGTGCCATGAAGTGGATAAAGAGGAAGAGGCAAGGAGCAGGTGTAAAGGCTAAAGCGGCTAGGATTGCTTTCTGCTACTCCATCTATTGGATTTGGAGAACTCGGAATGCTACTTGTTTTGACGGCCTTGTTCCAAGAGAAGATGATGTTTTTGCCAAGATTCAGCATATGGTTTACAAGCTCATTTATAAGCTTTATCCCTATGAACTTGTCCATTTTTGATGTTGCTTTTTTGACCATCACGTTTTGGTGATTGGAACTTGTATGAGGCAGGTTTTGTTGGATTTTGGGGCTTCACCCCACTGTTTTTGGGGTGCTGGCCGTGGCCTTTTGTTCTGCTTGGGAAAGGTTATCCTTGTTGGATAACCTTGCATTTTTGTTCTTTACCTGTACATTCTTCCACCCCCCTTTTCTTTGGGTGTGTTTAATATACTTACAGTTCACCCAAAAAAATTGAAACCAGCGCCTGAAGACAAGTTCTAGAACTCAGTATGATCTTTCCAACGAGATATTTAACGATTTCAACGGCACAACATAGAGCAAGATATGATCGCATCAAATTCTACACGAGTTCGGGGTGAAATCAGAAACATTTGTGAATATATGGTTAATCTGTAACTTTTAATTAATGCATTGTAATTGAAGTTTGAACAATAGCTTTAGAGCTCCGATATATCTTTCCAACGAGATATAATACGCCCAAAACGGATAAACACACAGCAAGATATGAATGTCACAAATACTTAGCCTTTTCTCTATGATTTAGCGTTTTCAGCCAAAATAGAGCACTTTTAGCATAAATACAGTGTATTTTAGTAATTAGGCAATCATCCCTTGATATTTTGAAACCAGCGCCTGAAGACAAGTTTTAGAACTCGGTAAGATATTTCCATTGAGATATTAAACGATTTCAACGGGACAAAATAGAACAAGATATGATCGCGTCAAATTCTACATGAGTTCGGTGTAAAATGAGAAACATTTGTGAATATATGGTTAATCTGTAACTTTTAATTAATGCATTGTAAATGAAGTTGGAACAATAGCTTTAGAGCTCCGATCTATCTTTCCAACGAGATATAATACGATCCAAATGGATAAACACACAGCAAGATATGAGTGACACAAATACTTAGCCTTATCCCTATGATTTAGCGTTTTCAGCGAAAATAGAGCACTTTTAGTGAAAATACAGTGAATTTGTGAATATATGGTTAATCTGTAACTTTTAATTAATGCATTGTAATTGATGTTGGAACAATAGCTTTAGAGCTCCGATATATCTTTCCAACGAGATATAATACGCCCAAAACGGATAAACACACAGCAAGATATGAATGTCACAAATACTTAGCCTTTTCTCTATGATTTAGCGTTTTCAGCCAAAATAGAGCACTTTTAGCGTAAATACAGTGTATTTTAGTAATTAGGCAATCATCCCTTGATATTTTGAAACCAGCGCCTGAAGACAAGTTTTAGAACTCGGTAAGATATTTCCATTGAGATATTAAACGCTTTCAACGGCACAAAATAGAGCAAGATATGATCGCGTCAAATTCTACATGAGTTCGGTATAAAATCAGAAACATTTGTGAATATATGGTTAATCTGTAACTTTTAATTAATGCATTGTAAATGAAGTTGGAACAATAGCTTTAGAGCTCCGATCTATCTTTCCAACGAGATATAATACGATCCAAATGGATAAACACACAGCAAGATATGAGTGACACAAATACTTAGCCTTATCCCTATGATTTAGTGTGTTCAGCGAAAATAGAGCACTTTAAGTGAAAATACAGTGAATTTTAGTAATTAGGCAACCATCCCTCTATATTTTGAAACCAGCGCCTGAAGACAAGTTCTAGAACTCAGTATGATCTTTCCAACGAGATATTAAACGCTTTCAGCGGCAAAACATAGAGCAAGATATGATCGCATCAAATTCTACACGAGTTCGGAGTGAAATCAGACACATTTGTGAATATATGGTTAATCTGTAACTTTTAATTAATTCATTGTAAATGAAGTTGGAACAATAGCTTTAGAGCTCCGATCTATCTTTCCAACTAGATATAATATGATCCAAACGGATAAACACACAGCAAGATATGAGTGTCACAAATACTTAGCCTTATCTCTATGATTAAGCGTTTTCATAAAAAATAGAGCACTTTTAGCGTAAATACATTGTATTTTAGTAATTAGGAAATCATCCCTTGATATTTTGAAATCAGCGCCTGACGACAAGTTTTAGAATTGGTAAGATCTTTCCAACGAGATATTAAATTCTTTCAACGGCACAAAATAGAGCAAGATATGATCGCATCAAATTCTACATGAGTTCGGAGTGAAATCATAAACATTTGTGAATATATGGTTAATCTGTAACTTTTAATTAATGCATTGTAAATGAAGTTGAACAATAGCTTTAGATCTCCGATCTATCTTTCCAACGAGATAAAATACTGTTAGTCCCTGTTTCTGTAACAGCAATGAATAATCGATCTAACAAGGAAGATTAAACGTAAAGATGAACACAGAATGAATCACCGTAAAACCTTCTTTGATAAACCGTGGAACGTACAGCAGAATGATAAGCGTAAGGCTATGAATAATAAGTACGACGTTCAGCCTTTTCCTAAACCTCGGCTCCCTTTTTATAGGCGAGGTTTAGGTTAGGCGTACCAGGCTTTTGGCCTGTTTAAATGGGCCTAACACTTGGCCTGATTTCTATCTAATTTATGCACTATTTAAATACAAGGATTAAATATAAAGCTAATCTATGACCAACTTGATTCACAATTAAATATCTCCAACAATCTCCCCCTTTGTGATCAAGTGCCATTCTGTTATTGCTTCTGTGATTTGAAGTAGTGCTTCCTCAATCCAAGTGCATGTTCATACTGCCTCAGCATATTTCTCTTTTCGAGGCGATCGTCAATGGCCTTTAAAATTGTCTCTACAGTAGAGTGTTCCTTTTGAACATAAGACGATGCCTCTTGAAGATTTTCCTCTAGCTTTGCCTTCATCTGTAGAATCTGCTCTCTGATTATCTTCAGTGTTCCGTCACAGTACTTCTCGATTTCACTGACTACCATCAGACGCTTTTCGTTCTTGTGGTTCAGATAGGTGACTGCTGGCGGTGTGAAGAAGATGTGGTAGGCTGGGAAATCTTCAAGTTCTGGACCATACAGTCTTGGCTTTGTCAGATTTGTCTTCTTCAGATTGCATTCAATAGCCATCTGTAGGTCATGTGAAGAGTGTACTCTGATCTGTCTAAGCATGAATCTCTTGATAGCTGCGAGGCCTTCGCTGTATACTATGCTCTGCCTGACTGGAAGGTATCTGTAGGCCATGAGCATTTGGTAGATGTCATCCGGTTTCAGCATGATGAAGTCGTTCTCTTGACAAGTGAATTCGCTCCCATCGGTGCGTTGAAGTCTGTAAGTGTAGAATGTTACTCCATGATAGTCTTCAGCCTTCACTTGTAGAATTTGATGAATCGGGAGAATATTCGACTTCAGATCTTGTTCCATTAGTTCTCTATGTGTATCGGTTGACCTTTGCAGCAACATATGCAGATGACCTCCAGCCTGCTTTCCTTTCAAGTGAGTAAGGCCTCTTAGCTTCAGTTCGTTCAGTGGCTTGACTTTGTCTGGTCTACGCCAGATATGCTCTCTGATTTCTTCTTGGAAGGGGGCTTTGATACGAACATTATCCCAGGGTTTCTCTATCTTGGGAAGTCTTCCCGCTGTTTGTCTTATGACTGATTCAAGAGTCTTCTGGGATTCCTTGTAATTCTCCCCTTCCTTGCGTTCATCGTCCTCGAGCCGTATAATATCTTCAGAGCATTTGTTGATCAGCTCTCGTAGCCACCAGTTTCTTTGCATGTCCTCTTGCTCGGCTTCAACCCGGAGATCATCCCATTCTGTCCATTTTCTTGGCCATTTGTCGTATATCACCGCCTCTTCCAGTGCATCATGGATGTCTTTGCCTGGGGAGATATATGGAGTTCTTTGTTCAGGCGGTGATTGTTCCTGTGTAGCACTACCAGGTTCACTAGGATTGCCCGTTGACATCAGCTTAGAACTGGGTTCCAACTGATGGCCTGATGGAGAAGATGTACCAGTGGTAACATCATCAGGACTTCCATCCCCTCCTCGGTTGGTATCTCTGGGAGATACGCCTCGGGATGTTATTTCTAGCTCGACCATGCTAGATAGTTTGGCTGTGGATGGTGGCTGTTGGTTTGTTGAGGTTTCAGGTTGAATTGGCTGTGGAGTTTGGCTTGGTAGAGCAGTTTTCTCAAGTGATCGAGGTCGCTTGTTCTCCCCCTCATGAGGATCCGAATCATCGGGGTCCTCATGGGAACGTTTGCGACCACGAAGACTCTCCTTGCAAATACTCTTGGTTTCGGGTGAGGAAAGAAGAGCTTCAAGTATGGCTTGCTGATGAAGAGTGAGGTTGTCATCTGGGGTATTTAGGAGGTTATTCAGCAAAGCCGAAGCTAGTGTGTCAAAGGATAGGGAGGAGAGATCGATGGAGGGTGTGGTCGGGTGTGGGGAGAATACTGGTTCTGTATTCTGGTTTCCCCGAGAAATAGAAGGGATGGGAATTTGGTTTATGGATTGGTGGGATAGAGGGGTGGAGGATATGGGTTGTGTATGGGAGATGAACGGTTCAGGGGAAGGTTGGGGTGGTGTCTGTTCAGACCGAACCGCTTGGGTGGTCCTAAATTCCTGTGCTAGAGCGGTCATTGCATCTTGCACCCATGGCTTAATGGTGGAATCTAGGAAGCGATTGAGTAGAACGTTTACGTCTTCAAAGGTAGGGTGACCAGTTACGGGGGTTGTAACTGTTGACACAGCATCAGTGAAGATTGCTGATGTGTGGCCTGCATTTAATGATGGAATCATTATGGGCGTAGCAGGGCTTCCAACCGTCATAGCTTGCGCTCTGGTTGTTGCGTTCAGGGTGAGTGCACCTGTATGTGCAGTGAATAGTGTAGGTGTCCTAGAAAAGGAAGAAAATGTGGGAAATGTGACACCTAGACTCGATGTGAGAGAAGAAGGGGTTTTGACCTCGGGAGATAGGTCAATTGTATGCTCAACTGATTCAGAAGGAACCAGCGAGGGGGTTGAGTCCCGTTCTTTTGAAACAATAGCCTTTTGAGAGGCAATTGAGTGGCTGGGAGAGGGCTGTGCATGCGCAGTTGAGCCAGATGCTGCGACTTCTACCCGGGAACCGAAAAGATCGGCTCCTGTGCTTAGGGATTCGGCTCGGCTTATCTGGATAAAGGAGTCGCAGCCCGCAAAGATGTGCTCGTCTGCCTTGTCAAACAGACTCTTTTTGGCTCGGGGCTGGGGCTTGGCCTTAGCAGCCTTGTCATTTTTTACCTTAGCCCTGGTCTCTCGGATGACAACTTCTTCCTGGTTGATTGATGTCTTGATGGAGTGAGCTGCCTCGTCGTAATCATCCTTGGAGCAATTAGTCTCGCTCGGATCAGCTCTTGGTTTAGCTTTTTCTTTTATGGTGAAGACTTGAGGTCTGCGAGCTATGATTGGTGCTGCGTCTTCAGCAGTAATTCTTCTCTTCTTCGGAGATTCGACGGGCAGTTTCCCTTTTTTGATTAGAGCATATGTTAGCTCCACATCATCGCTGTCATTGTCGTCGTCGTCATCATCCGAGCCAGAATCTCCGCTCTCCGTGCCCACGCTCTCGGAAGCCTCGTCGTCAGTGTTCGTTTGGGCTTCACTCGACGATTCATTGGCCGTATCCTCAGAGTCTTTTTCGGTGCCCTCAGCCGCCTGACTCGTCTCTAGAGAGTCGTCAGACTTCCCTTCATTGGGCAAACCGGCCACTGGTTTCTGTGGCTTTGGGGCTCTCTTGGGACCCTTACCAACACTCGGCTTTGCCCCTGGGGTAGGTCCAGCTGGGTTTTGCTGAACCATAGCATTGATAAAGAAGCAGATAGAAATAAATCGACAAGATTGAACGTGAATCTGGTATACCGTATGAACCTGCCGCTACTCTCCCTGGAGAAGGAGAGCAGCGGCAACCTAATTTCTCTCTATCTCTACGCCTCTGCGTCTCAGCCTCTCACGATCTTTTGGGTTCCCGTAAGTTAGCCTCCTTTTATAGGAGAAGTTGGCTAACTTACGGGTTACAAGGAAGCCCACGGGCTGATACACATTTGTGGCCCGTATTACACGATTAATTAATAACTACACAAATACAAAGCTAACTAACTAGATTGAACACCATAAAATATTCCCAACAATCTCCCCCTTGGTGATCAATCGTGTTGAATCAGCATTGCAGCGCAGATATCTTTGTCTTTGTTGTTATTGAGCTTCCTTTGTCTTTGAACTTGACTTCTGAGGAAGGCTATCTGAAGAAATCCTTTCAATCTCCCCTTTGATGTCTTCTTGACAATTTGATCTTTGATGCCGGGGGTTGAGGGACCTTCAGTATCTTGCATGTAGTCCTTGCCTTCCAGAAGTTGCTCTTGATCAACTTAGATGAAGTCCGGTGACGCCTCTAAAATGAATGTTCTTTGGAGAATAGGAGACGCCAATGGAATTCATCTTCAGGACACGAGTATTTGACCTCTGTCTCCTCCACAATGTAGTCTCTTTGACTATTTGGAATGAATGCATTTGAGGAGAACTTGTCGGTGGCACAGCGGAACATAATGATGGTTGATTTGTGAGTGTAGCTGACCATTTGATTTGAGTTGCGGAGATAGTAGAGAGGGTGTTGAATTTTGTGATGGAGGAGTGAAGTGTCCCAGAATGATTTGTTCAGTGTTAACAGCATGTGGACCACTCTCCCCCTCATGACGATCCGATGAATCGGGACGTCATGCTTTTATTCTTTTATTCTGCGGGAAAAAAAACATGAAAAACAAGCAGAATCTAAAAAAGATAACGTAGCCCCCCGGGGTCGTGAAGACGCCCGTTATCATCACTATAGAGATAAACTCTGAAGCAATGGCCTGAAAATGTTGGTGATTCTTATGTTGCAACAGCAGGACTTCCTTCCAATTATTGGTCTACATCTGTATTAGATGAGCCCTATGGAAGTTCTCGCAAGTCTTGAAGACTAGCAACTGACTCTAAAATGTGTCTGTGTCCTAGAAAATTTCAAAACATTTGGGAGTGAGTAACTAGACACGACGTGATCAATGAAAGTTCAGTGGCATGGGGCTGAGGCCACTGTAGTCAGTATTACTTGCCTCGGAAGGAGACAGTAATGAGAGATGCGGTTCCCCGTGAACTATGATTAAACACCTGTCTGTTGGGAGACAAGTGAGTGGTCTAGGGTAGGGTTGTGCATGCGCCGTTTGGACAAAATGCAGCGACTTCTACCCGGGATCTGAATAAATTCAGTCCTGAACCTATGGGGATAGTCTAGAGTATTTTAGTGGCTAGGAGCAAATGTTCAATTCATAGTAGGCAATTGAGGTAGCAGACTCATCATTGATAATTGTTTTTCTTCTCACTTGAGCCTTCTGCTTCCTAATGCTCATAATGTTCACTCACTCACTCGCTCACTTACGCACTTACGCTCGGCTTTGTCCCTTGGGTAGGCTTAGTTGGGTTTACTAAGCCATAGGGACATGTTCTCTCATTACTTTCTTCATTTTCTCTCTGTGCTCCCCCTCAACTGGAGCACCCGGTATGCTTTGTCATTGTTAGGCACCGGGGAGGATAACATTGAACACTCCCCCTAGAATGTTGCATCCGTTGAGAGATTCCTTGCTTTGTCGGTGTAAGGCGCCAGGAGGAGAAAACTGAAACTCCCCCTCAGAATGTGCAAGGTTTGATTGCTCACAGCTCGTCATACCCGCCATGTGTGTGGAGCAATCTGAACATGTACCACACATGACGGTTTCCCTGAGCTCACCATGTAGAATTTCAGCATATTGATGATCACATAATGTTGATGAGTCAGGGGAAGCTTCAGCAGTTGATTGTTGATTTGTTGTAAGGTGACCGTTGACGCGAGGTTTATTGAATTATCTACGATTTTCAGACCTTTACATTGAAGTTTAGAAAAGTTTTGACCTCAGGGTTGACAATGAAAGAATTTGAACAGATTTGCCTAAGTTTTGACCTGGACATCGGTGATTTACAATGTTTGTCGGAAAACTAACGTTTTGACCCTCAAAGACTGCGAGTGAGGGCGCGTGACAATGGCGGAAAACTAACGTTTTGACCTGGACATTAACTTTTAATTAATGTAATGTAAATGAAGTTGGAACAATAGCTTTAGAGCTCCGATCTATCTTTCCAACGAGATATAATACTCCCCAAACGGATAAACACACAGCAGGATATGAGTGTCACAAATACTTAGCCTTATATCTATGATTTAGCGTTTTCAGCGAAAATAGAGCACTTTTAGCGTAAATACAGTGTATTTTAGTAATTAGGCAATAATCCCTTGATATTTTGAAACCAGCGCCTGAAGACAAGTTTTAGAACTCTGTAAGATATTTCCATCGAGATATTAAAGGCTTTCAACGGCACAAATTAGAGACAGATATGATCGCATCAAATTCTACACGAGTTCGGAGCGAAATCAGAAACATTTGTGAATATATGGTTAATATCTAACTTTTAATTAATGCATTGTAAATGAAGTTGGAACAATAGCTTTAGAGCTCCGATCTATCTTTCCAACAAGATATAATACGCTCCAAACGGATAAACACACAGCAAGATATGAGTGTCACAAATACTTAGCCTTATCTATATGATTTAGCGTTTTCAGCGAAAATAGAGCACTTTTAGCGTAAATACAGTGTATTTTAGTAATTAGGCAATCATCCCTTGATATTCTGAAACCAGATCCTGAAGACAAGTTTTATAACTCGGTAAGATCTTTCCGACGAGATATTAAATGCTTTCGACGGCACAAAATAGAGCATGATATGATCGCATCACATTCTACACGAGTTCGGAGTGAAATCAGAAATATTTGGGAATATATGGTTAATCTGTAACTTTTAATTAATGCATTGTAAATGAAGTTGGAACAATAGCTTTAGATCTCCGATCTATGTTTCCAACGAGATATAATACGCTCGAAACGGATAAACACACAGCAAGATATGAGTGTCACAAATACTTAGCCTTATCTCTATGATTTAGCGTTTTCAACGAAAATAGAGCACTTTTAGCGTAAATACAGTGTATTTTAGTAATTAGGCAATCATCCCTTGCTATTTTGATACCAACGCCTGAAGAAAAGTTTTAGAACTTGGTAAGAACTTTCCAACGAAATATTAAACGCTTTCAATGGCACAAAATAAAGCAAGATATAATCGCATCAAATTCTACACGAGTTCGGAGTGAAATCAGAAACATTTGTTTATATATGGTTAATCTGTAACTTTTAATTAATGCATTGTAAATGAAGTTGGAACAATAGCTTTAGAGCTCCGATCTATCTTTCCAACGAGATATAATACGCCCCAAACGGATACACACACAGCAGGATATGAGTGTCACAAATACTTAGCCTTATCTCTATGATTTAGCGTTTTCAGCTAAAATAGAGCACTTTTGGCGTAAATACAGTGTATTTTAGTAATTAGGCAATAATCCCTTGATTTTTTGAAACCAGCGCCTGAAGACAAGTTTTATAACTCGGTATGATCTTTCAAACGATATATTAAACGCTTTCAATGGCACAACAAAGAGCTAGATGTGATCGCATCAAATTCTACACGAGTTCGGAGTGAAATCAGAAACATTTGTGAATATATGGTTAATATGTAACTTTTAACTAATGCATTGTAAATGAAGTTGGAACAATAGTTTTAGAGCTCCGATCTATCTTTCCAACGAGATATAATACGCTCCAAACGGATAAACAAACAGCAAGATATGAGTGTCACAAATACTTAGCCTTATCTCTATGATTTAGCGTTTTCAGCGAAAATAGAGCACTTTTAGCGTAAATACAGTGTATTTTAGTAATTAGGAAATCATCCTTTGAGATTCTGAAACCGGAGCCTGAAAACAAGTTTTAGAACTCGGTAAGATCTTTCCAACAAGATATTAAACACTTTCAACGGCACAAAATAGAACATGATATGATCACATCACATTCTACACGAGTTCGGAGTGAAATCAGAAACATTTGTGAATATATGGTTAATCTGTAACTTTTAATTAATGCATTGTAAATGAAGTTTGAACAATAGCTTTAGAGCTCCAATCTATCTTTCCAACGAGATATAATACGCTCCAAACGGATAAACACACAGCAAGATATGAGTGTCACGAATACTTAGCCTTATCCCTATGATTTAGCGTTTTCAGCGAAAATAGAGCACTTTTAGCGTAAGTACAGTGTATGTTAGTAATTAGGCAATCATCCCTTGATATTTTGAAACCAGATCCTGAAGAAATTTGTCCCACACCATAGGGATTCACAATTAATGAAGAAATTTGCCATGGTACGTGATGAGATCATCTCCAAATTCGAGGATGTGGATGACACCATTCGCTGTTTGAACTCCTTTCAAGCTAATGGTAAACTTGTATCCTCCAAAGTCTATGATTTACTTAGAATTAAGGCCTCTACCCGTAGGTGGATGTCCTTTATTTGGAAAGACTATATCCCCCCTAAATTTTCCTTTACTACTTGGTTGGCATTCCGGAATAGGTTGGCTACATGTGATAATCTTCATAGATTAGATGTAGTTAACATTTGTGTTATGTGCAAGGGTGGGCCGGAAACGGCTTCACACCTATACTTTGAATGCCCTTTTTCAGGAAAAATTTGGAGCTTGGTGAAGAATTGGATGGACATGCCGAGGCTTATGGGCACACTTTCAAGCTCGGTCAAATGGATTAAGAAGGAGAGAAGTGGAGCCACCATTAAAGCTAAAGCAACAAGGATTGCATTTTGCTTCTCGGTCTATCACATTTGGAGGACTAGAAATGCCATCAAGTTTGATGGTATTTCCCCCAAAGTTGAAGACGTTTTTGCTCGGATCAAGTATATTGTCTATAAAGTTTTGTATAGCATATATCCACATGAATTGGTGGTTTTTTGACGTTCACTAGCCCATCACCTTGTTTTTGTAATCGGCTTTGCATAGAGAGCTAACCAGCCTCTCTGGTTTTGTTTTTGGAGGTGATGGGTTATCCATTCTTTGGATAGCCTAAAATTTTGGCCACCTTTTTGCTTGTACAGTTTAAACTCTTTGGATGGTTACTTCAATATATACTTACTGTTCATCCAAAAAAAAAAAAATTGAAACCAGAGCCTGAAGACAAGTTTTAGAACTCGGTAAGATCTTTCCCACGATATATTAAACGCTTTCAACAGCACAAAATAGAGCAATATATGATCGCATTTAATTTTACACGAGTTCGGAGTGAAATCAGAAACATTTGTGAATATATGGTTAATCTGTAACTTTTTACTAATGAATTGTAAATGAAGTTGGAACAATAGTTTTGGATCTCCGATCTATCTTTCCAACGAGATATAATACGCTCCAAACGGATAAACACACAGCAAGATATGAGTGTCACAAATACTTAGCCTTGTCTCTATGATTTAGCGTTTTCAGCGAAAATAGAGCACTTTTAGCGTAAAAACAGTGTATTTTAGTAATTAGGCAATCATCCCTTGATATTCTGAAACCGGAGCCTGAAGACAAGTTGTGAATAAATGGTTTATCTGTAACTTTTAATTAATTCATTGTAAATGAAGTTTGAACAATAGCTTTAGAGCTCCAATTTATCTTTCCAACGAGTTATAATACGCCCAAAACGGATAAACACACAGCAGGATATGAGTGTCACAGATACTTAGCCTTATCTCTATGATTTAGCGCTTTTAGCGAAAATAGATCACTTTTAGTGTAAATACAGTGTATTTTAGTAATTAGGCAATCATCCCTTGATATTTTGAAACTAGCGCCTGAAGACAAGTTTGAGAACTGGGTAAGGTCTCTCAAACGAGATATTAAACGCTTTCAACGGCACAAAATAGAGCAAGATATGATCGCATCAAATTCTACACGACTTCAGAGTGAAATCAGAAACATTTGTTAATATATGGTTAATCTGTAACTTTTAATTAATGCATTGTAAATGAATTTGGAACAATAGCTTTAGAGCTCCGATCAATCTTTCCAACGAGATATAATACGCTCCTAACGGATAAACACACAGCAGCATATGACTGTCACAAATACTTAGCCTTATCTCTATGATTTAGCGTTTTCAGCTAAAATAGAGCACTTTTAGCGTAAATACAGTGTATTTTAATAATTAGGAAATAATCCCTTGATATTTTGAAACCAGCGCCTGAAGACAAGTTTTATAAATCGGTAAGATCTTTCCATCTAGATATTAAACGCTTTCAGCGGCACAAAATAGAGCAAGATATGATCGCATCACATTCTACACGAGTTCGGAGTGAAATTAGAAACATTTTTGAATATATGGTTGATATGTAACTTTTAATTAATGCATTGTAAATGAAGGTTGAACAATAAATTTATAGCTCCGATCAATCTTTCCAACGAGATATAAGACGATCCAAACGGATAAGCACAGAGCAAGATATGAGTGTCACAAATACTTAGCCTTATCTCTATGATTTAGCGTTTTCAGCAAAAATAGAGCACTTTTAGCGGAAATACAGTGTATTTTAGTAGCTAGGCAATCATCCCTTGATATTTTGAAACCAGCGCCTGAAGACAAGTTTTAGAAATCGGTAAGATCTTTCAAACGAGATATTAAACGCTTTCAACGGCATAAAATAGAGCATGATATGATCACATCACATTCTACACGAGTTCGGAGTGAAATCAGAAACATTTGAGAATATATGGTTAATCTGTAACTTTTAATTAATGCATTGTAAATGAAGTTGGAACAATAAATTTATAGCTCCGATCTATCCTTCCAACAAGATATAATACGCTCAAACGGATAAACACAGCAAGATATGAGTGTCACAAATACTTAGCCTTATCTCTATGATTTAGCGTTTTCAGCAAAAATAGAGCACTTTTAGCGTAAATACAGTGTATTTTAGTAATTAGGCAATCATCCCTTGATATTTTGAAACCAGCGCCTGAAGAAAAGTTTTAGAAATCGGTAAGATCTTTCAAACGAGATATTAAACGCTTTCAACGGCACAAAATAGAGCAACATATGATCGCATCAAATTCTACACAAGTTCGGAGTGAAATCAGAAACATTTGTGAATATATGGCTAATATGTAACTTTTAATTAATGCATTGTAAATGAAGTTGAAACAATAAATTTAGAGATCCGATCTATCCTTCCAACAAGATATAATACGCTCCAAACGGATAAACACACAGCAAGATATGAGTGTCACAAATACTTAGCCTCATCTCTATGAGTTAGCGTTTTCAGCGAAAATAGAGCACTTTTAGCGTAAATACAGTGTATTTTAGTAATTAGGCAATCATCCCTTGATATTCTGAAACCAGCGCCTGAAGACAAGTTTTAGAAATCGGTAAGATCTTTCCAACGAGATATTAAACGCTTTCAACGGAAAAAATTAGAGCAAGATATGATCGCATCGAATTCTACACGAGTTCGGAGTGAAATCAGAAACATTTGTGAATATATGGTTAATATGTAACTTTTATTTTATGCATTGTAAATGAAGTTTGAATAATAGCTTTAGAGCTCCGATCTATCTTTCTAATGAGATATAATACGCTCCAATCGGATAAACACACAGCAAGATATGAGTGTCACAAATACTTAGCATTATCTCTATGATTTAGCGTTTTCAGCGAAAATAGAGCACTTTTAGCGTAAATACAGTGTATTTTAGTAATTAGGCAATCATCCCTTGATATTTTGAAATCAGCGCCTGAAGACAAGTTTTAGAACTCGGTAAGATGTTTCGAACGAGATATTAAACGCTTTAGACGGCACAAAATAGAGCAAGATATGATTGCATCAAATTCTACACGAGTTCGGAGTGAAATCAGAAACATTTGTAAATATATGGTTAATCTGTAACTTTTAAATAATGCATTGTAAATGAATTTGCAACAATAGCTTTCGATCTTCGATCTATCTTTCCAACTAGATATAATACGCTCCAAACGGATAAACACACAGCAAGATATGAGTGTCACAAATACCTAGCCTTATCTCTATGATTTAGCGATTTCAGCGAAAAAAGAGCACTTTTAGCGTAAGTACAGTGTATTTTAGTAATTAGTCAATCATCCCTTGATGTTTTGAAACCAGCGCCTGAAGATAAGTTTTAGAACTCGGTAAGATCTTTCCAAAGAGATATTAAACGCTTTCAACGGCACAAATTAGAGCAAGATATGATGGCATCAAATTCTACACGAGTTCAGAGTGAAATCAGAAACATTTGTGAATATATGGTTAATCTGTAACTTTTAATTAATGAATTTTAAATGAAGTTGGAACAATAGCTTTAGAGCTCCGATCTATCTTTCCAACAAGATATAATAAGCTCCAAACGGATCAACACACAGCAAGATATGAGTGTCACAAATACTTAGCCTTATCTCTATGATTTAGCGTTTTCAACGAAAATAGAGCACTTTTAGCGTAAATAAAGTGTATTTTAATAATTAGGAAATAATCCCTTGATATTTTGAAACCAGCGCCTGAAGACAAGTTTTATAAATCGGTAAGATCTTTCCATCGAGATATTAAACGCTTTCAGCGGCACAAAATAGAGCAAGATATGATCGCATCACATTCTACACGAGTTCGGAGTGAAATTAGAAACATTTTTGAATATATGGTTGATATGTAACTTTTAATTAATGCATTGTAAATGAAGGTTGAACAATAAATTTATAGCTCCGATCAATCTTTCCAACGAGATATAAGACGATCCAAACGGATAAACACAGAGCAAGATATGAGTGTCACAAATACTTAGCCTTATCTCTATGATTTAGCGTTTTCAGCAAAAATAGAGCACTTTTAGCGTAAATACAGTGTATTTTAGTAGCTAGGCAATCATCCCTTGATATTTTGAAACCAGCGCCTGAAGACAAGTTTTAGAAATCGGTAAGATCTTTCAAACGAGATATTAAACGCTTTCAACGGCACAAAATAGAGCATGATATGATCACATCACATTCTACACGAGTTCGGAGTGAAATCAGAAACATTTGAGAATATATGGTTAATCTGTAACTTTTGATTAATGCATTGTAAATGAAGTTGGAACAATAAATTTATAGCTCCGATCTATCCTTCCAACAAGATATAATACGCTCAAACGGATAAACACACAGCAAGATATGAGTGTCACAAATACTTAGCCTTATCTCTATGATTTAGCGTTTTCAGCAAAAATAGAGCACTTTTAGCGTAAATACAGTGTATTTTAGTAATTAGGCAATCATCCCTTGATATTTTGAAACCAGCGCCTGAAGACAAGTTTTAGAAATCGATAAGATCTTTCAAACGAGATATTAAACGCTTTCAACGGCACAAAATAGAGCAACATATGATCGCATCAAATTCTACACAAGTTCGGAGTGAAATCAGAAACATTTGTGAATATATGGCTAATATGTAACTTTTAATTAATGCATTGTAAATGAAGTTGGAACAATAAATTTAGAGATCCGATCTATCCTTCCAAACAGATATAATACGCTCCAAACGGATAAACACACAGCAAGATATGAGTGTCACAAATACTTAGCCTTATCTCTATGATTTAGCGTTTTCAGCGAAAATAGAGCACTTTTAGCGTAAATACAGTGTATTTTAGTAATTAGGCAATCATCCCTTGATATTCTGAAACCAGCGCCTGAAGACAAGTTTTAGAAATCGGTAAGATCTTTCCAACGAGATATTAAACGCTTTCAACGGAAAAAATTAGAGCAAGATATGATCGCATCGAATTCTACACGAGTTCGGAGTGAAATCAGAAACATTTGTGAATATATGGTTAATATGTAACTTTTATTTTATGCATTGTAAATGAAGTTTGAATAATAGCTTTAGAGCTCCGATCTATCTTTCTAACGAGATATAATACGCTCCAATCGGATAAACACACAGCAAGATATGAGTGTCACAAATACTTAGCATTATCTCTATGATTTAGCGTTTTCAGAGAAAATAGAGCACTTTTAGCGTAAATACAGTGTATTTTAGTAATTAGGCAATCATCCCTTGATATTTTGAAATCAGCGCCTGAAGACAAGTTTTAGAACTCCGTAAGATCTTTCGAACGAGATATTAAACGCTTTAGACGGCACAAAATAGAGCAAGATATGATTGCATCAAATTCTACACGAGTTCGGAGTGAAATCAGAAACATTTGTAAATATATGGTTAATCTGTAACTTTTAAATAATGCATTGTAAATGAATTTGCAACAATAGCTTTCGAGCTTCGATCTATCTTTCCAACGAGATATAATACGCTCCAAACGGATAAACACACAGCAAGATATGAGTGTCACAAATACCTAGCCTTATCTCTATGATTTAGCGATTTCAGCGAAAAAAGAGCACTTTTAGCGTAAGTACAGTGTATTTTAGTAATTAGTCAATCATCCCTTGATGTTTTGAAACCAGCGCCTGAAGATAAGTTTTAGAACTCGGTAAGATCTTTCCAAAGAGATATTAAACGCTTTCAACGGCACAAATTAGAGCAAGATATGATGGCATCAAATTCTACACGAGTTCAGAGTGAAATCAGAAACATTTGTGAATATATGGTTAATCTGTAACTTTTAATTAATGAATTTTAAATGAAGTTGGAACAATAGCTTTAGAGCTCCGATCTATCTTTCCAACGAGATATAATAAGCTCCAAACGGATCAACACACAGCAAGATATGAGTGTCACAAATACTTAGCCTTATCTCTATGATTTAGCGTTTTCAACGAAAATAGAGCACTTTTAGCGTAAATACAGTGTATTTTACTAATTAGGCAATCATCCCTTGATATTTTGAAATCGGCGCCTGTTAACCAGCGCCTGGGCCTGAAAAACTTTTCGTTGAGAGCATCTCTCTCTAGCGACCATCGCTACTCAGAAAGTTCTTTCACGCAAATCCCACGGTTTCATCACTTTCTTCCCGTTCTTCTTGATTTCTTCTTGGATTCAGCTTAGATTTTAGTTATAATACATCACCTTCGGTGTATTCTCTAAAATTTGAGCTCATTTTTGAAGAATTTGAGCAATAAATCCGACTTTTTCACTCGTAAGAACACTATTCACGCTTGAAGGTCAACGCCTCCATAGCTTGATTCCCTTGCTCGACTTTCGTTTTGAAGGTGGCGCTAGCTTCACCTTGAGGAGGGGATTAACTTTATCTAGTTTTTTCCATCATCAAGAAAGTTTCAAGTTCATCTTCTCCAATGGTTATCTTCCATTGACGGCCAACAAAGCTTACAACCGGCAAATGTGTTCGTGTGAGGGGGTTGTTACCTCCTAGCCCCCCCTCTCCTCGCACATCATGCCAACGAAGAAGAAGAAGAAAACGCCTCAACAGCTCAAATCATCCTCACGGCTTAAGGCAATAGCGCAAGCCAAAAAGATTGATGATGCTGGCCGGAAGGTGAAAGCTATGGAGATGACTCAGCAGGTTCCAAATGATGACTCCCTAGATAAGGATGAGGGCTCCACATCTTCCGAAAACCAAGAAAACTGTGAGGTGCTTCCGCGGGTGGATGTCCATCAGGTGCTTCCCCAAGCAAATTTTGAGGTGCTTCCCCAAAATTTTGAGGTGCTTCCCCAAAATTTTGAGGTGCTTCCCCAAAATTTTGAGGTGCTTCCCCACGTCAATGCCAATACTGAGGTTGGTAATGCTAATCAAACTTTTGAGACTCAAATTGCTAATGTAAATGAGGATGTTATTGTGGCGGATGAGAAGGAAATTATTGAGGACCCATTGCTTATTGAAGAAGCTTGTTCTATTGATGATGCCATTATGAATAATGAAACTGAGTATGTGGTAGATCCTTTGGCTATGGTTGCTATTGAAAAAGAGGGAGTAAACTCCAATGGTATCAACCTTGCAAAAGGGGATATATCAAAGGAGGGAATCTCTACCTTTGAGATTGATGGGGCATATGCAAATAGCCCCCCCGGTGTTGTTCCAAATGCCATGATTGTTGCTGCCGTGAAGGATAAAGGGAAAGCACCTATGATTGATGGAGTTGTGGAGGATGTTCTTGACTTGGATGAGTCTTCATCCCCGGCCATTCCTATTGTTCGTCCTAACAAAGGTGGGAAAACTCCTTGGGCCTCGCTTTTCAAAGATAATAGAGAACCTAGAAAAGGGATGAGGCTCAAATATATAGAACCCGTGGGGGAATATGTTGACCTTTCTCAGAGGCCTATGCGATCTATTGTGGAGATATGGGGCTTTTGCCTTGTTGGTTACTTCGCGGGCAGATTCCCCGGAATGAAACCGATCTATGACCTAATCACCAAATGGGGTGTACAATGCAACGCTAGGCAACATGACCGGGGGTGGGTCATCTTCAAATTCAAGGATGAAGAGTCTAGAGCTAAAGTACTCATGGAAGGGCCCTATTCCCTCTTTGGGAAGTCTCTATATCTAAAGACCCTCTCGGAAGACTTCACTTTTGATAGTGAAGAGTTTTTAAAAGTCCCCATTTGGGTGAAATTCCCGCATCTTCCTATGCAAATGTGGGATGAAGATGTGATGAGTGAGATTGCCTCAAGGGTGGGTATCCCCCTAACAACCGATAGGGTCACTCAAGAAAGGGCTCGGTCTCACTTTGCAAAGGTTCTAATTGAGGTAGATGTGGCTAAACCTCCACCTCTAAAGCTAAAAGTAAAGATGCCAAATGGAAGATTCCATATCCAAAGGATGATCTACGAAACATTTCCTAATTATTGTTTCCAATGTAAAACATATGGCCACCATGCTTTTACATGTAAAGTATTGGCCGAGATGGAACACAAAGAAATGATAGAGAAGAAGAGGGCAATGGAAGATGGATTTGATCAACCAAAGCTTACTACCGAGGAGGGCATAGTGGAGGAGGGGAGGGAAAGGCAACCTAATGCCGTGGCAATACAACCTAATGCCGCGGCATGTGATGTTCCAAATACAAATGGTGGGGACGGGTCCAATGCCGCGGCAAAGGAACCTTACATACCAAAAGAAGAGCACCCTTTCTTGAAGGTGGCTAGGCTTAAAAAGAAGAAAAGGAAACCAAAGAAGAAGGCCACGGTAAGGGAAGAGGGGGGATCATCCGGATATGAGACCACCTTTGATTATACGGATGACCATGTCTTACCAAGGGTTATCAAAGATTTTAAGGATATCTATGATGATGAAGTCATAGTTCATTTGGAGGCGGAGGAGGCCTGAGTCCCTACCATCAAAGTCCAACACATTGGGGATATTACTGAGCCTATTATTAGGCTGGACCACTACCTTAGAGAAGTGGAAAAAGATATGCCCGGGATATACTTTACAAAGAGTTGTCTTGAAGGCTTACCGGGGGTGGAAACTAGCGAGGAAGGGCACATGTATACAGATGAGTTCATATCCGATGTATATAGGCTCTACCTTGATAGATTCTTTGAAGATGGGCATCCAATGAAGAATGGAAGCAAGGTGAACGACATGAGGAAGCTAAAAGGAAAGACAACCCGAGTTGTCCATGATGCCAAGGATATCTATCTAGATGATGTGATCACGAAGATAGTTTTCAAGGAGGAGGGCCAACCGGAGATTCATGTAATGCATGATGAGGATGTCAAGGAGCAAATGACAAGGTTCAACAACTATCTATCCGTACAAGGGAACACGAGGAGCAAAGGCCTAACTTTTACCACTTCTTGTCTACGAGCATTGCCCGGGATCAAACCAACGGAGGAGGGGTATGCTTTCTCATCCCTATTTATGACCAATGTATATGAATTGTTTCTTTCTAGGTACAAAGGGTGTGAAGAGTACCGGCAATGGATGAAGAATGAAAGAGACAAGGCTCGTGGAAAGAGGAGGAGGGGGGGGGGTAAGGTAACTTAATTTTTATGTTTATTGCGTCATGGAATGTTAGGGGGCTTAACCAAGCCTCAAAACAAAATTTGATTGTTAGCTTTATCCGTGTAAATAAGGTGCGTGTTATGTGCTTACTTGAAACAAAACTTTCCAAAAGTACTTTTGAAAACTTTATGAGAAATAGGCTCCCAAATTGGATGTCTATAACAAACTTCGACAATATTGGTGGGGGTCGCATAGCACTTTTATGGGACCCTTCCTATATAAATGAAGTTATTCTAGAGGTGGACAAACAACATATCCACACTCGGCTTATGTGTAGAATTACCCAAATAGTTTTCTATGCTACATTTATCTATGCCTTGTATACGGTTAGGGAAAGAAAGGAAATATGGGACCATCTTAATGCCCTCGGGACTAACATTCTAGCCCCTTGGGTTGTCCTTGGAGATTTTAATTGTGTTGGTGACCCTTGTGAAAGGCGTGGTTCTGCCCCCCCTTCGGGTTACCTAATGAAAGATTTGAATAATATGAAATTACAAGCAAACCTTAGTGATGCTCCCTCTACCGGCGAGTTTTTCACTTGGAATAGGGATTCTATTTGGGAAAAATTGGATAGAGTTCTTATAAACACTTTTTGGAGTACTCAAAATGTTACTTGTAGAACTCATTTCTTTGAAATGGAACCGGAATTTGACCATGTTGCTTCTCTCACGTCTATTGGTAAGATTGTCAATGAAGGGTCTAAACCTTTCAAATTTTTCAATATGTGGCTTAAACATGAAAGTTTCAAACCTATTTTGGAAAAAGTTTAGGTTAGGAATGTTGTTGGTACAGCCCAGTTTAGACTTGCTCGAAAACTGAAGTTGTTAAAACAACCTCTTAAACAACTAAACGTAAATGAATTTAGTCATATCACCGCTAGAGCAAAGGAATCAAAAAAGGAATATAATAGGTTGTACCAACTTGCCCTCTTATCCCCTTTAGATGATGCTCTAAAAGATGATTTAGTAATTGCAAAGAAATGATCTCTCTTTCTTAAGGAGGCCGAAGAGGCTTATTTGAGACAAAAAGCAAAGGCAAATCATTTGGTTCAATCTGATAAGTGCACTAGATATTTCCATTCTATTGTTAAGAAAAGGAATGCAAAAAATTCAATTGCCTCCCTAAGATTGGAAGATGGTACTCTTACCCAGTCTATGGATCAAGTGGCAACTGAATTTGTTACATTCTTTAAAGGTCTGTTTGGCACTGTTGTGCCCTCGGTTAATTATGACTCCAATGTCATACCCTCGGGGCAGCTATTTGATCAATCAATGGTTGAAAACCTAGTGAGTCCTATCACTGATTTGGAAATCAAACAAGCGTTGTTTGATATTGGAAATGACAAAGCGCCTGGACCGGATGGTTACTCATCAACTTTCTTCAAATCAAATTGGAGTATAGTTGGTGGTGACCTTTGTCAAGCAGTTAAGGAATTCTTTGTTTCGGGGACCATGCTTAAACAAGTAAATCATACTCTTGTGGCATTGATTCCTAAGACAAATCATTCCCCTACCGTATCGGACTTTAGACCAATTTCTTGTACAAATGTCACTTACAAGGTCATCACAAAGATTCTGGCATCTCGTTTAGACCCTTGTCTTCCTAGTATTATTCATCCTTCACAGGGAGCTTTTGTGGATGGTAGGTTGATGTCTGACAACATTTTCCTTGCCCAAGAGTTAGTGAAAGGCTATACTAGGAAAAGAGTTACACCGAGATGTATGATCAAAATTGACCTTAGAAAAGCGTATGATACCATTTCTTGGGATTTTTTGGAAAGGGTTCTCACTGATTTGGGGCTGCCTAATCTGTTTGTAAAATGGATTATGGAATGTGTTACAACCTCGTCTTTCTCTATATCCATAAATGGTACTCTCCATGGTTGGTTTGAGGGAAAGAGGGATTTGAGGCAAGGAGATCCTATGTCACCAATGCTATTTGTGTTATGTCTTGAATATTTATCTCGGATGTTAGATATTAGGACCTCAAATCCTAATTTTAAATATCATCCTTTGTGCTCCCAATTGAAAATAACACATCTAGCATATGCGGATGACTTGATTCTCTTTTCCAAAGGGGATTATAATTCTATACAAATTTTTGTTGACACTCTAAATGAGTATAGTATGGCTTCGGGTTTAATGGTTAATAATGACAAATCTAACATCTTCCTTGGAGGGAATGTGGAAAGTAGGCTGCCATATATCCTCCAAATGGTTAATTTTCAGCAAGGGGCTTTTCCGGTGAAGTATCTTGGGATCCCTCTAGCACCGTTAAAGATTTTGGTGGCCCAATACTCTCCACTTCTGGATACGGTTACAGATTACATTAATGCCTGGAACACTAAATCTATATCTTATGCAGGAAAGATTGAGTTGATTAAATCAGTTATGCAAGGTGTCCAATCTTTTTGGCTTGGTATCTTCCCGGTTCCTAGATGTATCCTTGATAAAATTGTTGGACTGTGCCGTATCTTTTTATGGGGGGGTAAACATGCAAAGGTTGCATGGGATGATGTGTGCCTTCCTAGAGATGAAGGGGGCTTGGGAATTAAGGACACGAGAGTATGGAATAATGCCCTACTCTCAAGAACACTATGGGACATTCACCGTAAACAAGATAGTTTATGGGT
This sequence comes from Cuscuta europaea, assembly GCA_945859875.1. Lineage (NCBI taxonomy): Eukaryota > Viridiplantae > Streptophyta > Magnoliopsida > Solanales > Convolvulaceae > Cuscuta > Cuscuta europaea. Next base: position 14,674,441 of record CAMAPE010000017.1, on the reverse strand, counting down.
TCGGTGGGTCCATGGAGTATATCTCCATGGGAGAGATGTGTGGACTTTTATTCCACACACAAGAGATACGCAATTGATGAAAAGATTTTTCTTGATTAGAGACCAAATATGTTCAAAATTTTCATCTTTAGAAGAAACTATCAATTTTCTTGAAAAATGTACCTCAAATGGAAAGCTTTCTTCTTCTAAGGTGTATGACTTGTTAAGAGTCAAGGCCATTCCTAGGGTGTGGATGCCTTTCATTTGGAAATCTTATATACCACCAAAATTTTCATTCATTGCGTGGCTGGCTTTTAGAAATAGATTAGCTACTTATGATAATTTACCTTACCTCGATGTGGCGAATATATGCCCTTTTGTGAGGGTGGTCCGGAAACGGTACCACACCTATTTTTTGAATGTTGTTTTACAGGTCAAGTGTGGGAAAATGTCAAGCAATGGCTAGGACTAACAAGGAGCATGCATACTCTAAGGAGCTCGGTCAGATGGATCAAAAAAGAGCAAAGTGGAGCTAATCTAAAAGCAAAGGCCGTGAGGATAACATTTTGTTACTCGATATATTGGATTTGGAGATCAAGGAACTCCATTCGGTTTGATGGTGCAAAAGCAAGCATTCAAGGAGTTGTAGCCCAAATCAAGTTTATGGTCTATAAATTGTTATACTCCTTATATCCGGTCGATATGATTAACCTTTGAAACTGATGGGGTGCTTTGTCTCCCACTTTTTGTCATGCCTTATGGCTAGTTTTTGGAGTGGATAGCTAGCTCTCTTTGAGATAGTTATCACGCAGATGGATGGGGAATCCAAATCTTTGGATTGCCTATAGTTTTGGTTTTTGTTTTATAAGTTGTACATATACTCTTTTGATGATATATATATTTACATTTCGTCAAAAAACAAATTGAAATTGGCGCCTGAAGAAGAGTTTTAGAACTCGGTAAGATCTTTCCAACGAGATATTAAACGCTTTCAACAGCACAAAATAGAGCAAGATATGATCGCATCAAATTCTACACGAGTTCGGAGTGAAATCAGAAACATTTGTGAATGTATGGTTAATCTGTAACTTTTAACTAATGCATTGTAAATGATGTTGAAACAATAGCTTTAGAGATCCGATCTATATTTCCAACGATATAAAATACGCTCCAAACGGATAAACACACAGCAAGATATGAGTGTCACAAATACATAGCCTTATCTCTAAGATTTAGCGTTTTCAGCGAAAATAGAGCACATTTAGCGTAAATACAGTGTATTTTAGTAATTACGCAATCATCAATTGATATTTTGAAACCAACGCCTGAAGACATGTTTTAGAACTCGGTAAGATCTTTCCAACGAGATATTAAACGCTTTTAACGGCACAAAATAGAGGAAGATATGATCGCATCAAATTCTACACGAGTTCGGAGTGAAATCAGAAACATTTGTGAATATATCGTTAATCTTTAAATTTTAATTAATGCATTGTAAATGAAGTTGGAACAATAGCTTTAGGTTGTTTTTACTTGGACTGTAATTCGTCCCAGACCAGACCAGACCAGACCAAACCAGACCAAACCAGACCAAACCAGATCAGACCAGACTAAAACAGACCACACCAGACCAGACCATATTTTATTATTATTATTATTATTATTATTATTATATATAAAATATTTACGCAAAAAATACAAAAAATAAAATTTCAGACCAGACCAGACCAGACTAGACCAAAACAAATCACACCAAAACAAACCAGACCAGACCAGACCAACAAATTACGGTCCAAGTAAAAACAACCTTAGAGCTCCGATCTATCTTTCCAACGAGATATAATACGCTCGAAACGGATGAACACCCAGCAAGATATGAGTGTCACAAATACCTAGCCTTATCTCTATGATTTAGTGTTTTCAGCGAAAATAGAGCACTTTTAGCGTAAATACAGTGTATTTTAGTAATTAGGCAATCATCCCTTGATATTTCGAAACCAGTTTTAGAACTCGGTAAGATCTCTCCAAAGAGATATTAAACGCTTTCAACGGCACAAAATAGAGCAAGATATGATCGTATCAAATTTTACACGAGTTCGGAGTGAAATCAGAAACCTTTGTGAATATATGGTTAATCTCTAACTTTTAATTAATCCATTGTAAATGAAGTTGGAAAATAGCTTTAGAGCTCCGATATATCTTTCCAACGAGATATAATACGCTCCAAACGGATAAACACACAGCAAGATATGAGTGTCACAAATACTTAGGCTTATCTCTATGATTTAGCGTTTTCAGCGAAAATAGAGTACTTTTAGCGTAAATACAGTGTATTTTAGTAATTAGGCAATCATCCCTTGATACTTTGAAACCCGCGCCTGAAGACAAGTTTTAGAAATCGGTAAGATCTTTCAAACGAGATATTAAACGCTTTCAACGGCACAACATAGAGCATGATATGATCGCATCACATTCTACACGAGTTCGGAGTGAAATCAGAAACAATTGAGAATATATGGTTAATCTGTAACTTTTAATTAATGAATTGTAAATGAAGTTGGAACAATAAATTTATAGCTCCGATCTATCCTTCCAACAAGATATAATACGCTGCAAATGGATAAATACGCAGCAAGATATGAGTGTCACAAATACTTAGCCTTATCTCTATGATTTAGCGTTTTCAGCAAAAATAGAGCACTTTTAGCGTAAATACAGTGTATTTTAGTAATTAGGCAATCATCCCTTGATATTTTGAAACCAGCGCCTGAAGACAAGATTTAGAAATCGGTAAGATCTTTCAAACGAGATATTAAACGCTTTCAACGGCACAAAATAAAGCAAGATATGATCGCATCAAATTCTACACGAGTTCGGAGTGAAATCAGAAACATTTGTGAATATATGGTTAATATGTAACTTTTAATTAATGCATTGTACATGAAGTTGGAACAATAAATTTAGAGATCCGATCTATCCTTCCAACAAGATATAATACGCTCCAAACGGATAAACACACATCAAGATATGAGTGTGACAAATACTTAGCCTTATCTCTATGATTTAGCGTTTTCAGCGAAAATAGAGCACTTTTAGCGTAAATACAGTGTATTTTAGTAATTAGGCAATCATCCCTTGATATTCTGAAACCAGCGCCTGAAGATAAGTTTTGGAAATTGGTAAGATCTTTCAACCGAGATATTAAACGCTTTCAACGGAAAAAATTAGAGCAAGATATGATCGCATCAAATTCTACACGAGTTCGGAGTGAAATCAAAAACATTTGTGAATATATGGTTAATATGTAACTTTTAATTAATGCATTGTAAATGAAGTTGGAACAATAAATTTAGAGATCGGATCTATCCTTCCAACAAGATATAATACGCTCCAAACGGATAAACACACAGCAAGATATGAGTGTCACAAATACTTAGCCTTATCTCTATGATTTAGCGTTTTCAGCGAAAATAGAGCACTTTTAGCGTAAATACAGTGTATTTTAGTAATTTGGCAATCATCCCTTGATATTTTGAAACCAGCGCCTGAAGACAAGTTTTAGAACTCGGTAAGATCTTTCGAACGAGATATTAAACGCTTTCAACGGCACAAAATAGAGCAAGATATGATTGCATCAAATTTTACACGAGTTCGGAGTGAAATCAGAAACATTTGTACATATATGGTTAATCTGTAACTTTTAATTAATGCATTGTAAATGAATTTGCAACAATAGCTTTCGAGCTCCGATCTATCTTTCCAAGGAGATATAATACGCTCCAAACGGATATACACACAGCAAGATATGAGTGTCACAAATACCTAGCCTTATCTCTATGATTTAGCGTTTTCAGCGAAAATAGAGCACTTTTAGCGTAAATACAGTGTATTTTAGTAATTAGTCAATCATCCCTTGATATTTTGAAACCAGCGCCTGAAGACAAGTTTTAGAACTCGGTAAGATCTTTCCAAAGAGATATTAAACGATTTCAACGGCACAAATTAGAGCAAGATACGATCGCATCAAATTCTACACGAGTTCGGAGTGAAATCAGAAACATTAGTGAATATATGGTTAATCTGTAACTTTTAATTAATGCATTTTAAATGAAGTTGGAACAATAGCTTTAGAGATCCGATCTATCTTTCCAACGAGATATAATAAGCTCCAAACGGATCAACACACAGCAAGATATGAGTGTCACAAATACTTAGCCTTATCTCTATGATTTAGCGTTTTCAACGAAAATAGAGCACTTTGAGCGTAAATACAGTGTATTTTAGTAATTAGGCAATCATCCCTTGATATTTTGAAATCGGCGCCTAAAGAAGAGTTTTAGAACTCGGTAAGATCTTTCCAACGAGATATTAAACGCTTTCAACAGCACAAAATAGAGCAAGATATGATCGCATCAAATTCTACACGAGTTCGGAGTGAAATCAGAAACATTTGTGAATGTATGGTTAATCTGTAACTTTTAACTAATGCATTGTAAATGATGTTGGAACAATAGCTTTAGAGATCCGATCTATATTTCCAACGAGATATAATACGCTCCAAACGGATAAACACACAGCAAGATATGTGTGTCACAAATACATAGCCTTATCTCTAAGATTTAGCGTTTTCAGCGAAAATAGAGCACATTTAGCGTAAATACAGTGTATTTTAGTAATTACGCAGACATCAATTGATATTTTGAAACCAACGCCTGAAGACATGTTTTAGAACTCGGTAAGATCTTTCCAACGAGATATTAAACGCTTTCAACGGCACAAAGTAGAGGAAGATATGATCGCATCAAATTCTACACGAGTTCGGAGTGAAATCAGAAACATTTGTGAATATATCGTTAATCTTTATACTTTAATTAATGCATTGTAAATGAAGTTGGAACAATAGCTTTAGGTTGTTTTTACTTGGAGTGTAATTCGTCCCAGACCAGACCAGACCAGAACAGACCAAACCAGACCAAACCAGATCAGACCAGACTAAAACAGACCACACCAGACCAGACCATATTTTATTATTATTATTATTATTATTATTATTATTATTATTATTGTTGTTGTTGTTGTTATTATTATTATTGTTATTATTATTATTATTATTATTATTATTATTATGATTATGATTATGATTATTATGATTATGATTATTATTATTATTATGATTATTATTATTATGATTATTATTATTATTATGATTATTATTATTATTATTATTATTATTATTTTTATTTTTATTATTATTATTATTATGATTACGATTATTATTATTATTATTATTATTATTATTATTATTATTATGATTATTATTATTATTATATATATATATATATATATATATAATATTTACGCAAAAAATACAAAAAATAAAATTTCAGACCAGACCAACAAATGACGGTCCAAGTAAAAACATCCTTAGAGCTCCGATCTATCTTTCCAACGAGATATAATACGCTCCAAACGGATAAACACCCAGCAAGATATGAGTGTCTCAAATACCTAGCCTTATCTCTATTATTTAGCAATTTCAATGAAAATAGAGCACTTTTAGCGTAAATACAGTGTATTTTAGTAGTTAGTCAATCATCCCTTGATATTTTGAAACCAGCGCATGAAGACAAGTTTTAGAACTCGGTAAGATCTTTCCAAAGAGATATTAAACGCTTTCAACGGCACAAATTAGAGCAAGATATGATCGCATCAAATTCTACATGAGTTCGGAGTGAAATCAGAAACATTTGTGAATATATGGTTAATCTGTAACTTTTAATTAATGCATTTTAAATGAAGTTGGAACAATAGCTTTAGAGCTCCGATCTATCTTTCCAACGAGATATAATAATCTCCAAACGGATCAACACACAGCAAGATATGAGTGTCACAAATACTTAGCCTTATCTCTATGATTTAGCGTTTTCAACGAAAATAGAGCACTTTTAGCGTAAATACAGTGTATTTTAGTAATTGGGCAATCATCCCTTTATATTTTGAAATCGGCGCCTGAAGAAGAGTTTTAGAACTCGGTAAGATCTTTCCAACGAGATATTAAACGCTTTCAACAGCACAAAATAGAGCAAGATATGATCGCATCAAATTCTACACGAGTTCGGAGTGAAATCAGAAACATTTGTGAATGTATGGTTAATCTGTAACTTTTAACTAATGCATTGTAAATGATGTTGGAAAAATAGCTTTAGAGATCCGATCTATATTTCCAACGAGATATAATACGCTCCACACGGATAAACACACAGCAAGATATGAGTGTCACAAATACATAGCCTTATCTCTAAGATTTAGCGTTTTCAGCGAAAATAGAGCACATTTAGCGTAAATACAGTGTATTTTAGTAATTACGCAATCATCAATTGATATTTTGAAACCAACGCCTGAAGACATGTTTTAGAACTCGGTAAGATCTTTCCAACGAGATATTAAACGCTTTTAATGGCACAAAATAGAGGAAGATATGATCGCATCAAATTCTACACGAGTTCGGAGTGAAATCAGAAACATTTGTGAATATATCGTTAATCTTTAAATTTTAATTAATGCATTGTAAATGAAGTTGGAACAATAGCTTTAGGTTGTTTTTACTTGGACTGTAATTCGTCCCAGACCAGACCAAACCAGACCAAACCAGACAAAACCAGATCAGACCAGACTAAAACAGACCAGACCAGATCGGACCATATTTTATTATTATTATTATTATTATTATTATTATTATTATTATTATTATTATTATTATTATTATTATTATTATATATATATATATATATATAATATTTACGCAAAAAATACATAAAATAAAATTTCAGACTAGACCAGACCAGACTAGACAAAAACAAACCACACCAAAACAAACCAGACCAGACCAGACCAACAAATTACGGTCCAAGTAAGAACATTCTTAGAGCTCCGATCTATCTTTCGAACGAGATATAATACGCTCCAAACGGATAAACACCCAACAAGATATGAGTGTCACAAATACTTAGCCTTATCTCTATTATTTAGCAATTTCAACGAAAATAGAGCACTTTTAGCGTAAATACAGTGTATTTTAGTAATTAGGCAATCATCCCTTGATATTTAGAAACCAGCGCCTGAAGACAAGTTTTAGAACTCGGTAAGATCTCTCCAACGAGATATTAAACGCTTTCAACGGCACAAAATAGAGCAAGATATGATCGCATCAAATTCTACACGAGTTCGGAGTGAAATCAGAAACCTTTGTGAATATATGGTTAATCTCTAACTTTTAATTAATCCATTGTAAATGAAGTTGGAAAATAGCTTTAGAGCTCCGATCTATCTTTCCAACGAGATATAATACGCTCCAAACGGATAAACACACAGCAAGATATGAGTGTCACAAATACTTAGACTTATCTCTATGATTTAGCGTTTTCAGCGAAAATAGAGTAGTTTTAGCGTAAATACAGTGTATTTTAGTAATTAGGCAATCATCCCTTGATACTTTGAAACCCGCGCCTGAAGACAAGTTTTAGAAATCGGTAAGATCTTTCAAACGAGATATTAAACGCTTTCAACGGCACAACATAGAGCATGTTATGATCGCATCACATTCTACACGAGTTCGGAGTGAAATCAGAAACATTTGAGAATATATGGTTAATCTGTAACTTTTAATTAATGCATTGTAAATGAAGTTTTAAAAATAAATTAATAGCTCCGATCTATCCTTCCAACAAGATATAATACGCTCCAAACGGATAAACACACAGCAAGATATTAGTGTCACAAATACTTAGCCTTATCTCTATGATTTAGCGTTTTCAGCAAAAATAGAGCACTTTCAGCGTAAATACAGTGTATTTTAGTAATTAAGCAATCATCCCTTGATATTTTGAAACCAGCGGCTGAAGACAAGTTTTAGAAATCGGTAAGATCTTTCAAACGAGATATTAAACGCTTTCAACGGCACAAAATAGAGCAAGATATGATCGCATCAAATTCTACACGAGTTCGGAGTGAAATCAGAAACATTTGTGAATATATGGTTAATATGTAACTTTTAATTAATGCATTGTAAATGAATTTGCAACAATAGCTTTCGAGCTCCGATCTATCTTTCCAACGAGATATAATACGCTCCAAACGGATAAACACACAGCAAGATATGAGTGTCACAAATACCTAGCCTTATCTCTATGATTTAGCGTTTTCAGCGAAAATAGAGCACTTTTAGCGTAAATACAGTGTATTTTAGTAATTAGGCAATCATCCCTTGATATTTTGAAACAAGCGCCTGAAGAAAAGTTTTAGAACTCGGTAAGATCTTTCCAACGAGATATTAAACGCTTTCAACGGCACAAAATAGAGCAACATATGATTGCATCAAATTCTACACGAGTTCGAAGTGAAATCAGAAACATTTGTACATATATGGTTAATCTGTAACTTTTAATTAATGCATTGTAAATGAATTTGCAACAATAGCTTTCGAGCTCCGATCTATCTTTCCAACGAGATATAATACGCTCCAAACGGATAAACACACAGCAAGATATGAGTGTCACAAATACCTAGCCTTATCTCTATGATTTAGCGTTTTCAGCGAAAATAGAGCACTTTTAGCGTAAATACAGTGTATTTTAGTAATTAGTCAATCCTCCCTTGATATTTTGAAACCAGCGCCTGAAGACAAGTTTTAGAACTCGGTAAGATCTTTCCAAAGAGATATTAAACGCTTTCAACGGCACAAATTAGAGCAAGATATGATGGCATCAAATTCTACACGAGTTCGGAGTGAAATCAGAAACATTTGTGAATATATGGTTAATCTGTAACTTTTAATTAATGCATTTTAAATGAAGTTGGGACAATAGCTTTAGAGCTCCGATCTATCTTTCCAACGAGATATAATAAGCTCCAAACGGATTAACACACAGCAAGATATGAATGTCACAAATACTTAGCCTTATCTCTATGATTTAGCGTTTTCAACAAAAATAGAGCACTTATAGCGTAAATGCAGTGTATTTTAGTAATTAGGCAATCATCCCTTGATATTTTGAAATCGACGCCTGAAGAAGAGTTTTAGAACTCGGTAAGATATTTCCAACGAGATATTAAACGCTTTCAACAGCACAAAATAGAGCAAGATATGATCGCATCAAATTGTACACGAGTTCGGAGTGAAATCAGAAACATTTGTGAATGTATGGTTAATCTGTAACTTCTAACTAATGCATTGTAAATGATGTTGGAACAATAGCTTTAGAGATCCGATCTATATTTCCAACGATATATAATACGCTCCAAACGGATAAACACACAGAAAGATATGAGTGTCACAAATACATAGCCTTATCTCTCAGATTTAGCGTTTTCAGCGAAAATAGAGCACATTTAGCGTAAATACAGTGTCTTTTAGTAATTACGCAATCATCAATTATATTTTGAAACCAACGCCTGAAGACATGTTTTAGAACTCGGTAAGATCTTTCCAACGAGATATTAAACGCTTTTAACGGCACAAAATAGAGGAAGATATGATCGCATAAAATTCTACACAAGTTCGGAGTGAAATCAGAAACATTTGTGAATATATCGTTAATCTTTAAATTTTAATTAATGCATTGTAAATGAAGTTGGAACAATAGCTTTAGGTTGTTTTTACTTGGACTGTAATTCATCCCAGACCAGACCAGACCAGACCAGACCAAACCAAACCATACCAAACCAGATCAGCCAGACTAAAACAGACCACACAAAACCATGCCATATTTTATTATTATTATTATTATTATTATTATTATTATTATTGTTATTATATATATATATATATATATATAAAATATTTACGCAAAAAATACAAAAAATAAAATTTCAGACCAGACCGGACCAGACTAGACCAAAACAAACCACACCAAAACAAACCAGACCAGACCAGACCAACACATTACGGTCCAAGTAAAAACATCCTTAGAGCTCCGATCTATCTTTCTAACGAGATATAATACCCTCCAAATGGATAAACACCCAGCAAGATATGAGTGTCACAAATACCTAGCCTAATCTCTATCATTTAGCAATTTCAACGAAAATAGAGCACTTTTTGCGTAAATACAGTGTATTTTAGTAATTAGTCAATCATCCCTTGATATTTTGAAACCAGCGCCTGAAGACAAGTTTTAGAACTCGGTAAGATCTTTCCAAAGAGATATTAAACGATTTCAACGGCACAAATTAGAGCAAGATACGATCGCATTAAATTCTACACGAGTTCGGAGTGAAATCAGAAACATTAGTGAATATATGGTTAATCTGTAACTTTTAATTAATGCATTTTAAATGAAGTTGGAACAATAGCTTTAGAGATCCGATCTATCTTTCCAACGAGATATAATAAGCTCCAAACGGATCAACACACAGCAAGATATGAGTGTCACAAATACTTAGCCTTATCTCTATGATTTAGCGTTTTCAACGAAAATAGAGCACTTTGAGCGTAAATACAGTGTATTTTAGTAATTAGGCAACATCCCTTGATATTTTGAAATCGGCGCCTCAAGAAGAGTTTTAGAACTAGGTAAGATCTTTCCAACGAGATATTAAACGCTTTCAACAGCACAAAATAGAGCAAGATATGATCGCATCAAATTCTACACGAGTTCGGAGTGAAATCAGAAACATTTGTGAATGTATGGTTAATCTGTAACTTTTAACTAATGCATTGTAAATGATGTTGGAACAATAGCTTTAGAGATCCGATCTATATTTCCAACGAGATATAATACGCTCCAAACGGATAAACACACAGCAAGATATGTGTGTCACAAATACATAGCCTTATCTCTAAGATTTAGCGTTTTCAGCGAAAATAGAGCACATTTAGCGTAAATACAGTGTATTTTAGTAATTACGCAGACATCAATTGATATTTTGAAACCAACGCCTGAATACATGTTTTAGAACTCGGTAAGATCTTTCCAACGAGATATTAAACGCTTTCAACGGCACAAAATAGAGGAAGATATGATCGCATCAAATTCTACACGAGTTCGGAGTGAAATCAGAAACATTTGTGAATATATCGTTAATCTTTATACTTTAATTAATGCATTGTAAATGAAGTTGGAACAATAGCTTTAGGTTGTTTTTACTTGGAGTGTAATTCGTCCCAGACCAGACCAGACCAGAACAGACCAAACCAGATCAGACCAGACTAAAACAGACCACACCAGACCAGACCATATTATTATTATTATTATTATTATTATTATTATTATTATTATTATTATTATTATTATTATTATTATTATTATTATTATTATTATTATTGTTATTATTATTATTGTTATTATTATTATTGTTATTATTATTATTATTATTATTATTATTATGATTATGATTATGATTATTATGATTATGATTATTATTATTATTATGATTATTATTATTATGATTATTCTTATTATTATGATTATTATTATTATTATTGTTATTATTATTATTATTATTATTATTATTTTTATTATTATTATTATTATTATTATTATTATTATGATTACGATTATTATTATTATTATTATGATTATGAGTATTATTATTATTATTATTATATATATATATATATATATATAATATTTACGCAAAAAATACAAAAAAAAAAAATTTCAGACCAGACCAACAAATGACGGTCCAAGTAAAAACATCCTTAGAGCTCCGATCTATCTTTCCAACGAGATATAATACGCTCCAAACGGATAAACACCCAGCAAGATATGAGTGTCACAAATACCTAGCCTTATCTCTATTATTTAGCAATTTCAACGAAAATAGAGCACTTTTAGCGTAAATACAGTGTATTTTAGTAGTTAGTCAATCATCCCTTGATATTTTGAAACCAGCGCATGAAGACAAGTTTTAGAACTCGGTAAGATCTTTCCAAAGAGATATTAAACGCTTTCAACGGCACAAATTAGAGCAAGATATGATCGCATCAAATTCTACATGAGTTCGGAGTGAAATCAGAAACATTTGTGAATATATGGTTAATCTGTAACTTTTAATTAATGCATTTTAAATGAAGTTGGAACAATAGCTTTAGAGCTCCGATTTATCTTTCCAACGAGATATAATAATCTCCAAACGGATCACCACACAGCAAGATATGAGTGTCACAAATACTTAGCCTTATCTCTATGATTTAGCGTTTTCAACGAAAATAGAGCACTTTTAGCGTAAATACAGTGTATTTTAGTAATTGGGCAATCATCCCTTGATATTTTGAAATCGGCGCCTGAAGAAGAGTTTTAGAACTCGGTAAGATCGTTCCAACGAGATATTAAACGCTTTCAACAGCACAAAATAGAGCAAGATATGATCGCATCAAATTCTACACGAGTTCGGAGTGAAATCAGAAACATTTGTGAATGTATGGTTAATCTGTAACTTTTAACTAATGCATTGTAAATGATGTTGGAACAATAGCTTTAGAGATCCGATCTATATTTCCAACGAGATATAATACGCTCCAAACGGATAAACACACAGCAAGATATGTGTGTCACAAATACATAGCCTTATCTCTAAGATTTAGCGTTTTCAGCGAAAATAGAGCACATTTAGCGTAAATACAGTGTATTTTAGTAATTACGCAGACATCAATTGATATTTTGAAACCAACGCCTGAAGACATGTTTTAGAACTCGGTAAGATCTTTCCAACGAGATATTAAACGCTTTCAACGGCACAAAGTAGAGGAAGATATGATCGCATCAAATTCTACACGAGTTCGGAGTGAAATCAGAAACATTTGTGAATATATCGTTAATCTTTATACTTTAATTAATGCATTGTAAATGAAGTTGGAACAATAGCTTTAGGTTGTTTTTACTTGGAGTGTAATTCGTCCCAGACCAGACCAGACCAGAACAGACCAAACCAGACCAAACCAGATCAGACCAGACTAAAACAGACCACACCAGACCAGACCATATTTTATTATTATTATTATTATTATTATTATTATTATTATTATTATTATATATATATATATATATAATATTTACGCAAAAAATACATAAAATAAAATTTCAGACTAGACCAGACCAGACTAGACAAAAACAAACCACACCAAAACAAACCAGACCAGACAAGACCAACAAATTACGGTCCAAGTAAAAACATCCTTAGAGCTCCGATCTATCTTTCGAACGAGATATAATACGCTCCAAACGGATAAACAGCCAACAAGATATGAGTGTCACAAATACTTAGCCTTATCTCTATTATTTAGCAATTTCAACGAAAATAGAGCACTTTTAGCGTAAATACAGTGTATTTTAGTAATTAGGCAATCATCCCTTGATATTTAGAAACCAGCGCCTGAAGACAAGTTTTAGAACTCGGTAAGATCTCTCCAACGAGATATTAAACGCTTTCAACGGCACAAAATAGAGCAAGATATGATCGCATCAAATTCTACACGAGTTCGGAGTGAAATCAGAAACCTTTGTGAATATATGGTTAATCTCTAACTTTTAATTAATCCATTGTAAATGAAGTTGGAAAATAGCTTTAGAGCTCCGATCTATCTTTCCAACGAGATATAATACGCTCCAAACGGATAAACACACAGCAAGATATGAGTGTCACAAATACTTAGACTTATCTCTATGATTTAGCGTTTTCAGCGAAAATAGAGTAGTTTTAGCGTAAATACAGTGTATTTTGGTAATTAGGCAATCATCCCTTGATACTTTGAAACCCGCGCCTGAAGACAAGTTTTAGAAATCGGTAAGATCTTTCAAACAAGATATTAAACGCTTTCAACGGCACAACATAGAGCATGATATGATCGCATCACATTCTACACGAGTTCGGAGTGAAATCAGAAACATTTGAGAATATATGGTTAATCTGTAACTTTTAATTAATGCATTGTAAATGAAGTTGGAAAAATAAATTTATAGCTCCGATCTATCCTTCCAACAAGATATAATACGCTCCAAACGGATAAACACACAGCAAGATATGAGTGTCACAAATACTTAGCCTTATCTCTATGATTTAGCGTTTTCAGCAAAAATAGAGCACTTTCAGCGTAAATACAGTGTATTTTAGTAATTAGGCAATCATCCCTTGATATTTTGAAACCAGCGGCTGAAGACAAGTTTTAAAAATCGGTAAGATCTTTCAAACGAGATATTAAACGCTTTCAACGGCACAAAATAGAGCAAGATATGATCGCATCAAATTCTACACGAGTTCGGAGTGAAATCAGAAACATTTGTGAATATATGGTTAATATGTTACTTTTAATTAATGCATTGTAAATGAATTTGCAACAATAGCTTTCGAGCTCCGATCTATCTTTCCAACGAGATATAATACGCTCCAAACGGATAAACACACAGCAAGATATGAGTGTCACAAATACCTAGCCTTATCTCTATGATTTAGCGTTTTCAGCGAAAATAGAGCACTTTTAGCGTAAATACAGTGTATTTTAGTAATTAGGCAATCATCCCTTGATATTTTGAAACAAGCGCCTGAAGAAAAGTTTTAGAACTCGGTAAGATCTTTCCAACGAGATATTAAACGCTTTCAACGGCACAAAATAGAGCAACATATGATTGCATCAAATTCTACACGAGTTCGGAGTGAAATCAGAAACATTTGTACATATATGGTTAATCTGTAACTTTTAATTAATGCATTGTAAATGAATTTGCAACAATAGCTTTCGAGCTCCGATCTATCTTTCCAACGAGATATAATACGCTCCAAACGGATAAACACACAGCAAGATATGAGTGTCACAAATACCTAGCCTTATCTCTATGATTTAGCGTTTTTAGCGAAAATAGAGCACTTTTAGCGTAAATACAGTGTATTTTAGTAATTAGTCAATCCTCCCTTGATATTTTGAAACCAGCGCCTGAAGACAAGTTTTAGAACTCGGTAATATCTTTCCAAAGAGATATTAAACGCTTTCAACGGCACAAATTACAGCAAGATATGATGGCATCAAATTCTACACGAGTTCGGAGTGAAATCAGAAACATTTGTGAATATATGGTTAATCTGTAACTTTTAATTAATGCATTTTAAATGAAGTTGGGACAATAGCTTTAGAGCTCCGATCTATCTTTCCAACGAGATATAATAAGCTCCAAACGGATCAACACACAGCAAGATATGAGTGTCACAAATACTTAGCCTTATCTCTATGATTTAGCGTTTTCAACAAAAATAGAGCACTTATAGCGTAAATGCAGTGTATTTTAGTAATTAGGCAATCATCCCTTGATATTTTGAAATCGACGCCTGAAGAAGAGTTTTAGAACTCGGTAAGATATTTCCAACGAGATATTAAACGCTTTCAACAGCACAAAATAGAGCAAGATATGATCGCATCAAATTGTACACGAGTTCGGAGTGAAATCAGAAACATTTGTGAATGTATGGTTAATCTGTAACTTTTAACTAATGCATTGTAAATGATGTTGGAACAATAGCTTTAGAGATCCGATCTATATTTCCAACGATATATAATACGCTCCAAACGGATAAACACACAGAAAGATATGAGTGTCACAAATACATAGCCTTATCTCTCAGATTTAGCGTTTTCAGCGAAAATAGAGCACATTTAGCGTAAATACAGTGTATTTTAGTAATTACGCAATCATCAATTATATTTTGAAACCAACGCCTGAAGACATGTTTTAGAACTCGGTAAGATCTTTCCAACGAGATATTAAACGCTTTTAACGGCAAAAAATAGAGGAAGATATGATCGCATAAAATTCTACACGAGTTCGGAGTGAAATCAGAAACATTTGTGAATATATCGTTAATCTTTAAATTTTAATTAATGCATTGTAAATGAAGTTGGAAGAATAGCTTTAGGTTGTTTTTACTTGGACTGTAATTCATCCCTGACCAGACCAGACCAGACCAGACCAGACCAAACCATACCAAACCAGATCAGCCAGACTAAAACAGACCACACAGAACCAGGCCATATTTTATTATTATTATTATTATTATTATTATTATTATTATTATTGATATTATTATTATTGTTATTATATATATATATATATATATATAAAATATTTACGCAAAAAATACAAAAAATAAAATTTCAGACCAGACCGGACCAGACTAGACCAAAACAAACCACACCAAAACAAACCAGACCAGACCAGACCAACACATTACGGTCCAAGTAAAAACATCCTTATAGCTCCGATCTATCTTTCCAACGAGATATAATACCCTCCAAATGGATAAACACCCAGCAAGATATGAGTGTCACAAATACCTAGCCTAATCTCTATAATTTAGCAATTTCAACGAAAATAGAGCACTTTTAGCGTAAATACAGTGTATTTTAGTAATTAGTCAATCATCCCTTGATATTTTGAAACCAGCCCCTGAAGACAAGTTTTAGAACTCGGTAAGATCTTCCCAAAGGGATATTAAACGCTTTCAACGGCACAAATTAGAGCATGATTTGATCGCATCAAATTCTACATGAGTTCGGGGTGAAATCAGAAACATTTGTGAATATATGGTTAATCTGTAACTTTTAATTAATTCATTTTAAATGAAGTTGGAACAATAGCTTTAGAGCTCCGATCTATCTTTCCAACGATATATAATAAACTCCAAACGGATCAACACACAGCAAGATATGAGTGTTACAAATACATAGCCTTATCTCTATGATTTAGCGTTTTCAACGAAAATAGAGCACTTTTAGCGTAAATACAGTGTATTTTAGTAATTAGGCAATCATCCTTGATATTTTGAAATAGGCGCCTGAAGAAGAGTTTTAGAACTCGGTATGATCTTTCCAACGAGATATTAAACGCTTTCAACAGCACAGAATAGAGCAAGATATGATCGCATCAAATTCTACACGAGTTCGGAGTGAAATCAGAAACATTTGTGAATGTATGGTTAATCTGTAAATTTTAACTAATATATTGTAAATTATGTTGGAACAATAGCTTTAGAGATCCGATCTATATTTCCAACGAGATATAATACGCTCCAAACGGATAAACACACAGCAAGATATGAGTGTCACAAATACATAGCCTTATCTCTAAGATTTAGCGTTTTCAGCGAAAATAGAGCACATTTAGCGTAAATACAGTGTATTTTAGTAATTACGCAATCATCAATTGATATTTGGAAACCAACGCCTGAAGACATGTTTTAGAACTCGGTAAGATCTTTCCAACGAGATATTAAACGCTTTTAACGGCACAAAATAGAGGAAGATATGATCGCGTCAAATTCTACACGAGTTCGGAGTGAAATCAGAAACATTTGTGAATATATCGTTAATCTTTAAATTTTAATTAATGCATTGTAAATGAATTTGGAACAATAGCTTTAGGTTGTTTTTACTTGGACTGTAATTCGTCCCAGAACAGACCAAACCAGATCAGACCAAACCAGCCCAAACCAGATCAGACCAGACTAAAACAGACCACACCAGACCAGACCATATTTTATTATGATTATTATTATTATTATTATTATAATTATTATTATTATATATATATATATATACATATATATATATATAATATTTACGCAAAAAATAACAAAAAAAAAATTTCAGACAAGACCAGACCAGACTAGACCAAAACAAACCACACCAAAACAAACCAGACCAGACCAGACCAACAAATTACGGTCCAAGTAAAAACATCCTTAGAGCTCCGATCTATCTTTCCAACGAGATATAATACGCTCCAAACGGATAAACACCCAGCAAGATATGAGTGTCACAAATACTTAGCCTTATCTCTATTATTTAGCCATTTCAACGAAAATAGAGCACTTTTAGCGTAAATACAGTGTATTTTAGTAATTAGGAAATCATCCCTTGATATCTCGAAGCCAGCGCCTGAAGACAAGTTTTAGAACTCGGTAAGATCTCTCCAACGAGATATTAAACGCTTTCAATGGCACAAAATAGAGCAAGATATGATCGCATCAAATTCTACACGAGTTCAGAGTGAAATCAGAAACCTTTGTGAATATATGGTTAATCTCTAACTTTTAATTAATCCATTGTAAATGAAGTTGGAAAATAGCTTTAGAGCTCCGATCTATCTTTCCAACGAGATATAATACGCTCCAAACGGATAAACACACAGCAAGATATGAGTGTCACAAATACTTAGGCTTATCTCTATGATTTAGCGTTTTCAGCGAAAATAGAGTACTTTTAGCGTAAATACAGTGTATTTTATTAATTAGGCAATCATCCCTTGATACTTTGAAACCCGCGCCTGAAGACAAGTTTTAGAAATCGGTAAGATCTTTCAAACGAGATATTAAACGCTTTCAATGGCACAACATAGAGCATGATATGATCGCATCACATTCTACACGAGTTCGGAGTGAAATCAGAAACATTTGAGAATATATGGTTAATCTGTAACTTTTAATTAATGCATTGTAAATGAAGTTGGAACAATAAATTTATAGCTCCGATCTATCCTTCCAACAAGATATAATACGCTCCAAACGGATAAACACACAGCATGATATAAGTGTCACAAATACTTAGCCTTATCTCTATGATTTAGCGTTTTCAGCAAAAATAGAGCACTTTTAGCGTAAATACAGTGTATTTTAGTAATTAGGCAATCATCCCTTGATAATTTGAAACCAGCGCCTGAAGACAAGTTTTAGAAATCGGTAAGATCTTTCAAACGAGATATTAAACGCTTTCAACGGCACAAAATAGAGCAAGATATGATCGCATCAAATTCTACCCGAGTTCGGAGTGAAATCAGAAACATTTGTGAATATATGGTTAATATGTAACTTTTAATTAATGCATTGTAAATGAAGTGGGAACAATAAATTTAGAGATCCGATCTAACCTTCCAACAAGATATAATACGCTCCAAACGGATAAACACACAGCAAGATATGAGTGTCACAAATACTTAGCCTTATCTCTATGACTTAGCGTTTTCAGCGAAAATAGAGCACTTTTAGCGTAAATACAGTGCATTTTAGTAATTAGGAAATCATCCCTTGATATTCTGAAACCAGCGCCTGAAGACAAGTTCTAGAAATCGGTAAGATATTTCCAACGAGATATTAAACGCTTTCAACGGAAAAAATTAGAGCAAGATATGATCGCATCAAATTCTACACGAGTTCGGAGTGAAATCAAAAACATTTGTGAATATGGTTAATATGTAACTTTTAATTAATGCATTGTAAATGAAGTTGGAACAATAAATTTAGAGATCCGATCTATCCTTCCAACAAGATATAATACGCTCCAAACGGATAAACCCACAGCAAGATATGAGTGTCACAAATACTTAGCCTTATCTCTATGATTTAGCGTTTTCAGCGAAAATAGAGCACTTTTAGCGTAAATACAGTGTATTTTAGTAATTAGTCATTCATCCCTTGATATTTT
>CAMAPE010000017.1:14620000-14652500 GCA_945859875.1 Cuscuta europaea | reverse complement strand
CTTGGAGTGTAATTCGTCCCAGACCAGACCAGACCAGAACAGACCAAACCAGACCAAACCAGATCAGACCAGACTAAAACAGACCACACCAGACCATACCATATTTTATAATAATAATAATAATAATAATTATTATTATTATTATTATTATTATTATTATTATAATAATTATTATTATTATTATTATTATTATTATTATTATGATTATGATTATGATTATTATGATTATGATTATTATTATTATTATGATTATTATGATTATGATTATTATTATTATGATTATTAGTATTATTATTATTATTATTATTATTATTCTTATTATTATTATTATTATTATTATTATTAGTATTATTATTATTATTATTATTATTAGGTCTGGTCTGGTTTGTTTTGGTGTGGTTTGTTTTGGTCTAGTCTGGTCTTGTCTGGTCTGAAATTTTATTTTTTGTATTTTTTGCGTAAATATTATATATATATATAATATATATATAATATTTCAGACCAAAAAATAAAATTTCAGACCAGACAAGACCAGACTAGACCAAAACAAACCACACCAAAACAAACCAGACCAGACCAGACCAACAAATTACGGTCCAAGTAAAAAAATCCTTAGAGCTCCGATCTATCTTTCCAACGAGATATAATACGCTCCAAACGGATAAACACCCAGCAAGATATGAGTGTCACAAATACCTAGCCTTATCTCTATTATTTAGCAATTTCAACGAAAATAGAGCACTTTTAGCGTAAATACAGTGTATTTTAGTAATTAGTCAATCATCCCTTGATATTTTGAAACCAGCGCATGAAGACAAGTTTTAGAACTCGGTAAGATCATTCCAAAGAGATATTAAACGCTTTCAACGGCACAAATTAGAGCAAGATATGATCGCATCAAATTCTACATGAGTTCGGAGTGAAATCAGAAACATTTGTGAATATATGGTTAATTTGTAACTTTTAATTAATGCATTTTGAATGAAGTTGGAACAATAGCTTTAGAGCTCCGATCTATCTTTCCAACGAGATATATCAAGCTCCAAACGGATCAACACACAGCAAGATATGAGTGTCACAAATACTTAGCCTTATCTCTATGATTTAGCGTTTTCAACGAAAATAGAGCACTTTTAGCGTAAATACAGTGTATTTTAGTAATTAGGCAATCATCCCTTGATATTTTGAAATCGGCACCTGAAGAAGAGTTTTAGAACTCGGTAAGATCTTTCCAACGAGATATTAAACGCTTTTAAATGCACAAAATAGAGGAATATATGATCGCATCAAATTCTACACGAGTTCGGAGTGAAATCAAAAACATTTGTGAATATATCGTTAATCTTTAAATTTTAATTAATGCATTGTAAATGAAGTTAGAACAATAGCTTTAGGTTGTTTTTACTTGGAGTGTAATTCGTCCCAGACCAGACCAGACCAGAACAGACCAAACCAGATCAGACCAGACTAAAACAGACCACACCAGACCAGACCATATTTTATAATTATTATTATTATTATTATTATTATAATTATTATTATTATTATTATTATGATTATGATTATGATTATTATGATTATGATTATTATTATTATTATGGTTTTTATTATTATGATTATTATTATTATGATTATTATTAGTATTATTATTATTATTATTATTATTATTATTAGTAGTATTAGTATTATTATTATTATTATTTTATTATTATTATTATTATTATTATTATTATTATGATTATGATTATGATTATGATTAGTATATATATATATATAGATTTTGATGATGCTATATTTATTAGGACTTTAGAGCACCCCTTTAGAAATTATGTATTAGAATTTTCCTTTGTAAAGTTCTTAGATGTATTCGACTTGACAGAAGACCTTCAAGGGCAGAAGGGCTTCAGGAACAGAAGGGCTCCCAGAGCAGAAGACCCTCTTAAGACATTATTGAAACAGAGGACCTTTGGTTCTCTGCTCCAGAACAGAAGTCCTCAGGATCTCTGTTAGTCTTGACTCTGACAGAAACCCTTCTGGGTCTCTGTTGGATACTCCCGACAGAAGTGCTCCAGACCTCCTCTGTTCTACTCTCAGACAAAGACACCAGAAGGTCTGACACTTAGAAGATTTTCAAAAACCGGGAAGTCAACTAAAAGATTCCTTCAACGGCTAGGAGTATGAAACGGAAAAGCTACAGTGCATGCATTAAATGCTCATTTAATGCACCCCATGCTACGTAGAGTAATTGCAGATGATTGGCCGGAATGTCAGGAATACTTTATCCCAAAATAGTAACCCGCCAACTTTACCGGGCTCTACTAGTCAAGTCAACTGATCGCTCATTTAATGCAGTTGTCCTCCTACTCCTCCAACGGGAAGACAACCTCAGTATAAAAGATACACTACGAAGAACAACCGGATAACTTTGCCTACATAATTTTGCTACAACTTTGCTAACCACAAGCAAGATATTCAAACTCTGAAAAGCAAAAAGCCTCCTTGAGATTCAAACTCATTATCCTCTACAAGAGAAGGCAGAAGTTGGAAAATTACTCTTTCCAACTCAAGCAAAGTTCCAAGTGTTCTTCAACTCTTCAAGCTCATCACATACAAATATTTTGTAACGAAGCTAGTTGGAGGAACCCCAGTTTCAACAGAAACTCTTCTTGCTACAAGAAGGACGTCCAAATAACTGGAGTAGTGAAGTGGTGATACTTCAAGGAGACTCAGTGAACGGACCAGTGTTAAAGGAAGCCAGGCAGTGCATCCCAGGACACATCTAGGCTTGAAGAAGACGTGGAGTGCTTCTTAAGTGCTAGGACTAAGGCTTTGTAAATGGCAGTTTTTACAGCTTAGTGGAACAGTGGATTAGAGGAACGAGTTGTTCCTTGAACCACTATAAAAATCCCTGGTGTCGTTTACTTACTGCTTTTAACACTTGCACTTAGATAGAACTGTTTAACTCCTTGGACTTGGTATCTGTGTTCAGCAGAACTTGTTCTACGAGTTGACAGAAGGCCTTCTGCCTTTGCTTCTCTGAGGCTAACAGAACTCTCTGCCAGAACCCCATCCGCTGCCAGTCTGTTCTTTCAACAGAACAGGCTATTCTGTAAATCTGGTACTTAGTTTAAAAAGCTAAAAACCAATACAGTCTATTCACCCCCCCCTCTAGACTGTATCCAGTATAACCGGGACCAACAAGTGGTATCAGAGCCTCCTTGTTCTAATAATCTTTTAGGTTATTTGTTGAACAAAGATCCACTTGTTTTTCTGTTTAACCTCATTTCTATCTGATATAATGGATCACTCCTTGTCCAAGAATCTTATGTTTTCAGATCTTAAGTTTGATGACTGGAGGATCCGGATGAAAGCACATCTCTGTGCCCTGCATGATGAAATGTGGGAAGTTCTTGACATTGGCCCCTTCACAAGCTTCCAGAAGGTCAATCCTGAACATGCCATAGACAACACCAGACCCCGGATGATCAGCAAAGCCAAGTCAGAATGGACCACTGAAGAGAGGAGAAAGTACAACCTAGACAATATTGCCAAGGACATCCTCTACAAGTCCATTGATGATAGGTACTTCAACAGAATCAAGAAGTGCAAGACTGCTAAGGAGATCTGGGATACTCTTGAGCTCATTGGAGCTGGTGATGAGCAAGAGAAGGACAACAAACTAACCATAGCCAACAAGAAGTTTGATGACTTCAAACTTCTCCCTGGTGAAAGCATCTCCAAAATGTACGACAGGCTCCTCACTCTCACTGGAGAGATCTCTGAGCTTGGCAAGGATCTCACAACCAAGGAGATCAACCTGAAGGTGTTGAGGGGACTGCCCTCAGCATGGAAGATGAAGGTAGTTGCTGTCCAAGCCAGCAAGGATGTAAAGACTTATCCCACTGATAAGCTCATTTCATATCTCAAAGCTCATGAGTTTGAAATGATTGAAGAGACGGAAGATGTACCAGAAGATAGGACCACTACAGCCCTCACTGCCAGCACATCTAAGGTAAATGATTTTGACCCTTCAGTACTTTTATCTGATGAATATATGGCTGCCTTTGCCAGGAGATTCAAAAAGTTTATGAAGAATCCAAAAGATGGAAGGAGTCCATCTTTCAACAGAAAGCCATACCAGAAGGTCAAATCAACAGAAAGCAGTGGAGAGCTTCTCTGTTACAATTGCAGACAACCTGGTCACTTCAAGGCTGATTGTCCCCATCCCAGAGTGTCCAAGAAGCAAGGACAGGATGGAGAAAAGAAGAAATACGAGGACAACTCCAGAAGAAGAAAGGCACTTGTGACAGAACAGCTGGAGAAAGACCCTCTGTCAGAAACAGAATCCAGTTCTGACTCAGATTCTGATGAGGCCTTCTGTTGCCTGGATACTGAGACAGAAGACCTTTGCCTCATGGCTCATTCTGATGATGAGGTAACCTCTACTTCTGAATCTAGTTTTTCTTCGGTAGGCTTAGCTTTTGATTCTGATTCAATATTAGAATTTTGGGAAGAGTTTAAGGCCATACAAGCCACTTATTCCTCTGTAACAGAAGAAAACAGTAAGTTGAAAGCTGAAATTCTTGACTTAAAGAAGGAGGTTGAGATCAAAATCAATCTTCTAATTGAGGAAAGAGATCAACTGGAGACTGAAAATGTTTCTCTTCTTAAGAGAATAAGAGAAATAGAGCCTCTCGAGATTAAGTACAAAGCTTACCAGAAGGCCCAGTCTTCCATGGAAAAGATTGTGCTTGATCAACAGATTGGCACTGGTTTTGGTCTTGGTTATGGCTCAACAGAATCAGGTGAGCCTTCTGTAATGCCTAGCACCAGAGTTGCTAAGGCAGACAAGGTCATAGAGCCACTGATTTCTAGCCCCATCTGTCAAGATGGTGTATCTGGCACCAAGGTTGTTCATGAGGAAGTCAGACCAGAAAAGGGTAAGATAAAGGTTCAACAGAAACCCCTTTTAAAAATTAATGAACATGGCAGAAAACCTAACAACAGAAGAGGTTTTCAAAATAACAAAAATAAAAGACCATTCATTGACAGACAACCTCATGTCAATCGTGCCAGAAATGATCACCAGAAGGGCAAATATCAAGAGAGAGTTAACTTCAGGCAGAAGAGGTTGACTGGTCAACTTCAGAAGCCCAAGGTTAACCGTCCCTCTGCTCTTGATAGTATATGGGACTTCTTTCCAACAAAGAAAGCTATGCAAAAGTATGTAAACAGGAAGCATGACCCTCACAAGCATCTGCCCAAAGTGAATCACACTTCAGTTTACTATAACTACCAGGTGGACAATGGGTACCACCCACCAAGGTTTCACTTGATGAGACCAAAATGGTACCAACTACCCAGACTCCATGACCCCCCAGGACCCAGCATTGCTTGGGTACCTAAATCTTTCTTTTGATCTTGCAGGAACTGTGTGCTGGAGCCATCTCTGAACAAGAATGGTTTATTGATAGTGGATGCTCCAGGCACATGACAGGTGACAGAAGTTGCCTAACAGAGTTCCAGAAATGCAAAGGACCCAGAGTTACCTTTGGAGGTAATGACAAAGAAGGTCAAACAAAAGGAAGAGGAAAGTTGATCAAGAACCAGATAATCATTGATGATGTCTCATATGTCAAAGGACTGAAGTTCAATTTGCTAAGTGCTAGCCAATTCTGTGACAAAGGCTACACTGTTGAATTCACAAAGGACTTCTACTATGTGAAGCATGAGACAACAAAGGAAGTGGTTCTTACAGCATCAAGGAAGAAGAACATCTATGTAGTTGATTGGAACACTGCAAAAGATGGAGTTTGCCTGATAGCCAAGGGAGATTCAAAACTGAGCTGGGACTGGCACAAAAAGCTCAACCATTTGAATTTCAAAACAATCAACAAACTGGCCAGAGAACACATTGTAGAAGGGCTACCAGACATTGTGTACAAGAAGGAGACCCTCTGCAGTGCATGTCAGAAAGGCAAACAAGTGAAGAATTCCTTCAAACCCATTGCTGGAGATCTTTCTACAAGTCCTCTAAATCTGATTCACATGGATTTATTTGGACCTGTTGAGACTCCAAGCGTTGGTGGCAAGAAATATACCTTAGTCATGGTTGATGACTACTCCAGATACACATGGACTGTTTTTCTGACAAAGAAAAATGAAACTCTTCAGAAGTTGCCATCTCTGTTAAAACAACTTCAGACTGAGAAGAACTTGAAAGTGAAGACAATCAGATCAGACAGAGGAACTGAATTTGTCAACCAAGTCATAAAGGACTTCTGTGATCAGAATGGAACTTTTCATCAACTTTCTGCCGCCAGAACCCCTCAACAGAATGGCGTAGCAGAAAGAAGGGACAGAACTTTAAAAGAAGCTGCAAGAACAATGATTGCAGAATCTGGATTGCCTATGAGATATTGGGCTGAAGCAATCAACACTGCATGCTATACTCAGAACAGAAGCATGATCAACAAGAATCACCAGAAGACCCCTTATGAACTCTGGAAGGGAAGAAAGCCAAACATCAGCTACTTTCATGTATTTGGATGCAAGTGCTACATCCTCAATAATGGAAAGGAGCATCTGAAGGTATTTAAAGAAAAGGCTGATGAAGGAGTCTTTATAGGCTATTCAAACACCAGTAAAGCCTATAGAGTACTCAACAGAAGGACCCTACATGTTGAAGAATCCATACATGTGAAGTTTGATGAAAGCACCTCTGTTGAAGAGGTAACAGAGATTCTCAAGGATGTCAGCATAGAAGACAGAACACCAACAGAAAAGGTGGCAGACAACCCTGCATTTCCAACACCTGCACCAAACCCCCTTCTGTTGAATAAAGATGAAGACTCTGAAGATGAGGAACCAGAGAGACCAAGACAGCAGCTGACAGAACCAGACCTAACATGGTTAAGAGATCATCCTCCTAACCAAGTGATTGGTCAAATCAGAAGTGGAGTTCAGACCAGATCCACATCAAGGAGAGAAGCAATGCTTGCCTGCTATATATCTCAGATGGAACCTATGACAGTTGAAGAAGCTCTTGCAGACTCAGACTGGATCAATGTTATGCAAGAAGAGCTCACTCAGTTTGAAAGGAACAAAGTGTGGGAACTTGTTCCTAGGCCAAAGCACCAGAATGTCATTGGAACCAAATGGGTATTCAAGAACAAAGCAGATGAAGATGGCAACATTGTAAGGAACAAAGCAAGGCTAGTGGCTAAAGGATATTGTCAAGAAGAAGGAATAGATTTTGATGAGACCTTTGCACCAGTTGCCAGACTTGAAGCCATCAGAATCTTTCTAGCCTATGCTGCCTACAACAACATCAAGGTCTACCAGATGGATGTCAAGAGTGCATTTCTGAATGGAGATCTTGAAGAGGAAGTTTATGTGGAACAACCACCAGGTTTTGTCATTCCTACTCAATCTTCTTGTGTCTACAAGCTTAAAAAGGCCCTCTATGGTCTTAAGCAAGCTCCCAGAGCCTGGTATGACACATTGTCCCTTTTCCTAGTGAACCATGGGTTTACTAAAGGAAAGGTTGACAAAACTCTATTTCAAATCTCTGTTGCTAATCATATTCTGTTAGTACAAATATATGTTGATGACATTATATTTGGTAGTACTAATCCAGAACTGTGCAAGAAATTTTCTCAAGTGATGCAGAGTCAATTTGAAATGAGTATGATGGGAGAACTCAGTTACTTCCTAGGACTTCAAGTCAAACAAGTTCCAGAAGGGATCTTTATCAATCAAGGGAAGTACACCAGAGATCTAATCAAGAAGTTTGGAGTGGAAGGCAAATCATCAGTGAAGATTCCCATGAACACTTCACAAGGAATTGGTCCAGATGATGAAGGAAAGGATGTAGATGCAACAACATATAGAGGAATCATAGGATCTCTGTTGTATCTAACTGCAAGCAGAACAGACATCTCATTCTCTGTTGGAATCTGTGCCAGATACCAATCAAAGCCCAAGGAAAGCCATCTAAGTGCTGCAAAGAGAATCATCAGATACATCAAAGGGAATCCAAATGCAGGCCTATGGTATCCAAAGGGAGGTAACTTTGAACTAATTGGTTATTCTGACTCAGATTTTGCAGGTTGCAGACTAGACAGAAAGAGCACCTCTGGTCACTGCCAATTGCTAGGAGGAAGGCTTGTTTCCTGGTTTAGCAAGAAGCAGAACTCCATCTCAACCAGTACAGCTGAAGCTGAATACATTGCAGCTGGGAGTTGCTGTGCTCAGCTACTCTGGATGAAGCAACAACTGAAGGACTATGGAATTCAAGCAAAGGAGATCAAGCTGTTGTGTGACAACACTAGTGCCATTGCTATCACTCAGAATCCAGTTCTTCATTCCAGAACGAAGCATATTGAGATCAGACATCACTTCATCAGAGATCATGTGGAGAAGAAGCACATCTGCATGGAACATGTGCCAACAGAAGACCAGCTTGCAGATATCCTGACAAAGCCTCTTCCTGAGGCTAGGTTCAACAAACTGAGAGAGGAATTGGGAATGATGGATGAGATTCCAAGGGAAAGTTGAAAAGGAAGGCCCTCTGTTGCTCTTTTGCTGTTGACAGAATTCTTGTAGCAGAACCCCTTCTGTTAACCCCCCTCTGTCAACCTCTTCTGTTCTCTACCCTGGCAGAACACCTATGCAACAGAAACCCTTTCTACAGAGAACCCTCTCTTGTCTAACAGAAGGTGGTGGACTTAGAAAAGAAAATCTTGTAAACCGGGTGACCTAGTAAATTATTAAAGATCTTTTACCCTTTTACCCTTAAAACGGTATCAAGCCGTATAAAATTTACTGCGCCCCCGTTTATTTACTGCGCCCCTTTTTACATTTATTGGTATCTTGGAACCGTAAATTATCTCAAACGTCCACTAACCCATATCCATAAAACCCCCTTTCGCAAACCTAAACCGTTACTGCTCTCATAACTCTCAAGCTTTTGAACCATTATCTCTCAGAAATTTTCTAACCGCAGTAAACTCCATGGCCTTCTTGAGCTTCTCCGATCTTTCAAAGGAACAAAAGGCAACACTTCTCAAAAATGTACTAACAGGGATGAAATGCGAACTGGAAGTTCTACCCAGGTTCGCAGAGAAGAAGGAGAGGATGACCTCCATTGTTGACGGACTGTCACAATGTCAACTGAGCAAGGTCATCTCTCATGGTTATGAAGCCTACAGTAACATGGACACTGTTGAGTTCTATCTCAACGCATCTTTCAAGGGTGAAGTCATCTCCTCCGTCGTCCAAGGAGAAAAGGTGTTGATTGATGCTGACGTCATCAACAACATCTTCAATATTCAGCAAAAGGAAGGAAGGGACTCTCTACTTGACTTGGAGGATACTGACATCCCTCTGCCAGAATTCAAGAAGAAGTTCTGCAGAAAAGGGGAAGAAGTAGAGAAGGTCAACATAAAGAAGCACCTGCTCAAGAGGGAATTTGAGCTACTCATAAACATTTTCCACAAATGTTTATGGTGCAAGTACACCTCCACAGATGATGTTACAACGGCCAATGCAAAGGCCCTGTATGCAGTGCATCATGGGGTAAATATCAATTGGGGACAAGTCATGGTGAAGTCCCTGATTGAAGTGATCAAGAAGAAGAATCCAAAGACTAGCCTCTATTCTGGGAAGCTAGGGCATGGACTGCTCATTTCATAAGTGCTCCTCAAACAAGGAGTAAGCTTGAGGAAG
This sequence comes from Cuscuta europaea, assembly GCA_945859875.1. Taxonomy (NCBI): domain Eukaryota; kingdom Viridiplantae; phylum Streptophyta; class Magnoliopsida; order Solanales; family Convolvulaceae; genus Cuscuta; species Cuscuta europaea. The sequence continues at coordinate 14,642,771 of CAMAPE010000017.1, read as the reverse complement.
GCTTCAGCCTTGGATCACACCAAGGTAATTTTCCTGACTGCCTCTCCCAATAGGGAAAAAGCCATAAAGGCAGAGCTGAAGAGACAGCTTCAACTTGAAGCTAAGAGACAACAGGGAGAGAAGGTACATAAACCTCTCTCTGTAGCCCCTTCTGCTGAGAAGAAGAAGAAGAAGAAGAAGACCGAAGGGGAAGTACCTCTTGCCCCCCCTAAGGCCGGACAGAAGAGGAAGAGGACCACCAAACCAAAGAAGAAGGTTGCTAAACCTGTGGTTTCAGAATCTGAAGGAGTGGCAGACACTCAGGGGGAACTAGAGATCCCCACCTCTGCTGCATCTCCTGAACAGAACAGGGTGCCAACTCCACCAGAGCACCCTAGTCCTGTCAAAGATGGGTATCTGTCCTTGCTTGACAGACAGTTTACCTGGGTCCTTGAATGGAGAAGATGGAGAATGGGACCCCTCCACAAAATAATTCAGTTTTTTGATCACTATGAGGCAGAAGAAGAAGCCATCCTGAATTGGGTTGGGACTGATGATGTCTCAAAGTGCTTTGCCCTCAACTTTCTTCACTCTGTCCTTGAGAAGAAAAAGGCAAGCTACAAAGGCAAGGCTATTCTCATCTCTTCACCCTCAGAGGAAGCTGTCAAACCTCTTGAAGATGGAGAAATTGAAGCCTTTGAAGAATGGCTGTTCACCAAGATGGCAACTGATTCTGTGCAACCCAACTTCAACCCAGGAGAGCCCTCTGTACCCAAGACAGAAGGGCAAGCAATGATGGAGCAAATCAAGGAGTGGAGGACTTCCTTGCTCGTGGATAACATCATTGAGGTAAATTCTCCAACCCCTTCTGTTTCTATCCCAACAGAACCACATATTCCCTCACCTACCACCAGCACAGAAACCCCTCCACCAGAACACCCTCAACCTAAATCTCCTGAACAGAACACCCCCACCCCTCCTCAATTACCCAAACAGAAAACTGCATCTCCCTGTAGAGCAATTGTTCCCTACAGAAACCGCTCACCTTCACCTCCCCCATCTCCCCCTCAACAGAATGCCTCACCTATTCATTCCTCACCCCAGCACCAGAACCCCTCACCCCAACAGATTTCCTCTTCATCCTCTGAATCTGATCATCAATCTCCTCCTCCAGAATCTTCACCTCCACAACAACCTGCAGACAACCTTAAACCTGTATGGTTTCTCAGGGATTCTGATCCTACAACTGTCTCTCCCATCTCTGCACCCAAAGGGTATTCTATGGACTCTGTTGCCCCTAATCCCTCTCTGAGAAAGAAAAAGAAAGTAGTTCGCAACAGAAAACCTATCTACTCTCCTTATGAGATTTCCTCTGACATGGATGGATTCATGATCAGCAAATCCTACAAGGCCACATCAAAGAGACAGAAGACCCCTCCTCTGACTCAACTGGAACATGAACAGCTTGTTCAATCTCTGTCATCTGTCCAAGAACATCACCCACTACCTAGGGGAAGAGGTCTAGAGATGCCTCAAGCAGATGGACAACAGAATGACATTCCCTTCAACAAATTTGTTGAATCTGCAGAAGAATTTGGAGGACAGATCCTCCAAGGCTTGAACAAGCTGATAGAGATAAATGATAAACACTATGGGCATCTTGCTCATGTGAATGACAATCTGAATTCAGGTATGCAGTTCATCTCTGACCGTTTTGAGAACCTCACTGGGACACTCAACAACTTTATCGCCTCCTCCTCTGCCAGAACAGATGTCCTGTCAACAGAAGTGGTAGGCATCCACAACACTTTGTCAATCTTTCAGCAGACTCTCCTGAGTCAAGGACAGGCAATCCACAATATCTCAGAGCATCTTGAGGCTTTGAAGAAATCTGATGCCAGAACAGAGAGGCAACTGACCTCTATTGAGTAACTGAGCAGAGCTCATCAAGAACAGGCTCAAGCCCTCCTATCTACTGACAGAGACCGATATCAGAAGATGGTGCTCCTTGAAGCCAATAACAAGGACATCTTCTCTGCAATACAGAAGCAGCAAGGTCTGATTGAAGGCCTTACTTCTTTCACCCAGACACTACCAGAGGCTCTGGAGCAGATAGCCTCAACCCAAGCATCAGAATTCCAGAAGATCAGTCTTATGATAGAAGACTTGAATGATGCCAAAAAGGGGGAAGAGGACCCTCAACAGACCAGGCCTAGGTCTCACAGAACTCCTATCAGAGCACCCTCCTCTGGTGAGCCTGCAGTAGATCCGGCTCCCTACTTTGAGGCTGCCCTACAAAAGAAAAGAGCAGCAGGCATACCTAGACCCCCATCTCCAGTAAAGAAGAGCACCAAGAAGAAGAAAGTTTTCAACTTCACAGAGTGGAGATTGGGTGGTTCTCAGCAAATTGACAGAGCTCAATTTGAGGAGATGAAGGCTAAAATGACTCCTACCCAACAACAGCACCTCTATCTGGACAAAGATGGTATTGTCAGAGTTAGGTATGGAGGATCTCTTGAAGAAGCAGAAGAATGGTACAAGAAGAACATTGTTCCAGGAAAGACCATACATGAAGGTGTCCTCAACTATTTGGACTGCAAACTTTCTCCAATATGGGCATCTTATCAAAGGTCTGGCAATCTGTTCAAAATCAGAGCTGAAATAAACGAAGAACTGCTCAGGCTTCAAAGACTAGAGGAAGAAGCTCTACAGGCAGCTAATCTGGAGAATGTGTAAGGTTTAAACTCTGTAAAACCTATCTAATAAAATCACATCTCTGCCTTCTTACTTTGAATTGCTTTTCCTCATATTCCTGTCTTTTTGCCTTCTGTTTGTGTTTGTTTATTTCTGTTATATTCTGCTATCTGAATGTATCGTACTCTTACTATTTTCCTATGCCAAGTTGCCCACCAAGATTTTAATGGAAGTTTTTAAACTTAATATTTTTTTATGGTGAAGGCACTTCTCTGGAAATAGTTAAAGGGTTTTGGCATCATCAAAAAGGGGGAAATTGTAAGGAATAATTGTATTTAGATTTTGATGATGCTATATTTATTAGGACTTTAGAGCACCCCTTTAGAAATTATGTATTAGAATTTTCCTTTGTAAAGTTCTTAGATGTATTCGACTTGACAGAAGACCTTCAAGGGCAGAAGGGCTTCAGGAACAGAAGGGCTCCCAGAGCAGAAGACCCTCTTAAGACATTATTGAAACAGAGGACCTTTGGTTCTCTGCTCCAGAACAGAAGTCCTCAGGATCTCTGTTAGTCTTGACTCTGACAGAAACCCTTCTGGGTCTCTGTTGGATACTCCCGACAGAAGTGCTCCAGACCTCCTCTGTTCTACTCTCAGACAAAGACACCAGAAGGTCTGACACTTAGAAGATTTTCAAAGAACCGGGAAGTCAACTAAAAGATTCCTTCAACGGCTATGAGTATGAAACGGAAAGCTACAGTGCATGCATTAAATGCTCATTTAATGCACCCCATGCTACGTAGAGTAATTGCAGATGATTGGCCGGAATGTCAGGAATACTTTATCCCAAAATAGTAACCCGCCAACTTTACCGGGCTCTACTAGTCAAGTCAACTGATCGCTCATTTAATGCAGTTGTCCTCCTACTCCTCCAATGGGAAGACAACCTCAGTATAAAAGATACACTACGAAGAACAACCGGATAACTTTGCCTACATAATTTTGCTACAACTTTGCTAACCACAAGCAAGATATTCAAACTCTGAAAAGCAAAAAGCCTCCTTGAGATTCAAACTCATTATCCTCTACAAGAGAAGGCAGAAGTTGGAAAATTACTCTTTCCAACTCAAGCAAAGTTCCAAGTGTTCTTCAACTCTTCAAGCTCATCACATACAAATATTTTGTAACGAAGCTAGTTGGAGGAACCCCAGTTTCAACAGAAACTCTTCTTGCTACAAGAAGGACGTCCAAATAACTGGAGTAGTGAAGTGGTGATACTTCAAGGAGACTCAGTGAACGGACCAGTGTTAAAGGAAGCCAGGCAGTGCATCCCAGGACACATCTAGGCTTGAAGAAGATGTGGAGTGCTTCTTAAGTGCTAGGACTAAGGCTTTGTAAACGACAGTTTTTACAGCTTAGTGGAACAGTGGATTAGAGGAACGAGTTGTTCCTTGAACCACTATAAAAATCCCTGGTGTCGTTTACTTACTGCTTTTAACACTTGCACTTAGATAGAACTGTTTAACTCCTTGGACTTGGTATCTGTGTTCAGCAGAACTTGTTCTACGAGTTGACAGAAGGCCTTCTGCCTTTGCTTCTCTGAGGCTAACAGAACTCCCTGCCAGAACCCCATCCGCTGCCAGTCTGTTCTTTCAACAGAACAGGCTATTCTGTAAATCTGGTACTTAGTTTAAAAAGCTAAAAACCAATACAGTCTATTCACCCCCCCCTCTAGACTGTATCCAGTATAACCGGGACCAACATATATATATATATATATAATATTTACGCAAAAAATACAAAAAATAAAATTTCAGACCAGACAAGACCAGACTAGACCAAAACAAACCACACCAAAACAAACCAGACCAGACCAGACCAACAAATTACGGTCCAAGTAAAAAAATCCTTAGAGCTCCGATCTATCTTTCCAACGAGATATAATACGCTCCAAACGGATAAACACCCAGCAAGATATGAGTGTCACAAATACCTAGCCTTATCTCTATTATTTAGCAATTTCAACGAAAATAGAGCACTTTTAGCGTAAATACAGTGTATTTTAGTAATTACTCAATCATCCCTTGATATTTTGAAACCAGCGCATGAAGACAAGTTTTAGAACTCGGTAAGATATTTCCAAAGAGATATTAAACGCTTTCAACGGCACAAATTAGAGCAAGATATGATCGCATCAAATTCTACATGAGTTCGGAGTGAAATCAGAAACATTTGTGAATATATGGTTAATCTGTAACTTTTAATTAATGCATTTTGAATGAAGTTGGAACAATAGCTTTAGAGCTCCGATCTATCTTTCCAACGAAATATAATAAGCTCCAAACGGATCAACACACAGCAAGATATGCGTGTCACAAATACTTAGCCTTATCTCTATGATTTAGCGTTTTCAACGAAAATAGAGCACTTTTAGCGTAAATACAGTGTATTTTAGTAATTAGGCAATCATCCCTTGATATTTTGAAATCGGCGCCTGAAGAAGAGTTTTAGAACTCGGTAAGATCTTTCCAACGAGATATTAAACGCTTTTAACAGCACAAAATAGAGCAAGATATGATCGCATCAAATTCTACACGAGTTCGGAGTGAAATCAGAAACATTTGTGAATGTATGGTTAATCTGTAACTTTTAACTAATGCATTGTAAATGATGTTGGAGCAATAGCTTTAGAGATCCGATCTATATTTCCAACGAGATATAATACGCTCCAAACGGATAAACACACAGCAAGATATGAGTGTCACAAATACATAGCCTTATCTCTAAGATTTAGCGTTTTCAGCGAAAATAGAGCACATTTAGCGTAAATACAGTGTACTTTAGTAATTACGCAATCATCAATTGATATTTTGAAACCAACGCCTGAATACATGTTTTAAAACTCGGTAAGATCTTTCCAACGAGATATTAAACGCTTTTAACGGCACAAAATAGAGGAAGATATGATCGCATCAAATTCTACACGAGTTCGGAGTGAAATCAGAAACATTTGTGAATATATCGTTAATCTTTAAATTTTAATTAATGCATTGTAAATGAAGTTGGAACAATAGCTTTAGGTTGTTTTTACTTGGACTATAATTCGTCCCAGACCAGACCAGACCAGAACAGACCAAACCAGACCAAACCAGACAAAACCAGATCAGACCAGACTAAAACAGACCACACCAGACTAGACCATATTTTATTATTATTATTATTATTATTATTATTATTATTATTATTATTATTATTATTATATATATATATATAATATTTACGCAAAAAATACAAAAAATAAAATTTCAGACCAGACCAGACCAGACTAGACAAAAACAAACCACACCAAAACAAACCAGACCAGACCAGACCAACAAATTACGGTCCAAGTAAAAACATCCTTAGAGCTCCGATCTATCTTTCAAACGAGATATAATACGCTCCAAACGGATAAACACCCAGCAAGATATGAGTGTCACAAATACTTAGCCTTATCTCTATTATTTAGCAATTTCAACGAAAATAGAGCACTTTTAGCGTAAATACAATGTATTTTAGTAATTAGGCAATCATCCCTTGATATTTCGAAACCAGTGCCTGAAGACAAGTTTTAGAACTCGGTAAGATCTCTCCAACGAGATATTAAACGCTTTCAACGGCACAAAATAGAGCAAGATATGATCGTATCAAATTCTACACGAGTTCGGAGTGAAATCAAAAACCTTTGTGAATATATGGTTAATCTCTAACTTTTAATTAATCCATTGTAAATGAAGTTGGAAAATAGCTTTAGAGCTCCGATCTATCTTTCCAACGAGATATAATACGCTCCAATTGGTGGATATATATACTAAGATCTTTTAGTGAACAATTTCATTTTTTTAAAAGACAACATGCGCGTTGTATCTCCCACACAAATAGAGGAAATTGTCTTCTTTGAAACTTGAAAAATGATCTCAAAGGATTTCGTGTCAACGATATTTTTGATATTAAACATCTTTTCACCTACACCCAATCCCGTCAAAACTTTTGTTTGAGATGTATTTTGTCGCTCAAAAGTTATTAGTGTATTTTCTATATTAAATGAGGGAATATTAGGCAGTACATTGAGCAGTATATATTAAAAATGGAAATTTATATAAATTGATTTTACCCATCGAAAGGTGTTTCTGACAATGAAAGTGAACCCTTTTAGCGGCCTTTTTACAATAGTCTCATCTTATCGTTATTCATGAATAATAATGCAACCCCTGCACCACATCTTCATTCGTTGGTCCCTGACCAGTTGATGACCTGCTATTCCAGGTTTTTTCATTTTCTTTGAAAATCATTCAACCATAAATCCCACCTTTCACAAATCTTCTCCAAGCGGTCCCATGTATCATTTTTCTTTTTTCTTCCTAAATTTTTTCCTTTTTTATCGTCTTGACTCTTTTATTCCCCTTTTTGGTCTTCTTTTTCTTATTTTACTACTTTTCAATTTATTTTATTCTTTTTTTCAATGTTTATGTATTCCATTTATCCTTTTTCTTCTTCCCGTTTATTATTTCATTTTCATATTTATATATATTTTTGGATTAGTTTTCTTATAAAAGAACTTTTTCTCACTGTACTAACTTTTAACTTTATTTTCTTTTTACTTACACTTATTTATTTTGTTTTTCCTTTTCTTACCTTTATTTTACCACTAATATATATTTGAGAAATAGCCTCAAAATAGGACTAAACTAATCCCGAAATGCACAAATAAGACTATGTTATTTATCTTTTCAAAATAGGACCAAAATACCGTCTATCTTTTTATTCTACATTTCTACCCTTACCATAACTTAATAGGATAATCATATTTTACATTATAATAAAAAATATAAATAAAAAAAAGGTATTTCAATTTATAAAAATATAGTGACAAAATTAAAAGAAAGTTTAAACAATTATTAATGTGCTATCTGGTTTTAATTCCCTTTAAAGTTTTCTTTAAATTATTTTTTTTCACTATTTATTATTTTTTTATTTTAAAAAAATTGTTTTAATCATTGTCTAAACAATCATCTCATTTTGCAATTGAAACCTTTGAATGGGGCAGAGGTAGTGTTAACTTCAATTTTCAAAATTGTTTATTTTAATATATTCCTTTTGTTGACAGATTAATGCAATTTTTTTTTTAAATATTGCTACTATTAGTAATCATCCATTAATATCTAAAAGAAAATTTATCAATTCAGGAGTTGAAAGATAGACGAATTATCAATTCGGAACCTGGAAATGAAATGTATCGATATAGAACACGAATGATAGAAAACTTTCAATTTAGGATCTGAATGTTTGAAAACTATCAATCTGAGATCTAAGTTGTCTTGAATTTTATTATTCTTTTTATTTTAATGATTTTCAGTATTATTTATTTTTATTAAACTAATAAACTTTTGACTTTTGACTTCGCCGGTAGCATTGTTTTTCGCGATGCTAGTATGAAACATCTCTCGCACCACCAAAACTGGGGCATCTGTAAATATGCAATCAAGGAATTTAATTAGTTAAAGAAGCGAAGTAAGAGAACTCCTGAAACTCTGATGCAAAAAATAAAAAACACACAGTTGTTAAATTTTTTTCTTACCTTCCATTTGTAGCTCGGCAAATATCTAGAGTGCATGTAAGGATATAACTATGGGCTTTTTATAAGGATTACATCTCTGTTAAAATTGAGCCATTATTGCTTGGCCGCCTAATGTCTCTCTCGGCATCATTTTTTTCTTGAGTCATGTGAGTGTTTGGCCGCCCAATGTCTTGATTTCTCTGTTAATTTTTGCCGCCAAGCGACACAACTCTTGACATTATTTACAGTTATAGAGATTAAGGTACACCTTATTAATTTCTAGTCATCATTTTTTTCATACACTACGAAAAACATTATGAGCCCGTTTGGTGACCCCTTTTTTCAGCTTATCAGGCTTATCAGCCAGTTTTTTCACCAAACACTTAACTTTTAATTTCGCGCGTTGAATTTTGTAATAAGCTGAAAAAGTAAGGTTAGAGTTACGTTTATGGCTGTATTGGCTGAAGTTACTGTAGGGGATCATTTTTTCTATTTTTTCATATAATTTTTTGTTTAATTTATTAATAACAAATATTTTAAACATAATTTTTTCATAAATCAGCAAAATCAGCCAATACAGCCACTTCAGCCAGAACATCATAAATTTCAGCAGAATCAGCCAATTCAGCCAATTTTAATGTTACCAAACGGGCTCTATGACATAATCCTTTTGATAACTTCGATCTAAACTAAATAAATATTTAAAGTGCTACAAATTTCCAGCCCAAACTTCCCTTCCACTATTTTGTTATTATTATTACGGAGTATTATATACTCCATCCGTCCCATAAAATTCTTCTCACTTTCCTTTTTGGGTCATCCCAAAATATTCTTCCCACTTACCATTTTTGGACAATTTGTGTGGTTCACATTCATTTCACCTTTTTTCTTACATAACCGCAACCATTCATTTCCACTTTATTCCATTTTTTTAATCTTCGTGCCAAGTCAAAGTGGGAAGAATTTTATGGGAAGGAGGTAGAATATACTGCGTATAATACATAGCTTGTGATTCCTACGGATTAATCTCTTCCCTATTTATTATAGTAAAAATTGTAACACTTGGCACCTATTTAATGTTGAACTTATGATGCACATTTTTGGGAAGACCAAAAGGCACCTCAAAAATCCCAAAACCACCTCATTTGCAGCCACACGTTTTAATTAGCCCTTCTAATTAATCGTTGCTAGCACTTTTCTAGAGACATCCTAGAAAGTTCAAAAGACTAATTAAAAATTGACAACACATTTATATTTGCACAATTGTCGAACAACAAAAGACATTAAGAAGTTCAATAGTTACGTTTAATTCTTCTATGCTGCAATTATTAGCTGCCCATACCCCCACTGCATTTTTATGCTACGTTTTTCCCGCCCATTCTTCCCCAAATCCTCCCCTAGACTTTTCTGTTTTACTATATATAGATTAGGTCCGATCTATCTTTCCAACGAGATATAATACGCTCCAAACGGTTAAACACACAGCAAGACATGAGTGTCACAAATACTTAGCCTTATCTCTATGATTTAGCGTTTTCAGCGAAAATAGAGCACTGTTAGCGTAAATAAAGTTTATTTTAGTAATTAGGCAATCATCCCTTGATATTTTGAAACCAGCGCCCAAAGACATGTTTTAGAACTCGGTAAGATCTTTCCAACGAGATATTAAATGCTTTCAATGGCACAAAATAGAGCAAGATATGATCGCATCAAATTCTACATGAGTTCGGAGTGAAATCAGAAACATTTGTGAATATCTGGTTAATCTGTAACTTTTAATTAATGCATTGTAAATGAAGTTAGAACAATAGCTTTAGAACTCCGATCTATCTTTCCAACGAGATAAAATACGTTCCAAACGGATAAACACACAGCAAGATATGAGTGTCACAAGTACATAGCCTTATCTCTATGATTTAGCGTTTTCAGCGAAAATAGAGCACTTTTAGCGTAAATACAGTGTCTTTTAGTAATTAGGCAACCATCCCTTGATATTCTGAAACCAGAGCCTAAAGACAAGTTTTAGAACTCGGTAAGATCTTTCGAACGAGATATTAAACGCTTTCAACGGTACAAAATAGAGCATGATATGATCGCATCACATTCGACACGAGTTCGGAGTGAAATCAGAAACATTTGTGAATATATGGTTAATCTGTAACTTTTAAATAATACATTGTAAATAAAGTTGGAACAATATCTTTAGATCTCCGATCTATCTTTCCAAAGAGATATAATACGCTCCAAACGGATAAACACACAGAAAGATTTGAGTGTCACAAATACTTAGCCTTATCTCTATGATTTAGCGTTTTCAGCGAAAATAGAGCACTTTTAGCGAAAATACACTGTACTTTAGTAATTAGGCAATCATCCCTTGATAGTTTGAAACCAGCGCCTGAAGACAAGTTTTAGAACTCGGTAAAATCTTTCCAACGAGATATTAAATGCTTTCAACGGCACAAAATAGAGCAAGATATGATCGCATAAAATTCTACACGAGTTCAGAGTGAAATCAGAAACATTTGTGAATATATAGTTAATCTGTAACTTTTAATTAATGCATTGTAAATGAAGGTTGACCAATAGCTTTAGAGCTCCGATCTATCTTTCCAATGATATATAATACGCTCCAAACGGATAAACACACAGCAAGATATGAGTGTCACAAATACTTTGCCTTATTTCTACGATTAGGCGTTTTCAGCGAAAATAGAGCACTTATAGCGTAAATACAGTGTATTTTAGTAATTAGGCCATCATTCCTTGATATGTTGAAACCCGCGCATGAAGACAAGTTTTAGAACTCGGTAAGATCTTTCCAACGAGATATTAAACGGTTTCAACGGCACAAAATAGAGCAAGATATGATCGCATCAAATTCTACACGAGTTCGGAGTGAAATCAGAAACATTTGTGAATATATGGTTAATATGTAACTTTTAATTAATGAATTGTGAATGAAGTTGGAACAATAGCTTCAGAGCCCCGATCTATCTTTCCAACGAGATATAATACGCTCCAAATGGATAAACACACAGCAAGATATGAGTGTCACAAATACTTAGCCTTATCTCTATGATTTAGCGTTTTCAGCGAAAATAGAGCACTTTTAGCGTAAATACAGTGTATTTTAGTAATTAGGCAATCATCCCTTGATATTATGAAACCAGAGCCTGAAGACATGTTTTAAAACTTGGTAAGATCTTTCCAACGAGATATTAAACGCTTTCAACGGCACAAAATAGAGCATGATATGATCGCATCACATTCTACACGAGTTCGGAGTGAAATCAGAAACATTTCAGAATTAATGGTTAATCTGTAACTTTTAATTGATGCATTGTAAATGAAGTTGGAACAATAGCTTTAGATCTCAGATCTATCTTTCCAACGAGATATAATACGCCCCAAACGAATAAACACACAGCAGGATATGAGTGTCACAAATACTTAGCCTTATCTCTATGATTTAGCGTTTTCAGCTAAAATAGAGCACTTTTAGCGTAAATACAGTGTATTTCAGTAGATAGGCAACAATCACTTGATTTTTTGAAACCAGCGCCTGAAGACAAGTTTTAGAATTAGGTAAGATCTTTCAAACGATATATTAAACGCTTTCAACGGCACAAAATAGAGCAAGATATGATTGCATCAAATTCTACACGAGTTCGGAGTGAAATCAGAAATATTTATGAATATATGGTTAATATGTAACTTTTAATTAATGAATTGTGAATGAAGTTAGAACAATAGATTCAGAGCCCCGATCTATCTTTCCAACGAGATATAATACGCTCCAAATGGATAAACACACAGCAAGTAATGAGTGTCACAAATACTTAGCCTTATCTCTATGATTTAGTGTTTTCAGCGAAAATAGAGCACTTTTAGCGTAAATAGAGTGTATTTTAGTAATTAGGAAATCATCCCTTGCTATTTTGAAACCAGCGCCTGAAGACAAGTTTTAGAACTTGGTAAGATCTTTCCAACGAGATATTAAACGCTTTCAATGGCACAAAATAGAGCAATATATGATCGCATCAAATTCTAAACGAGTTCAAAGTGAAATCAGAAACATTTGTTTATATATGGTTAATCTGTAACTTTTAATTAATGCATTGTAAATGAAGTTGGAACAATAGCTTTAGAGCTCAGATCTATCTTTCCAACGAGATATAATACTCCCCAAACGGATAAACACACAGCAGGATATGAGTGTCACAAATACTTTGCCTTATCTCTATGATTTAGCGTTTTCAGCTAAAATAGAGCACTTTTAGCGTAAATACAGTGTATTTCAGTAACTAGGCAATAATCAATTGATTTTTTGAAACCGGCGCCTGAAGACAAGTTTTAGAACTAGGTAAGATCTTTCAAACGAGATATTAAACGCTTTCAACGGCACAACAAAGAGCAAGATATGATCGCATCAAATTTTACACGAGTTCGGAGTGAAATCAGAAACATTTGTGAATATATGGTTAATATGTAACTTTTAACCAATGCATTGTAAATGAAGTTGGAAAAATAGTTTTAGAGATCCGATCTATCTTTCCAACGATATATAATACGATCCAAACGGATAAACACACAGCAAGATATGAGTGTCACAAATACTTAGCCTTATCTCTATGATTTAGCGTTTTCAGCGAAAATAGAGCACTTTTAGCGTAAGTACAGTGTATTTTAGTAATTAGGAAATGCTCCCTTGATATTTTGAAACCAGATCCTGAAGACAATTTTTATAACTCGGTAAGAGCTTTCCAACGAGATATTAAACGCTTTCAACGGCACAAAATAGAGAAAGATATGATCGCATCAAATTCTACACGAGTTCGGAGTGAAATCAGAAACATTTGTGAATATATGGTTAATCTGTAACTTTTAATTAATTCATTGTAAATGAAGTTTGACAATAGCTTTAGAGCTCATATCTATCTTTCCAACGAGATATAATACGCTCCAAACGGATAAACACACAGCAAGATATGAGTGTCACAAATACTTAGCCTAATCTCTATGATTTAGCGTTTTCAGAGAAAATAGAGCACTTTTAGCGTAAATACAGTGTATTTTAGTAATTAGGAAATCATCCCTTGATATTTTGAAACCAGCGCCCGAAGACAAGTTTTAGAAAATGGTAAGATCTTTCCAACGAGATATTAAACGCTTTCAACGGTACAAAATAGAGCAAGATATGATCGCATCAAATCTACACGAGTTCGGAGTGAAATCAGAAACATTTGTGAATATATGTTTAATCTGTAACTTTTAATTAATGCATTGTAAATGAAGTTGGAACAATAGCTTTAGAGCTCCGATCTATCTTTCCAACGAGATATATTACGCTCCAAACGGATAAACACACAGCAAGATATGAGTGTCACAAATACTTAGCCTTATCTCTATGATTTAGCGTTTTCAGCGAAAATAGAGCACTTTTAGCGTAAATACAGTGTATTTTAGTAATTAGGCAATAATCCCTTGATATTCTAAAACCAGCCCCTGAAAACAAGGTTTAGATCTCGGTAAGATCTTTCCAACGAGATATTAAACAATTTCAACGACACAAAATAGAGAAAGATATGATCGCATCAAATTCTACACGAGTTCGGAGTGAAATCAGAAACATTTGTTTATATATGGTTAATTTGTAACTTTTAATTAATGCATTGTAAATGAAGTTGGAACAATAGCTTTAGAGCTCCGATCTATCTTTCCAACGAGATATAATACGCCCCAAACGGATAAACACACAGCAGGATATGAGTGTCACAAATACTTAGCCTTATCTCTATGATTTAGCGTTTTCAGCTAAAATAGAGCACTTTTAGCGTAAATACAGTGTATTTTAGTAATTACGCAATAATCCCTTGATTTTTTGAAACCAGCGGCTGAATACAAGTTTTAGAACTCGGTATGATCTTTCAAACGAGATATTAAACGCTTTCAATGGCACAACAAAGAGCAAGATGTGATCGCATCAAATTCTACACGAGTTTGGAGTGAAATCAGAAACATTTGTGAATATATGGTTAATCTGTAACTTTTAATTAATGCATTGTAAATGAATTTGGAACAATAGCTTTAGAGCTCCGATTTATCTTTCCAACGAGAAATAATACGCTCCAAACGGATAAACACACAGCAAGATATGAGTGTCACAAATACTTAGCCTTATCTCTATGATTTAGCGTTTTCAGCGAAAATAGAGCACTGTTAGCGTAAATAAAGTTTATTTTAGTAATTAGGCAATCATCCCTTAATATTTTGAAACCATCGCCCAAAGACATGTTTTAGAACTCTGTAAGATCTTTCCAACGAGATATTAAATGCTTTCAATGGCAAAAAATAGAGCAAGATATGATCGAATCAAATTCTACACGAGTTCGGAGTGAAATCAGAAACATTTGTGAATATCTGGTTAATCTGTAACTTTTAATTAATGCATTGTAAATGAAGTTAGAACAATAGCTTTAGAACTCCGATCTATGTTTCCAACGAGATATAATACGCTCCAAACGGATAAACACACAGCAAGATATGAGTGTCACAAATACATAGTCTTATCTCTAAGATTTAGCGTTTTCAGCGAAAATAGAGCACGTTTAGCGTAAATACAGTGTATTTTAGTAATTAGGTAATCATCCCTTGATATTCTGAAACCAGAGCCTGAAGACAAGTTTTAGAACTCGGTATGATCTTTCGAACGAGATATTAAACACTTTCAACGGTAAAAAATAGAGCATGATATGATCGCATCACATTCGACACGAGTTCGGAGTGAAATCAGAAACATTTGTGAATATATGGTTAATCATTAACTTTTAAATAATGCATTGTAAATGAAGTTGGAACAATTGCTTCAGAGCCCCGATCTATCTTTCCAACTAGATATAATACGCTCCAAATGGATAAACACACAGCAAGATATGAGTGTCACAAATACTTAGCCTTATCTCTATGATTTAGTGTTTTCAGCGAAAATAGAGCACCTTTAGCGTAAATACAGTGTATTTTAGTAATTAGGTTATCATCCCTTGATATTCTGAAACCAGATCCTGAAGACAAGTTTTAGAACTCGGTAATATCTTTCCAACGAGATATTAAACGCTTTGAACGGCACAAAATAGAGCATGATATGATCGCATCACATTCTACACAAGTTCGGAGTGAAATCAGAAACATTTGAGAATATATGGTTAATCTGTAACTTTTAATTAATGCATTGTAAATGAAGTTGGAAGAATAGCTTTAGATCTCCGATCTATCTTTCCAACGAGATATAAAACGCTCCAAGCGGATAAACACACAGCAAGATATGAGTGTCACAAATACTTAGCCTTATCTCTATGATTTAGCGTTTTCAGCGAAAATAGAGCACTTTTAGCGTAAATACAGTGCATTTTAGTAATTAGGAAATCATCCCTTGCTATTTTGAAACCAGCGCCTGAAGACAAGTTTTAGAACTTGGTAAGATCTTTCCAACGAGATATTAAACGCTTTCAATGGCACAAAATATAGCAATATATGATCACATCAAATTCTACACGAGTTCAAAGTGAAATCAGAAACATTTGTTTATATATGGTTAATCTGTAACTTTTAATTAATGCATTGTCAATGAAGTTGGAACAATAGCTTTAGAGCTCAGATCTATCTTTCCAACGAGATATAATACGCCCCAAACGGATAAACACACAGCAGGATATGAGTGTCACAAATACTTAGCCCTATCTCTTTGATTTAGCGTTTTCAGCTAAAATAGAGCACTTTTAGCGTAAATACAGTGTATTTCAGTAATTAGGCAATAATCACTTGATTTTTTGAAACCAGCGCCTGAAGACAAGTTTTAGAACTAGGTAAGATCTTTCAAACGAGATATTAAACGCTTTCAACGGCACAACAAAGAGCAAGATATGATCGCATCAAATGTTACACGAGTTCTGAGTGAAATCAGAAACATTTGTGAATATATGGTTAATATGTAACTTTTAACTAATGCATTGTAAATGAAGTTGGAACAATAGGTTTAGAGCTCCGATCTATCTTTCCAACGAGATATAATACGCTCCAACGTATAAACACACAGCAAGATATGAGTGTCACAAATACTTAGCCTTATCTCTATGATTTAGCGTTTTCAGCGAAAATAGAGCACTTTTAGGGTAAATACAGTGTATTTTAGTAATTAGGCAATCATCCCTTGATATTTTGAAACCAGCGCCTGAAGACAAGTTTTAGAAAATGGTAAGATCTTTCCAACGAGATATTTAACGCTTTCAACGGCACAAAATAGAGCAAGATATGATCGCATCAAATCTACACGAGTTCGGAGTGAAATCAGAAATATTTGTGAATATATGGTTAATCTGTAACTTTTAATTAATGCATTGTAAATGAAGTTGGAACAATTGCTTTAGAGCTCCGATCTATCTTTCTAACGAGATATAATACGCTCCAAACGTATAAACACACAGCAAGATATGAGTGTCACAAATACTTAGCCTTATCTCTATGATTTAGCGTTTTAAGCGAAAATAGAGCACTTTTAGCGTAAATACAGTGTATTTTAGTAATTCGGGAATCATCCATTGATATTTTGAAACCAGCGCCAGAAGACAAGGTTTAGAACTCGGTAAGATCGTTCCAACGAGATGTTAAACGCTTTCAACGGCAAACAATAGAGCAAGATATGTTCGCATCAAATTTTACACGAGTTCGGAGTGAAATCAGAAACATTTGTGAATATATGGTTAATATGTAACTTTTAATTAATGAATTGTAAATGAAGTTGGAACAATAAATTTAGAGCTTTGATCTATCCTTCCAACGAGATATAATACGCTCCAAACGGATAAACACACAGCAAGATATGATTGTCACAAATACTCAGCCTTATCTCTATGATTTAGCGTTTTCAGCGAAAATAGAGCACTTTTAGCGTAAATACAGTGTATTTTAGTAATTAGGCAATCATCCCTTGATATTTTGAAACCAGCACCAGAAGACAAGTTTTAGAACTCGGTAAGATCGTTCCAACGAGATGTTAAACGCTTTCAACGGCAAAAAATAAAGCAAGATATGATCGCATCAAGTTCTACACGAGTTCGGAGTGAAATCAGAAACATTTGTGAATATATGGTTAATCTGTAACTTTTAATTAATGCATTGTTAATGAAGTTGGAACAATAGATTTAGAGCTCCGATCTATCTTTCCAACGAGATATAATATGCTCCAAACGGATAAACACACAGCAAGATATGAGTGTCACAAATACTTAGCCTTATCTCTATGATTTAGCGTTTTCAGCGAAAATAGAGCACTTTTAGCGTAAATACAGTGTATTTTAGTAATTAGGGAATCATCCCTTGATATTTTGAAAGCAGCGCCTTTATTTTAGTATTTTAGGAAGATAGTCGGGTTCCGGTTCTGCAGCGGCACCCCAGCGTTGTTCCTTCTTGTCCGGCGAAGGCGGTTTGGTCAGCAACTTCTTTTCTCAGGCGATGGTAGCGACGTGGTCCTTCCTTTTCCGGCGACTGGTTCGTAAGTTCTGCAGCGACAACCGGGCGTGCTATCTTCCTCGACGATCTTCAACAGTACTCCGGCGGTTGAGCGGTTCTTCTGCTTTGTTTCTGGTTCCTCCTTCGACGGTCTCGTTCCTTGCCATGCGGGTGTAGTGTAAGTGCTAACCGGCGACTCCACATGCACGGTCCAGCCTCCTGACGACGATAGGATCCTCTTCTCCGGCGAAGAACCAGTTTCACGGTCGCAATGGTCCGGCGTGGTTACTCTGCAACTTAATTGGCGGTGGTGCAGGCCGTCTGGATCGTTTTCGGTCTCGCTCCCTCCAGAATTACTTATGCATGCCTTCATAGAAAAACTGCATATATAGGCTTACGGTGATGATACGTTTACGAAATCTTTCGTATTCATTATTATTCATTAGCTTTCCTTATGCGTTTCATACGTTTCATGCGATGATCGTTTTGCACGTTGAAAGGTTTATTATTTATGTTATTATTATTAGTTTTTATTTATTTATTTATAACATTAGTTTTTGGTGTATGCGTACGTGCCGGGACATATATTAATTAAAAATTGTTATATGTCACTTTTATTGTATCTTAAAATTTATCTAATTAACTATTTTTATTTTGTTTAAATTTTTGGGGTGTCACATTCTACCCCCCTTAAAAATATGCTTCGTCCCCGAAGCAGTTACTTGCTCAAGAATCTTCTTCCTTCGAATACCGTATGAGCTTGTCATAGTGAAAACGTCGTGTGAGCATTCTGTTACGGTTTGCTCGAGGTGATGTTTCCCATAGTTCGAGTAGTAGAAGCGTGTTTCCTTCAAAGAAATATTCTTTTTCTGCTAGTTCAGTCATGGCTCACCATTTATTCGCCTTTTGACGTAGGTAGCATGCAACTATATCAATTCGTAGCTCCGTGAATGGGAGAATTTATAGCATAGAAGAGTTTGTCGAAGGTGTGAATTCATTCTTCAAGAATAAGAGTATCTTCTTGGCCTAAATAAGTTGGGGGATTTCGCCCAACTACGCCTTTCCTGATATCATTGCGCTTATTGAGACGATGTTGGCGTTGGTTTTTGAAGTAACACATTCCCGATAATCTCGATGAGTTGAGTAAATTTCGCGTTCGTCGATGCGACATAGTTATTCTTGATGTTGTCACTCGTGAGCGTCACTATCTCCTTGAAAAGGATAGCGTGTAAAAAAAACGTATAGGGAATCCATCCAATAGTATTTTCCATTTTACTAGCCTAACCAATAACTCACTAATCAAATAATCTCAAATATTATTCTATAAATCCATACCTCGACTTAAATAAGCGCATAAGAAAATATCAACAATTTAAAAGAATCTCAAACTCAACTAAAAGTCAAAGTCTCACAACTTCACCACGCGTCTAAAATTTTATTTTAGCCCTAATTTTTTTTTTATATATATATTCCTAAATAATTTATTATCCTATTATTTTAGAAAAAAAAAATGTTTTGAAAAAAATATCCTTCGAAAAGTCTCAGAAAATATTTGAAAACATTTTGGAAAATCTTGAAAATTATTTTAAAATCCTTCGAAAAGCTCTGATACCAATTTGTAACACCCCCAAATTTCCCACCCAAAACGTTGACATAATTAAAATAAAACTTTTTTTTATTCATCAAAGAGTTAAAGAAATACAGCGGAAGTCTAAAATAGGGAAATGGGTGTTACCGCCACATCCGGTCATCTCTCAACCGGATGCACAGGCAACTAGAACATAATAACTAATTTAATAAAAGTAAAGTGTTTGAAAAGTAAACGTTTATTTCATGACTAGTATAACTAAGGCGACTTCTAACTCGCTCTCGGGCCATGCAAGCAATCATCACTCGACAACATCATCCTCACCTGCACAAGTGAAGTGCAGAAACAAAACAAGGAAAAGGAAACAAAAATTAGCTTTAGAGCTAAGTAAGTACTACCCAACCCCGTAAAATAATCATGTTTGACTAAGATAGATTTTTATATAATATATATATAAATACTCACACCATTGAAATTCTTTTCACTTTGATTTTTATCAAGACTACTTCTTTACACAAATCCTCAACTTCTCTATAAAACTTCATAATAACTCTTCTCTTTGATTTCCTCAAAAATCACTTCTTCTCTATCTTCCTAGTAATTTAGAAGGGCGGTGCTCAACCTTTCGGTAGAGCCCGGTGGACCGTGGTTACGGACTGCCACCCCGAACAAGTGCCGGTACCACAACTGCTCTGTTGGAAACGAAACGACTACCTTAAGTGTGCACACCCCCTAAAAGGGATTCCAAGCCCCCCGAGTAGTAAGTCGTAACGAGTAGTCGGGACTCAGTCTACCAACTACCCCTGAATAAGATATTTTGAATGATTAGGGATTTACTACTACCATAACTTCTTCTTAAAAGGGATCATCGATCCAAATATCACTTTAAACTCAAACTGTACTTCTTAGTAGTAGCAAACCTAATCACCCTCCACATTTATCTGGACGTGGAAAACCGACACCTCGGATTACTCCCGAGATGCTCACTTCTTATAAAAAGTTAAATTTTATCTTCGCTTAACAATACTTCAAAAATACTTCTTAATTTCTCTAAAAAGTCTTGAAGGTATTTAAAAATATTTAATACCCCAAAAGTACTTAATTTATATTTCTCAACTACCATATATATAATATCTCTTCACAATTCTCATACACAAAATTCAACAATTCACACTTATTCACATAATGCATAATAAGCATATAATACGAGGAAACAATTTTAGATTGGCAGAGAAACTTACTTCAAATCGCGATAATTCATAATCAAAGCTTCTATCTCGATCTTCTCCAAAACTCACCTTCTAACAATACTAAAATTCTAATATCAATATGTATCAACTTATAGTTTAAATTCCTTTACCTTTTTATCTAATATAACCACTTTTCATATTATTATTATTGTTACTATTATCATCATTATTATTATTATTAGTCCAGCCATTATGAAGTGTCCAGTAGCTACATATAATCGGCCCAATTAACTGTTATTACTAGCCAGCCAGTCCAGATTAATATTAATGCCCCGTTCGAATAAGTATTATCAATTATGTAGTCCACGGCCCAACTAAAATTCCAAGCTTATTCAGATAACACAATACGGAGTAAAAGAAACGTACGGGTACTTTAGCCGCAGGTTTGGCAACCAACAGCGAAGGCGGCGATCGACGCTGCGCAGAACAGCGGTGAAACAGAGGCGACGGTAGCAGCGTGTCATCTCCGGCATCAGACCTTTCCTTCTTCAGTCTTTTCTCGCTGCAACGCAGATCGAAGGCTCTTTCTTCGTTCTTCGGCCATGAACAAGTCCGGCGAGTCTGGTTCCGACGTTCTATATCAGCTTCTCCGGCAGCGAATATCTCCTCAGCGGTGAACGGAGACCTCGCGATACAGTAAGATGATTCATAGTGGTGGATTTTGCTCTCCGGCGTCAACAACGGAAGTCCATCGGTGTGAAAAGGTCCTCCGGCGATGCACAGTTCTGGGCAGTGAAGATAGTCGGGTTCCGGTTCTGCAGCGGCACCCCAGCGTTGTTCCTTCTTGTCCGGCGAAGGCGGTTTGGTCAGCAACTTCTTTTCTCAGGCGATGGTAGCGACGTGGTCCTTCCTTTTCCGGCGACTGGTTCGTAAGTTCTGCAGCGACAACCGGGCGTGCTATCTTCCTCGGCGATCTTCAACAGTACTCCGGCGGTTGAGCGGTTCTTCTGCTTTGTTTCTGGTTCCTCCTTCGACGGTCTCGTTCCTTGCCATGCGGGTGTAGTGTAAGTGCTAACCGGCGACTCCACATGCACGGTCCAGCCTCCTGACGTCGATAGGATCCTCTTCTCCGGCGAAGAACCAGTTTCACGGTCGCAATGGTCCGGCGTGGTTACTCTGCAACTTAATTGGTGGTGGTGCAGGCCGTCCGGATCGTTTTTGGTCTCGCTCCCTCCAGAATTACTTACGCATGCCTTCATAGAAAAACTGCATATATAGGCTTACGGTGATGATACGTTTACGAAATCTTTCGTATTCATTATTATTCATTAGCTTTCCTTATGCGTTTCATACGTTTCATGCGATGATCGTTTTGCACGTTGAAAGGTTTATTATTTATGTTGTTATTATTAGTTTTTATTTATTTATTTATAACATTAGTTTTTGGTGTATGCGTACGTGCCGGGACATATATTAATTAAAAATTGTTATATGTCACTTTTATTGTATCTTAAAATTTATCTAATTAACTATTTTTATTTTGTTTAAATTTTTGGGGTGTCACATTCTACCCCCTTTAAAAATATGCTTCGTCCCCGAAGCAGTTACTTTCTCAAGAATCTTCTTCCTTCGAATACCGTATGAGCTTGTCATAGTGAAAACGTCGTGTGAGCATTCTGTTACGGTTTGCTCGAGGTGATGTTTCCCATAGTTTGAGTAGTAGAAGTGTGTTTCCTTCAAAGAAATATTCTTTTTCTGCTAGTTCAGTCATGGCTCACCATTTATTCGCCTTTTGACGTAGGTAGCATGCAACTATATCAATTCGTAGCTCCGTGAATGGGAGAATTTATAGCATAGAAGAGTTTGTCGAAGGTGCGAATTCATTCTTCAAGAATAAGAGTATCTTCTTGGCCTAAATAAGTTGGGGGATTTCGCCCAACTACGCCTTTCCTGATATCATTGCGCTTACTGAGACGATGTTGGCGTTGATTTTTGAAGTAACACATTCCCGATAATCTCGATGAGTTGAGTAAATTTTGCGTTCGTCGATGCGACATAGTTATTCTTGATGTTGTCACTCGTGAGCGTCACTATCTCCTTGAAAAGGATAGCGTGTAAAAAAAAACGTATAGGGAATCCATCCAATAGTATTTTCCATTTTACTAGCCTAACCAATAACTCACTAATCAAATAATCTCAAATATTATTCTATAAATCC
>CAMAPE010000017.1:14557500-14605000 GCA_945859875.1 Cuscuta europaea | reverse complement strand
TATTAATCGCTATCAACGGCACAAAATAGAGCAAGATATGATTGCATCAAATTCTACACGAGTTCGGAGTGAAATCAGAAACATTTATGAATATATGGTTAATCTGTAACTTTTAATTAATGCATTGTAAGTGAAGTTGGAACAATAGCTTTAGAGCCCCGATCTATGTTTCCAACGAGATATAATACGCTCCAAATGGATAAACACACAGCAAGATATGAGTGTCACAAATACTTAACCTTATCTCTATGATTTAGCGTTTTCAGCGAAAATAGAGCACCTTTAGCGTAAATAAAGTGTATTTTAGTAATTAGGCACTCATCCCTTGATATTTTGAAACCAGCGCCTGAAGACAAGTTTTAGAACTCGGTAAGATCTTTCCAACGAGATATTAAACGCTTTCAACGGCAAAAAATAGAGCAGGATATGATCGCATCAAATTCTACACGAGTTCGCAGTGAAATAAAAAACATTTGTGAATATATGGTTAATCTGTAACTTTTAATTAATACATTATAAATGAAGTTGGAACAATAGCTTTAGATCCCGATCTATCTTTCCAACGAGATATAATACGCTCCAAATGGATAAAAACACAACAAGATATGAGTGTTACAAATACTTAGCCTTATCTCTATGATTTAGCGTTTTCAGCGAAAATAGAGCACTTTTAGCGTAAAATACAGTGTATTTTAGTAATTAGGCAATCATCCATTGATATTTTGAAACCAACACCTGAAGACAAGTTTTAAAACTCGGTATGATATTTCGAACGAGATATTAAACGCTTTGAACGGAACAAGATAGAGCAAGATATGATCGCATCAAATTCTACACGAGTTCGGAGTGAAATCAGAAACATTTGAGAATATATCGTTAATCTGTAACTTTTAACTAATGCATTGTAAATGAAGTTGGAACAATAGTTTTAGAGCTCCGATCTATATTTCCAACAAGATATAATACGCTACAAACGGATAAACACACAGCAAGATATGAGTGTCACAAATACTTAGCCTTATCTCTATGATTTAGCGTTTTCAGCGAAAATAGAGCACTTTTAGCGTAAATACAGTGTATTTTTGTAATTAGGCAATCATCCCATGACATTCTGAAACCAGCGCCTGAAAACAAGTTTTAGAACTCGGTAAGATCTTTCCAACGAGATATTAAACAATTTCAACGACACAAAATAGAGCAAGATATGATCGCATCAAATTCTACACGAGTTCGGAGTGAAATCAGAAACATTTGTTTATATATGCTTAATTTGTAACTTTTAATTAATGCATTGTAAATGAAGTTGGAACAATAGCTTTAGAGCTCCGATCTATCTTTCCAACGAGATATAATACGCCCCAAACGGATAAACACACAGCAGGATATGAGTGTCACAAATACTTAGCCTTATCTCTATGATTTGGCGTTTTCAGCTAAAATAGAGCACTTTTAGCGTAATTACAGTGTATTTTAGTAATTAGGAAATAATCCCTTGATTTTTTGAAACCAGCGCCTGAAGACATGTTTTAGAACTCGGTATGATCTTTCAAACGAGATATTAAACGCTTTCAATGGCACAACAAAGAGCAAGATGTGATCGCATCAAATTCTACACGAGTTCAGAGTGAAATCAGAAACATTTGTGAATATATGGTTAATCGGTAACTTTTAATTAATGCATTGTAAATGAAGTTGGAACAATAGCTTTAGAGCTCCGATCTATCTTTCCAACGAGATATAATACGCTCCAAACGGATAAACACACAGCAATCTC
Source organism: Cuscuta europaea (assembly GCA_945859875.1). Classification (NCBI taxonomy): domain Eukaryota; kingdom Viridiplantae; phylum Streptophyta; class Magnoliopsida; order Solanales; family Convolvulaceae; genus Cuscuta; species Cuscuta europaea. The sequence goes on along the minus strand of CAMAPE010000017.1, from coordinate 14,603,226 downwards.
TATGATTTAGCGTTTTCAGCGAAAATAGAGCACTTTTAGCGTAAATACAGTGTATTACTATTTTTGGTACTATTATTATTACTATTATTATTATTATTCTTATTCTTATTATTATTATTATTATTATTATTATTATTATCATTATTAATATTAATATTATTATTATTATTATTATTATTATTATTATAATTATTATTATTATTATGATTATTATTATTATTATTATTATCATTATTATTAGCTCCGATCTATCTTTCCAACGAGATATAATACGCTCCAAACGGTTAAACACACAGCAAGATATGAGTGTCACAAATACTTAGCCTTATTTCTATGATTTAGCGTTTTCAGCGAAAATAGAGCACTGTTAGCGTAAATAAAGTTTATTTTAGTAATTAGGCAATCATCCCTTGATATTTTGAAACCAGCGCCCAAAGACATGTTTTAGAACTCGGTAAGATCTTTCCAATGAGATATTAAATGCTTTCAATGGCACAAAATAGAGCAAGATATGATCGCATCAAATTCTACACGAGTTCGGAGTGAAATCAGAAACATTTGTGAATATCTGGTCAATCTGTAACTTTTAATTAATTCATTGTAAATGAAGTTAGAACAATAGCTTTAGAACTCCGATCTATTTTTCCAACGAGATATAATACGCTCCAAACGGATAAACACACAGCAAGATATGAGTGTCACAAATACTTAGCCTTATCTCTATGATTTAGCGTTTTCAGGGAAAATAGAGCACTTTTAGCGTAAATACAGTGTATTTTAGTAATTAGGCAATAATCACTTGATTTTTTGAAACCAGCGCCTGAAGACAAGTTTTAGAACTAGGTAAGATCTTTCAAACGAGATATTAAACGCTTTCAACGGCACAACAAAGAGCAAGATATGATCGCATCAAATTCTACACGAGTTTGGAGTGAAATCAGAAACATTTGTGAATATATGGTTAATCTGTAACTTTTAATTAATGCATTGTAAATGAAGTTGGAACAATAGCTTTAGATCTCCGATCTATCTTTACAACGAGATATAATACGCTCCAAACTGATAAACACTCAGCAAGATATGAGTGTTACAAATACTTAGCCTTATCTCTATGATTTAGCGTTTTCAGCGAAAATAGAGCACGTTTAGCGTAAGTACAGTGTATTTTAGTAATTAGGCAATGCTCCCTTGATATTTTGAAACCAGATCCTGAAGACAAGTTTTAGAACTCGGTAAGATCTTTCCAACGAGATATTAAACGCTTTGAACGGCACAAAATAGAGAAAGATATGATCGCATCAAATTCTACACGAGTTCGGAGTGAAATCAGAAACATTTGTGAATATATGGTTAATCTGTAACTTTTAATTAATGCATTATAAATGAAGTTGGAACAATAGCTTTAGATCTCCGATCTATCTTTCCAACGAGATATAATACGCTCCAAACGGATAAACACACAGCAAGATATGAGTGTCACAAATACAAAGCCTTATCTCTATGATTTAGCGTTTTCAGCGAAAATAGATCACTTTTAGCGTAAATACAGTGTATTTTAGTAATTAGGCAATCATCCCTTGATATTTTAAAACCAGCGCCTGAAGACAAGTTATAGAACTAGGTAAGATCTTTCCAACGAAATATTAGACGTTTTCAACGGCACAAAATAGAGCAAGATATGATCACATCAAATTCTACACGAGCTCGGAGTGAAATCAGAAACATTTGTGAATATATGGTTAATCTGTAACTTTTAATTAATGCATTGTAAATGAAGTTTGAACAATAGCTTTAGAGCTCAGATCTATCTTTCCAACGAGATATAATACGATCCAAACGGATAAACACACAGCAAGATATGAGTGTCACAAATACTTAGCCTTATCTCTATGATTTAGCGTTTTCAGAGTAAATAGAGCACTTTTAGCGTAAATACAGTGTATTTTAGTAAGTGGGAAATCATCCCTTGATATTTTGAAACCAGCGCCTGAAGACAAGTTTTAGAAAATGGTAAGATCTTTCCAACGAGATATTAAACGCTTTCAATGGCACAAAATAGAGCAAGATATGATCGCATCAAATCTACACGAGTTCGGAGTGAAATCAGAAACATTTGTGAATATATGGTTAATCTGTAACTTTTAATTAATGCATTGTAAATGAAGTTGGAACAATAGCTTTAGAGCTCCGATCTATCTTTTCAAAGATATATAATACGCTCCAAACGGATAAACACACAGCAAGATATGAGTGTCACAAATACTTAGCCTTATCTCTATGATTTAGCGTTTTCAGCGAAAATAGAGCACTTTTATCGTAAATACAGTGTATTTTAGTAATTAGGCAATCATCCCTTGATATTCTGAAACCAGCGCCTGAAAACAAGTTTTAGATCTCGGTAAGATGTTTCCAACGAGATATTAAACAATTTCAACGACACAAAATAGAGCAAGATATGATCGCATCAAATTCTACACGAGTTCGGAGTGAACTCAGAAACATTTGTATATATATGGTTAATTTGTAACTTTTAATTAATGCATTGTAAATGAAGTTGGAACAATAGCTTTAGAGCTCCGATCTATCTTTCCAACGAGATATAATACGCCCCAAACGGATAAACACACAGCAGGATATGAGTGTCACAAATACTTAGCCTTATCTCTATGATTTGGCGTTTTCAGCTAAAATAGAGCACTTTTAGCGTAAATACAGTGTATTTTAGTAATTAGGCAATAATCCCTTGATTTTTTGAAACCAGCGCCTGAAGACATGTTTTAGAACTCGGTATGATCTTTCAAACGAGATATTAAACGCTTTCAATGGCACAACAAAGAGAAAGATGTGATCGCATCAAATTCTACACGAGTTCAGAGTGAAATCAGAAACACTTGTGAATATATGGTTAATCTGTAACTTTTAATTAATGCATTGTAAATGAAGTTGGAACAATAGCTTTAGAGCTCCGATCTATCTTTCCAACGAGATATAATACGCTCCAAACGGATAAACACACAGCAATCTCTATGATTTAGCGTTTTCAGCGAAAATAGAGCACTTTTATCGTAAATACAGTGTATTACTATTTTTGGTACTATTATTATTACTATTATTATTATTATTATTATTATTATTATTATTCTTATTATTATTATTATTATTATTATTATGATTATTATGATTATTATTATTATTATTATGATTATTATCATTATCATTATTATTATTATTATTATTATTATTATTATTATTATTATTATTATTATTATTGTTGTTGTTGTTATTATTATTATTATTATTATTATTATCATTATTATTAGCTCCGATCTATCTTTCCAACGAGATATAATACGTTCCAAACGGTTAAACACACAGCAAGATATGAGTGTCACAAATACTTAGCCTTATCTCTATGATTTAGCGTTTTCAGCGAAAATAGAGCACTGTTAGCGTAAATAAAGTTTATTTTAGTAATTAGGCAATCATCCCTTGATATTTTGAAACCAGCGCCCAAAGACATGTTTTAGAACTCGGTAAGATCTTTCCAATGAGATATTAAATGCTTTCAATGGCACAAAATAGAGCAAGATATGATCGCATCAAATTCTACACGAGTTCGGAGTGAAATCAGAAACATTTGTGAATATCTGGTCAATCTGTAACTTGTAATTAATTCATTGTAAATGAAGTTAGAACAATAGCTTTAGAACTCCGATCTATCTTTCCAACGAGATATAATACGCTCCAAACGGATAAACACACAGCAAGATATGAGTGTCACAAATACTTAGCCTTATCTCTATGATTTAGCGTTTTCAGGGAAAATAGAGCACTTTTAGCGTAAATACAGTGTATTTTAGTAATTAGGCAATAATCACTTGATTTTTTGAAACCAGCGCCTGAAGACAAGTTTTAGAACTAGGTAAGATCTTTCAAACGAGATATTAAACGCTTTCAACGGCACAACAAAGAGCAAGATATGATCGCATCAAATTCTACACGAGTTTGGAGTGAAATCAGAAACATTTGTGAATATATGGTTAATCTGTAACTCTTAATTAATGCATTGTAAATGAAGTTGGAACAATAGCTTTAGATCTCCGATCTATCTTTCCAACGAGATATAATACGCTCCAAACTGATAAACACTCAGCAAGATATGAGTGTTACAAATACTTAGCCTTATCTCTATGATTTAGCGTTTTCAGCGAAAATAGAGCACGTTTAGCGTAAGTACAGTGTATTTTAGTAATTAGGCAATGCTCCCTTGATATTTTGAAACCAGATCCTGAAGACAAGTTTTAGAACTCGGTAAGATCTTTCCAACGAGATATTAAACGCTTTGAACGGCACAAAATAGAGAAAGATATGATCGCATCAAATTCTACACGAGTTCGGAGTGAAATCAGAAACATTTGTGAATATATGGTTAATCTGTAACTTTTAATTAATGCATTGTAAATGAAGTTGGAACAATAGCTTTAGATCTCCGATCTATCTTTCCAACGAGATATAATACGCTCCAAACGGATAAACACACAGCAAGATATGAGTGTCACAAATACAAAGCCTTATCTCTATGATTTAGCGTTTTCAGCGAAAATAGATCACTTTTAGCGTAAATACAGTGTATTTTAGTAATTAGGAAATCATCCCTTGATATTTTAAAACCAGCGCCTGAAGACAAGTTTTAGAACTAGGTAAGATCTTTCCAACGAAATATTAGACGTTTTCAACGGCACAAAATAGAGCAAGATATGATCACATCAAATTCTACACGAGCTCGGAGTGAAATCAGAAACATTTGTGAATATATGGTTAATCTGTAACTTTTAATTAATGCATTGTAAATGAAGTTTGAACAATAGCTTTAGAGCTCAGATCTATCTTTCCAACGAGATATAATACGATCCAAACGGATAAACACACAGCAAGATATGAGTGTCACAAATACTTAGCCTTATCTCTATGATTTAGCGTTTTCAGAGTAAATAGAGCACTTTTAGCGTAAATACAGTGTATTTTAGTAATTGGGAAATCATCCCTTGATATTTTGAAACCAGCGCCTGAAGACAAGTTTTAGAAAATGGTAAGATCTTTCCAACGAGATATTAAACGCTTTCAATGGCACAAAATAGAGCAAGATATGATCGCATCAAATCTACACGAGTTCGGAGTGAAATCAGAAACATTTGTGAATATATGGTTAATCTGTAACTTTTAATTAATGCATTGTAAATGAAGTTGGAACAATAGCTTTAGAGCTCCGATCTATCTTTTCAAAGATATATAATACGCTCCAAACGGATAAACACACAGCAAGATATGAGTGTCACAAATACTTAGCCTTATCTCTATGATTTAGCGTTTTCAGCGAAAATAGAGCACTTTTATCGTAAATACAGTGTATTTTAGTAATTAGGCAATCATCCCTTGATATTCTGAAACCAGCGCCTGAAAACAAGTTTTAGATCTCGGTAAGATCTTTCCAACGAGATATTAAACAATTTCAACGACACAAAATAGAGCAAGATATGATCGCATCAAATTCTACACGAGTTCGGAGTGAACTCAGAAACATTTGTATATATATGGTTAATTTGTAACTTTTAATTAATGCATTGTAAATGAAGTTGGAACAATAGCTTTAGAGCTCCGATCTATCTTTCCAACGAGATATAATACGCCCCAAACGGATAAACACACAGCAGGATATGAGTGTCACAAATACTTAGCCTTATCTCTATGATTTGGCGTTTTCAGCTAAAATAGAGCACTTTTAGCGTAAATACAGTGTATTTTAGTAATTAGGCAATAATCCCTTGATTTTTTGAAACCAGCGCCTGAAGACATGTTTTAGAACTCGGTATGATCTTTCAAACGAGATATTAAACGCTTGCAATGGCACAACAAAGAGAAAGATGTGATCGCATCAAATTCTACACGAGTTCAGAGTGAAATCAGAAACACTTGTGAATATAAGGTTAATCTGTAACTTTTAATTAATGCATTGTAAATGAAGTTGGAACAATAGCTTTAGAGCTCCGATCTATCTTTTCAACGAGATATAATACGCTCCAAACGGATAAACACACATCAAGATATTAGTGTCACAAATACTTAGCCTTATCTCTATGATTTAGCGTTTTCAGCGAAAATAGAGCACTTTTAGCGTAAATACAGTGTATTTTAGTAATTAGGCAATCATCCCTTGATATTCTGAAACCAGCGCCTGAAAACAAGTTTTAGATCTCGGTAAGATCTTTCCAACGAGATATTAAACAATTTCAACGACACAAAATAGAGCAAGATATGATCGCATCAAATTCTACACGAGTTCGGAGTGAAATCAGAAACATTTGTTTATATATGGTTAATTTGTAACTTTTAATTAATGCATTGTAAATGAAGTTGGAACAATAGCTTTAGAGCTCCGATCTATCTTTGCAACGAGATATAATACGCCCCAAACGGATAAACACACAGCAGGATATGAGTGTCACAAATACTTAGCCTTATCTCTATGATTTAGCGTTTTCAGCTAAAATAGAGCACTTTTAGCGTAAATACAGTGTATTTTAGTAATTAGGCAATAATCCCTTGATTTTTTGGAACCAGCGCCTGAAGACAAGTTTTAGAACTCGGTATGATCTTTCAAACGAGATATTAAACGCTTTCAATGGCTCAACAAAGAGCAAGATGTGATCGCATCAAATTCTACACGAGTTCAGAGTGAAATCAGAAACATTTGTGAATATATGGTTAATCTGTAACTTTTAATTAATGCATTGTAAATGAAGTTGGAACAATAGCTTTAGATCTCCGATCTATCTTTCCAACGAGATATAATACACTCCAAACGGATAAACACACAGCAATCTCTATGATTTAGCGTTTTCAGCGAAAATAGAGCACTGTTAGCGTAAATAAAGTTTATTTTAGTAATTAGGCAATCATCCCTTGATATTTTCAAACCAGCGCCCAAAGACATGTTTTAGAACTCGGTAAGATCTTTCCAATGAGATATTAAATGCTTTCAATGGCACAAAATAGAGCAAGATATGATCGCATCATATTCTACTCGAGTTCGGAGTGAAATCAGAAACTTTTGTGAATATCTGGTCAATCTGTAACTTTTAATTAATTCATTGTAAATGAAGTTAGAACAATAGCTTTAGAACTCCGATCTATCATTCCAACGAGATATAATACGCTCCAAACGGATAAACACACAGCAAGATATGAGTGTCACAAATACTTAGCCTTATCTCTATGATTTAGCGTTTTCAGGGAAAATAGAGCACTTTTAGCGTAAATACAGTGTATTTTAGTAATTAGGAAATAATCACTTGATTTTTTGAAACCAGCGCCTGAAGACAAGTTTTAGAACTAGGTAAGATCTTTCAAACGAGATAATAAACGCTTTCAACGGCACAACAAAGAGCAAGATATGATCGCATCAAATTCTACACGAGTTTGGAGTGAAATCAGAAACATTTGTGAATATATGGTTAATCTGTAACTTTTAATTAATGCATTGTAAATAAAGTTGGAACAATAGCTTTAGAGCTCCGATCTATCTTTCCAACGAGATATAATACGCTCCAAACTGATAAACACTCAGCAAGATATGAGTGTTACAAATACTTAGCCTTATCTCTATGATTTAGCGTTTTCAGCGAAAATAGAGCACTTTTAGCGTAAATACAGTGTATTACTATTTTATTACTATTATTATTACTATTATTATTACTATTATTATTATTATTCTTATTATTATTATTCTTATTATTATTATTATTATTATGATTATTATTATTATTATTATTATTATTATTATTATTATTATTATTATTATTAATATTATTATTATTATGATTATTATTATTATTAGTAGCTCCGATTTATCTTTCCAACGAGATATAATACGCTCCAAACGGTTAAACACACAGCAAGATATGAGTGTCACAAATACATAGCCTTATCTCTATGATTTAGCGTTTTCAGCGAAAATAGAGCACTGTTAGCGTAAGTACAGTGTATTTTAGTAATTAGGCAATGCTCCCTTGATATTTTGAAACCAGATCCTGAAGACAAGTTTTAGAACTCGGTAAGATCTTTCCAACGAGATATTAAACGCTTTCAACGGCACAAAATAGAGAAAGATATGATCGCATCAAATTCTACACGAGTTCGGAGTGAAATCAGAAACATTTGTGAATATATGGTTAATCTGTAACTTTTAATTAATGCATTGTAAATGAACTTGGAATAATAGCTTTAGAGCTCCGATCTATCTTTCCAACGAGATATAATACGCTCCAAACGGATAAACACACAGAAGGATATGAGTGTCACAAATACTTAGCCTTATCTCTATGATTTAGCGTTTTCAGCGAAAATAGATCACTTTTAGCGTAAATACAGTGTATTTTAGTAATTAAGCAATCATCCCTTGATATTTTAAAACCAGCGCCTGAAGACAAGTTTTAGAACTAGGTAAGATCTTTCCAACGACATATTAGACGTTTTCAACGGCACAAAATAGAGCTAGATATGATCATATCAAATTCTACACGAGCTCGGAGTGAAATCAGAAACATTTGTAAATATATGGTTAATCTGTAACTTTTAATTAATGCATTGTAAATGATGTTTGAACAATAGCTTTAGAGCTCAGATCTATCTTCCAATGAGATATAATACGCTCCAAACGGATAAACACACAGCAAGATATGAGTGTCACAAATACTTAGCCTTATCTCTATGATTTAGCGTTTTCAGAGAAAATAGAGCACTTTTAGCGTAAATACAGTGTATTTTAGTAATTGGGCAATCATCCCTTGATATTTTGAAACCAGCGCTTAAAGACAAGTTTTAGAAAATGGTAAGATCTTTCCAACGAGATATTAAACGCTTTCAGTGGCACAAAATAGAGCAAGATATGATCGCATCAAATCTACACGAGTTCGGAGTGAAATCAGAAACATTTGTGAATATATGGTTAATCTGTAACTTTTAATTAATGCATTGTAAATGAAGTTGGAACAATAGCTTTAGAGGTCCGATCTATCTTTTCAACGAGATATAATACGCTCCAAACGGATAAACACACAGCAAGATATGAGTGTCACAAATACTTAGCCTTATCTCTATGATTTAGCGTTTTCAGCGAAAATAGAGCACTGTTAGCGTAAATAAAGTTTATTTTAGTAATTAGGCAATCATCCCTTGATATTTTGAAACCAGCGCCCAAAGACATGTTTTAGAACTCGGTAAGATCTTTCCAATGAGATATTAAATGCTTTCAATGGCACAAAATAGAGCAAGATATGATCGCATCAAATTCTACTCGAGTTCGGAGTGAAATCAGAAACATTTGTGAATATCTGGTCAATCTGTAACTTTTAATTAATTCATTGTAAATGAAGTTAGAAAAATAGCTTTAGAACTCCGATCTATCTTTCCAACGAGATATAATACGCTCCAAACGGATAAACACACAGCAAGATATGAGTGTCACAAATACTTAGCCTTATCTCTATGATTTAGCGTTTTCAGGGAAAATAGAGCACTTTTAGCGTAAATACAGTGTATTTTAGTAATTAGGCAATAATCACTTGATTTTTTGAAACCAGCGCCTGAAGACAAGTTTTAGAACTAGGTAAGATCTTTCAAACGAGATAATATACGCTTTCAACGGCACAACAAAGAGCAAGATATGATCGCATCAAATTCTACACGAGTTTGGAGTGAAATCAGAAACATTTGTGAATATATGGTTAATCTGTAACTTTTAATTAATGCATTGTAAATGAAGTTGGAACAATAGCTTTAGAGCTCCAATCTATCTTTCCAACGAGATATAATACGCTCGAAACTGATAAACACTCAGCAAGATATGAGTGTTACAAATACTTAGTCTTATCTCTATGATTTAGCGTTTTCAGCGAAAATAGAGCACTTTTAGCGTAAATACAGTGTATTACTATTTTTATTACTATTATTATTACTATTATTATTACTATTATTATTATTATTATTCTTATTATTCTTATTATTATTTTTATTATTATTATTATTATTATGATTATGATTATGATTATGATTATTATTATTATTATTATTATTATGATTATTATTATGATTATTAGTATGATTATTATTATGATTATTATTATCATTATCATTATCATTATCATTATTATTATCATTATTATTATTATTATTATTATTATTATTATTATTATTATTATTATTATTATTATTATTAGCTCCGATTTATCTTTCCAACGAGATATTATACGCTCCATACGGTTAAACACACAGCAAGATATGAGTGTCACAAATACTTAGCCTTATCTCTATGATTTAGCATTTTCAGCGAAAATAGAGCACTGTTAGCGTAAGTACAGTGTATTTTAGTAATTAGGCAATGCTCCCTTGATATTTTGAAACCAGATCCTGAAGTCAAGTTTTAGAACTCGGTAAGAGCTTTCCAACGAGATATTAAACGCTTTCAACGGCACAAAATAGAGAAAGATATGATCGCATCAAATTCTACACGAGTTCGGAGTGAAATCAGAAACATTTGTGAATATATGGTTAATCTGTAACTTTTAATTAATGCATTGTAAATGAAGTTGGAACAATAGCTTTAGAGCTCCGATCTATCTTTCCAACGAGATATAATACGCTCCAAACGGATAAACACACAGCAAGATATGAGTGTCACAAATACTTAGCCTTATCTCTATGATTTAGCGTTTTCAGCGAAAATAGATCACTTTTAGCGTAAATACAGTGTATTTTAGTAATTAGGCAAAACAATAGAGCAAGATATGATTAATGCATTGTAAAGACAAGTTTTAGAAAATGGTAAGATCTTTCCAACGAGATATTAAACGCTTTCAGTGGCACAAAATAGAGCAAGATATGATCGCATCAAATCTACACGAGTTCGGAGTGAAATCAGAAACATTTGTGAATATATGGTTAATCTGTAACTTTTAATTAATGCATTGTAAATGAAGTTGGAACAATAGCTTTAGAGTTCCGATCTATCTTTTCAACGAGATACAATACGCTCCAAACGGATAAACACACAGCAAGATATGAGTGTCACAAATACTTAGCCTTATCTCTATGATTTAGCGTTTTCAGCGAAAATAGAGCACTTTTAGCGTAAATACAGTGTATTTTAGTAATTAGGCAATCATCCCTTGATATTCTGAAACCAGCGCCTGAAAACAAGTTTTAGATCTCGGTAAGATCTTTCCAACGAGATATTAAACAATTTCAACGACACAAAATATAGCAAGATATGATCGCATCAAATTCTACACGAGTTCGGAGTGAAATCAGAAATATTTGTTTATTTATGGTTAATTTGTAACTTTTAATTAATGCATTGTAAATGAAGTTGGAACAATAGCTTTAGAGCTCCGATCTAACTTTCCAACGAGATATAATACGCCCCAAACGGATAAACACACAGTAGGATATGAGTGTCACAAATACTTAGCCTTATCTCTATGATTTAGCGTTTTCAGCTAAAATAGAGCACTTTTAGCGTAAATACAGTGTATTTTAGTAATTAGGCAATAATCCCTTGATTTTTTGAAACCAGCGCCTGAAGACAAGTTTTAGAACTCGGTATGATCTTTCAAACGAGATATTAAACGCTTCCAATGGCACAACAAAGAGCAAGATGTGATCGCATCAAATTCTACACGAGTTCAGAGTGAAGTTTTAACGAGATATAATACGCTCCAAACGGATAAACACACAGCAATCTCTATGATTTAGCGTTTTCAGCGAAAATAGAGCACTTTTAGCGTAAATACAGTGTATTACTATTTTTGATACTATTATTATTACTATTATTATTATTATTATTCTTATTATTATTATTATTATTCTTATTCTTATTATTATTATTATGATTATGATTATTATTATTATTATTATTATTATTATTGTTATTATTATTATTATTATGATTATTATTATGATTATTATTATTATTATTATTATTATTATTATTATTATTATTATTATTAGCTCCGATCTATCTTTCCAACGAGATATAATACGCTCCAAACGGTTAAACACACAGCAAGATATGAGTGTCACAAATACTTAGCCTTATCTCTATGATTTAGCGTTTTCAGCGAAAATAGAGCACTGTTAGCGTAAATAAAAATTATTTTAGTAATTAGGCAATCATCCCTTGATATTTTGAAACCAGCGCCCAAAGACATGTTTTAGAACTCGGTAAGATCTTTCCAATGAGATATTAAATGCTTTCAATGGCACAAAATAGAGCAAGATATGATCGCATCAAATTCTACACGAGTTCGGAGTGAAATCAGAAACATTTCTGAATATCTGGTCAATCTGTAACTTTTAATTAATTCATTGTAAATGAAGTTAGAACAATAGCTTTAGAACTCCGATCTATCTTTCCAACGAGATATCATACGCTCCAAACGGATAAACACACAGCAAGATATGAGTGTCACAAATACTTAGCCTTATCTCTATGATTTAGCGTTTTCAGGGAAAATAGAGCACTTTTAGCGTAAATACAGTGTATTTTAGTAATTAGGCAATAATCCCTTGATTTTTTGAAACCAGCGCCTGAAGACAAGTTTTAGAACTAGGTAAGATCTTTCAAACGAGATATTAAACGCTTTCAATGGCACAACAAAGAGCAAGATATGATCGCATCAAATTCTACACGAGTTTGGAGTGAAATCAGAAACATTTGTGAATATATGGTTAATCTGTAACTATTAATTAATGCATTGTAAATGAAGTTGGAACAATAGCTTTAGAGCTCCGATCTATCTTTCCAACGAGATATAATATGCTCCAAACTGATAAACACTCAGCAAGATATGAGTGTTACAAATACTTAGCCTTATCTCTATGATTTAGCGTTTTCAGCGAAAATAGAGCACTTTTAGCGTAAGTACAGTGTATTTTAGTAATTTGGCAATGCTCCCTTGATATTTTGAAACCCGATCCTGAAGAAAAGTTTTAGAACTCGGTAAGAGCTTTCCAACGAGATATTAAACGCTTTCAACGGCACAAAATAGAGAAAGATATGATCGCATCAAATTCTACACGAGTTCGGAGTGAAATCAGAAACATTTGTGAATATATGGTTAATCTGTAACTTTTAATTAATACATTGTAAATGAAGTTAAAACAATAGCTTTAGAGCTCCGATTTATCTTTCCAACGAGATATAATACGCTCCAAACGGATAAACACACAGCAAGATATGAGTGTCACAAATACTTAGCCTTATCTCTATGATTTAGCGTTTTCAGCGAAAATAGATCACATTTAGCGTAAATACAGTGTATTTTAGTTATTAGGCAATCATCCCTTGATATTTTAAAACCAGCGCCTGAAGACAAGTTTTAGAACTAGGTAAGATCTTTCCAACGAAATATTAGACGTTTTCAACGGCACAAAATAGAGCAAGATATGATCCCATCAAATTCTACACGAGCTCGGAGTGAAATCAGAAACATTTGTGAATATATGGTTAATCTGTAACTTTTAATTAATGCATTGTAAATGAAGTTTGAAAAATAGCTTTAGAGCTCAGATCTATCTTTCCAACGAGATATAATACGATCCAAACGGATAAACACACAGCAAGATATGAGTGTCACAAATACTTAGCCTTATCTCTATGATTTAGCGTTTTCAGAGAAAATAGAGCACTTTAAGCGTAAATACAGTGTATTTTAGTAATTGGGCAATCATCCCTTGATATTTTGAAACCAGCGCCTGAAGACAAGGTTTAGAAAATGGTAAGATCTGTTTTAGAACTCGGTAAGATGACGAGGGTTCTAGAGAGAGTTGAGAGCGTCTCTCACTAGGAATCCGATCCTAGGTTGCTCTTCTCTTCCCCCTCGGTTCGTCTCGGCGCCGCCACTCACAGTGGTTGCCGCCGCCGGGGCCCTCCTGGCTCCGGTGGGCTGGGTTTCTTGATGTTCTATAATATTTTTTTGGAAAATTTCTCACTTTGGTGGGTTGTTCTTGATTAGTTGATGTTTTGATAACTGATCTTGTATGGTTTTGATGGTGCTGGAACCGCTAGAACTTCTGAGTTTCGTCCGCTGCTGAAAAAGGAAATCCAGCCGTCCTGGATTCAGAGCCACCACTGATGGCGGACGGGGGGATTATGAGTTGGTGACGTAAAGGTGATGGCTACTGGTCTGGTGCGAAACGGAAATCCTGGAAGGCGAAGTGGAAGGCTCTTGGTTCGTGGCGTTGCAGACGATTCGTGCTGGGTTCTATGGCAGATTGGCGGCTTTCGACCGGAGAAGAAGGTAGGAGCTTATCCCTTCGCGACTGAGGGCGCTCCAACTTGACTCTACCGTCTGGATTTGTTAAGGTATTCGATGACGTACAGGTTTCACCGGAGAAGACGACCGGCCACAGGGAGTTCGAACCGCCTGTCGTTTGTGTTTTGTTTTTGACTGTGGTTTCTGGCTATTGTCAGTCCGCCTCAAAACGCTGTCTACCAACGTCGTTGAGGGATGCCGGGGCTCAACGGGGGTGGGGAGTGGGATGAGGATCGCCGGATTGGCTTTTGGTTACTGTTCCGGTTTGTCTTTTGGTTGTTTTGCCTTCGGTCGCCGGTCATCGTGAAGCCTGGGGTCGCCGGACCAGGTGGGGGGCTGGGACAGAGGGGGGGGAGGGGTATGGGTTTGGACAGCCTGTCAAATGGTTGACCGAATTCGAATTTTGAAATTCAAAATCGGCTGGTGCGGCGCTGAAGCTTACGCGGAGAAACCCTAGCTCGCAGGCAGCTGGGTTGGGTTGGACTTGGGCCTTTTGGATGCGAATTGGGCCTCACTTGTGCTGCTGGATTGCTTACTGACGCAGGGGAGATTTTTGGATGCAGAGATGGGTCTTCTTTTTGGGCCTGGACTGGTGCATTTGATGGACATGTGGTCCCTTGACTGGATTTTGATTATGGGCTGGCCTCTTATAGACTAATCCCTTTTGGTTACTGATTTTTGTGTTACGTGCCGGGGCATGTCCCGTGCCGTTTTGTTATCCAAAAACTTCTCTCCCCCCCCCCCCCGTCTGGCGGGGGGGTGGGGGGTGGATACGGTATATACTATTTTAGGTTAGCTTGCTAGCTAAGATAGTTTTTGTTTTTGATCTTTTTGATGCATTGTACTTATGCTTTTTTATGGATATATATATTTACATTTTATCCAAAAAAATAGAAAATGGTAAGATCTTTCCAACGAGATATTAAACGCTTTCAATGGCACAAAATAGAGCAAGATATGATCGCATCAAATCTACACGAGTTCGGAGTGAAATAAGAAACATTTGTGAATATATGGTTAATCTGTAACTTTTAATTAATGCATTGTAAATGAAGTTGGAACAATAGATTTAGAGCTCCGATCTATCTTTTCAACGAGATATAATACGCTCCAAACGGATAAACACACAGCAAGATATGAGTGTCACAAATACTTAGCCTTATCTCTATGATTTAGCGTTTTCAGCGAAAATAGAGCACTTTTAGCGTAAATACAGTGTATTTTAGTAATTAGGCAATCATCCCTTGATATTCTGAAACCAGCGCCTGAAAACAAGTTTTAGATCTCGGTAAGATCTTTCCAACGAGATATTAAACAATTTCAACGACACAAAATAGAGCAAGATATGATCGCATCAAATTCTACACGAGTTCGGAGTGAAATCAGAAACATTTGTTTATATATGGTTAATTTGTAACTTTTAATTAATGCATTGTAAATGAAGTTGGAACAATAGATTTAGAGCTCCGATCTATCTTTCCAACGAGATATAATACGCTCCAAACTGATAAACACTCAGCAAGATATGAGTGTTACAAATACTTAGCCTTATCTCAATGATTTAGCGTTTTCAGCGAAAATAGAGCACTTTTAGCGTAAGTACAGTGTATTTTAGTAATTAGGCAATGCTCCCTTGATATTTTGAAACCCGATCCTGAAGACAAGTTTTAGAACTCGGTAAGAGCTTTCCAACGAGATATTAAACGCTTTCAACGGCACAAAATAGAGAAAGATATGATCGCATCAAATTCTACACGAGTTCGGAGTGAAATCAGAAACATTTGTGAATATATGGTTAATCTGTAACTTTTAATTAATGCATTGTAAATGAAGTTTGAACAATAGCTTTAGATCTCAGATCTATCTTTCCAACGAGATATAATACGATCCAAACGGAAAAACACACAGCTAGATATGAGTGTCACAAATACTTAGCCTTATCTCTATGATTTAGCGTTTTCAGAGAAAATAGAGCACTTTTAGCGTAAATACGGTGTATTTTAGTAATTGGGCAATCATACCTTGATATTTTGAAACCAGCGCCTGAAGACAAGTTTTAGAAAATGGTAAG
The DNA here is from genome assembly GCA_945859875.1 of Cuscuta europaea. Taxonomy (NCBI): domain Eukaryota; kingdom Viridiplantae; phylum Streptophyta; class Magnoliopsida; order Solanales; family Convolvulaceae; genus Cuscuta; species Cuscuta europaea. Next base: position 14,586,786 of record CAMAPE010000017.1, on the reverse strand, counting down.
ATCTTTCCAACGAGATAATAAACGCTTTCAATGGCACAAAATAGAGCAAGATATGATCGCATCAAATTCTACACGAGTTCAGAGTGAAATCAGAAACATTTGTGAATATCTGGTCAATCTGTAACTTTTAATTAATTCATTGTAAATGAAGTTAGAACAATAGCTTTAGAACACCTCGTCGTTGCCACCGGGGAAGACGCCGGAACCTGGTGGGGGTGGGGTGCGATTGAGTTGACGCGTGTACAGTGCCTGTTGGACAGGCTGTCACCGTCAACGGTTCAGTTTGACCGCAATTTGAATTTCAAATTCAATTGCGACGCTTGGGGGATGCGATGAAGAGATGCTGGGCTGCGATTTGGGCTGAACCAAACCCTAGTTCGCTGAGGCTACTGGGCTCGGTTCTTGGGCTGAGCTGGAGACTTGATGCAGCGCTTGACTGCTGTAGGACGGGTTATGGGCCTTTATTGTCTTGGTTCCTGGGCCTATTTTGCTACTTTGATGGACTGTTTTTGAGGGGAATTGGACACAGGAAGCTGGGCTTCACAGTTTTGATTGGAATGCCTAATTTTGGGCTTTGACACTGCTGGGCAGTTACTGGGCCACTGGAGCAAAGTTTTATTGGAGGATGGGGCTTCATTGCTTCGGATCCCTTGGGCTTTGTGGACGGCGGGCAGATTTTATTTGATGCTTTTGATACGAGCCGGGGCGTGTTCCGTGCCGTTTTGGATTTGTAAAACTCTCTCCCCCGTCAACCTCCCGCAAGGGGGTGGGCGGGGGGGGGGGGGGGTTTGAATGATGGATACTATTTTTAGTTAAATTAGCTAGTTAGCTAGTTTTGATGCATTGTAGTATGTTATTTTTGGGTGTCTAATAAAATTACCTTTCATCCAAAAAAAATAGAACTCGGTATGATCTTTCAAATGAGATATTAAACGCTTTCAATGGCACAACAAAGAGCAAGATGTGATCGCATCAAATTCTACACGAGTTCAAAGTGAAATCAGAAACATTTGTGAATATATGGTTAATCTGTAACTTTTAATTAATGCATTGTAAATGAAGTTGGAACAATAGCTTTAGATCTCTGATCTATCTTTCCAACGAGATATAATACGCTCCAAACAGATAAACACACAGCAATCTCTATGATTTAGCGTTTTCAGCGAAAATAGAGCACTTTTAGCGTAAATACAATGTATTACTATTTTTGGTACTATTATTATTACTATTATTATTATTATTATTATTATTATTATTATTATTATTATGATTATGATTATTATCAATATTATTATTATTATTATTATTATTATTATTATTATTATTATTATTATTATTATTATTATTATTATTACTATTATTATTATTATTATTATTATTATGATTATTATTATTATTATTATTATAATTATTATTATTAGCTCCGATCTATCTTTCCAACGAGATATAATACGCTCCAAACGGTTAAACACACAGCAAGATATGAGTGTCACAAATACTTAGCCTTATCTCTATGATTTAGCGTTTTCAGCGAAAATAGAGCACTGTTAGCGTAAATAAAGTTTATTTTAGTAATTAGGAAATCATCCCTTGATATTTTGAAACCAGCGCCCGAAGACATGTTTTAGAACTCGGTAAGATCTTTCCAATGAGATATTAAATGCTTTCAATGGCACAAAATAGAGCAAGATATGATCGCATCAAATTCTACACGAGTTCAGAGTGAAATCAGAAACATTTGTGAATATCTGGTCAATCTGTAACTTTTAATTAATTCATTGTAAATGAAGTTAGAACAATAGCTTTAGAACTCCGATCTATCTTTCCAACGAGATATAATACGCTCTAAACGGATAAACACACAGCAAGATATGAGTGTCACAATACTTAGCCTTATCTCTATGATTTAGCGTTTTCAGGGAAAATAGAGCACTTTTAGCGTAAATACAGTGTATTTTAGTAATTAGGCAATAATCACTTGATTTTTTGAAACCAGCGCCTGAAGACAAGTTTTAGAACTAGGTAAGATCTTTCAAACGAAATATTAAACGCTTTCAACGCCACAACAAAGAGCAAGATATGATCGCATCAAATTCTACACGAGTTTGGAGTGAAATCAGAAACATTTGTGAATATATGGTTAATCTGTAACTTTTAATTAATGCATTGTAAATGAAGTTGGAACAATAGCTTTAGAGCTCCGATCTATCTTTCCAACGAGATATAATACGCTCCAAACTGATAAACAATCAGCAAGATATGAGTGTTAAAAATACTTAGCCTTATCTCTATGATTTAGCGTTTTAAGCGAAAATAGAGCACTTTTAGCATAAATACAGTGTATTACTATTTTTATTACTATTATTATTACTATTATTATTACTATTATTATTATTATTATGATTATTATGATTATGATTATTATTATTATCATCATCATCATCATCATCATCATCATCATCATCATCATCATCATCATCATCATCATCATCATCATCATCATCATCATCATCATCATCATCATCATTATTATTATTATTATTATTATTAGTAGTAGTAGTAGTAGTAGTAGTAGTAGTAGCTCCGATTTATCTTTCCAACGAGATATAATACGCTCCAAACGGTTAAACACACAGCAAGATATGAGTGTCACAAATACTTAGCCTTATCCCTATGATTTAGCGTTTTCAGCGAAAATAGAGCACTGTTAGCGTAAGTACAGTGTATTTTAGTAATTAGGCAATGCTCCCTTGATATTTTGAAACCAGATCCTGAAGACAAGTTTTAGAACTCGGTAAGAGCTTTCCAACGAGATATTAAACGCTTTCAACGGCACAAAATAGAGAAAGATATGATCGCATCAAATTCTACACGAGTTCGGAGTGAAATCAGAAACATTTGTGAATATATGGTTAATCTGTAACTTTTAATTAATGCATTGTAAATGAAGTTGGAACAATAGCTTTAGAGCTCCGATCTATCTTTCCAACGAGATATAATACGCTCCAAACGGATAAACACACAGCAAGATATGAGTGTCACAAATACTTAGCCTTATCTCTATGATTTAGCGTTTTCAGCGAAAATAGATCACTTTTAGCGTAAATACAGTGTATTTTAGTAATTAGGCAATCATCCCTTGATATTTTAAAACCAGCGCCTGCAGTGGCGGACCCAGAAAGTCGGAGTTACGGGGTCCCTTCCCTTTTATATCTCTAATATGTAATTAATACGTAGTATAAAACTAAGGTCGTTTAGAAAATGAATTGACATAAATAACCGTTCGTTTAGAAAATTAATAATCGTTTGTATAGAAAAAAAATATTTATGTCACAGATAGAAAAATAATATCCTATCATTATAGTATGTTTACTCCAATAACTTTCTAAACGAATGATTATTTATGGCACCTTATAATAATAAATAGGGAAAATAACTTTAAATAATACAAACTATCTTCGATGAACCAATAATAATACATACTTTAGTGTAGAACAAAAACAAAATATAATGGAGTCACTTTTTAAAAAAAAATCCACTAATTTAAGACATTAAAAACTAATATCGAACCAATAAATAATATTCGAAAATACGCTTACTAACTTTATATTTTGATACCAATTTTTTATGAATTAAATGACTAATGTTTTAGTAAAGAATTGCTATGTATTAGTGTTAGTAGTATTTATGTTGTTTTCCATTGCCAAAAAAAGTTGTTTTCCTTAATATATAGGGGAAAAACAAAAAGGTCGTTTAGAAAATGAAGTGACATAAATAACCGTTCGTTTAGAAAATTAATAATCGTTCGTTTAGAAAAATAATATTTATGTCTCAGATAGAAAAATAATATCTTATCATTATAGTATGTTTATTCCAATAACTTCCTAAACGAACGGTTATTTATGGCACCTTATAATAATAAATAGGGAAAATAACTTTAAATAATACAAACTATCTTCGATGAACCAATAATAATACATACTTTAGTGTAGAACAAAAACAAAATATAATGGAGTCACTTTTTTAAAAAAAAATCACTAATTTAAGACATTAAAAACTAATATCGAACAAATAAATAATATTCGAAAATACGCTTACTAACTTTATATTTTGATACCAGTTTTTTATGAATTAAATGACTAATGTTTTAGTAAAGAATTGGTATGTACTTCGTATTAGTTTTAGTACTATTTATGTTGTTTTCCCTTGCCAAAAAAAATTGTTTTCCTTAAAATACAGGATAAAAACAAAAAGGGACGCCTAAGGGAATCGAACCTTATACCTCTGTGAGCTGGAAAGTTTTAAGTTTAAGCGTGCATCCATTATTGCGTCATCAATTTCATGTTCTTAAACAGCTTTCTCCTCACATATACATTGTATTATTAATTTATATAAAATACACATAACATATATAGGTATTTTTTTGAAAGTTCACGGGTTCCCGGGACCCCGTGGGACCCTTAGTGGGTCCGCCACTGAGCGCCTGAAGACAAGTTTTAGAACTAGGTAAGATCTTTCCAACGATATATTAGACGTTTTCAACGGCACAAAATAGAGCAAGATATGATCATATCAAATTCTACACGAGCTCGGAGTGAAATCAGAAACATTTGTGAATATATGGTTAATCTGTAACTTTTAATTAATGCATTGCAAATGAAGTTGGAACAATAGCTTTAGAGCTCCGATCTATCTTTTCAACGAGATATAATACGCTCCAAACGGATAAACACACAGCAAGATATGAGTGTCACAAATACTTAGCCTTATCTCTATGATTTAGCGTTTTCAGCGAAAATAGAGAACGTTTAGCGTAAATACAGTGTATTTTAGTAATTAGGCAATCATCCCTTGATATTCTGAAACCAGCGCCTGAAAACAAGGTTTAGATCTCGGTAAGATCTTTCCAACGAGATATTAAACAATTTCAACGACACAAAATAGAGCAAGATATGATCGCATCAAATTCTACACGAGTTCGGAGTGAAATCAGAAACATTTGTTTATATATGGTTAATTTGTAACTTTTAATTAATGCATTGTAAATGAAGTTGGAACAATAGATTTAGAGCTCCGATCTATCTTTCCAACGAGATATAATACGCCCCAAACGGATAAACACACAGTAGGATATGAGTGTCACAAATACTTAGCCTTATCTCTATGATTTAGCGTTTTCAGCTAAAATAGAGCACTTTTAGCGTAAATACAGTGTATTTTAGTAATTAGGCAATAATCCCTTGATTTTTTGAAACCAGCGCCTGAAGACAAGTTTTAGAACTCGGTATGAGCTTTCAAACGAGATATTAAACGCTTCCAATGGCACAACAAAGAGCAAGATGTGATCACATCAAATTCTACACGAGTTCAGAGTGAAATCAGAAACATTTGTGAATATATGGTTAATCTGTAATTTTTAATTAATGCATTGTAAATGAAGTTGGAACAATAGCTTTAGAGCTCCGATCTATCTTTCCAACGAGATATAATACGCTCCAAACGGATAAACACACAACAATCTCTATGATTTAGCGTTTTCAGCGAAAATAGAGCACTTTTAGCGTAAATACAGTGTATTACTATTTTTGATACTATTATTATTATTATTATTATTATTATTATTATTATTATTATTATTATTCTTATTCTTATTATTATTATTCTTATTATTATTATTATTATTATTATTATTATTATTATTATGATTATGATTATGATTATTATTATGATTATTATTATTATTATTATTATTATTATTATTATTATTATTATTATTATTATTATTATTATTATTAGCTTCGATCTATCTTTCCAACGAGATATAATACGCTCCAAACGGTTAAACACACAGCAAGATATGAGTGTCACAAATACTTAGCCTTATCTCTATGATTTAGCGTTTTCAGCGAAAATAGAGAATTGTTAGCGTAAATAAAAATTATTTTAGTAATTAGGCAATCATCCCTTGATATTTTGAAACCAGCGCCCAAAGACATGCTTTAGAACTCGGTAAGATCTTTCCAATGAGATATTAAATGCTTTCAATGGCACAAAATAGAGCAAGATATGATCGCATCAAATTCTACACGAGTTCGGAGTGAAATCAGAAACATTTGTGAATATCTGGTCAATCTGTAACTTTTAATTAATTCATTGTAAATGAAGTTAGAACAATAGCTTTAGAACTCCGATCTATCTTTCCAACGAGATATAATACGCTCCAAACGGATAAACACACAGCAAGATATGAGTGTCACAAATACTTAGCCTTATCTCTATGATTTAGCGTTTTCAGGGAAAATAGAGTACTTTTAGCGTAAATACAGTGTATTTTAGTAATTAGGCAATAATCACTTGATTTTTCGAAACCAGCGCCTGAAGACAAGTTTTAGAACTAGGTAAGATCTTTCAAACGAGATATTAAACGCTTTCAACGGCACAACAAAGAGCAAGATATGATCGCATCAAATTCTACACGAGTTTTGAGTGAAATCAGAAACATTTGTGAATATATGGTTAATCTGTAACTTTTAATTAATGAATTGTAAATGAAGTTGGAACAATAGCTTTAGAGCTCCGATCTATCTTTCCAACGAGATATAATACGCTCCAAACTGATAAACACTCAGCAAGATATGAGTGTTACGAATACTTAGACTTATCTCTATGATTTAGCGTTTTCAGCGAAAATAGAGCACTTTTAGCGTATGTACAGTGTATTTTAGTAATTAGGCAATACTCCCTTGATATTTTGAAACCAGATCCTGAAGACAAGTTTTAGAACTCGGTAAGAGCTTTCTAACGAGATATTAAACGCTTTCAACTGCACAAAATAGAGAAAGATATGATCGCATCAAATTCTACACGAGTTCGGAGTGAAATCAGAAACATTTGTGAATATATGGTTAATGTAATACCCGAGATTAATTTAAGAGGATTAATAGTACTACTCATACCAACAGAGGTGCATCTCCTTTTAAGGGAGCTCATCACCCAAGAACTCCAAAGTTAAGCGTGCTTGCACGAGAGTAGTCTTGGGATGGGTGACCCCCTGGGAAGTTTCTCAGGGCGCGCACGAGTGAGGACAAAGTGCGCGGTAAAGGCTCGTGGTGGTTTGTGAGGACAGTACTATTGGTCTAGAGTAGCTACCTCGGGTCCTGCGAGGCCGGGGTGTTACAGTTAACCTGTAACTTTTAATTAATGCATTGTAAATGAAGTTGGAACAATAGCTTTAGAGCTCCGATTTATCTTTCCAACGAGATATAATACGCTCCAAACGGATAAACACACAACAAGATATGAGTGTCACAAATACTTAGCCTTATCTCTATGATTTAGCGTTTTCAGAGAAAATAGATCACTTTTAGCGTAAATACAGTGTATTTTAGTAATTAGGCAATCATCCCTTGATATTTTAAAACCAGCGCCTGAAGACAAGTTTTAGAACTAGGTAAGATACCCGCACGGGTAGCTCAGTTGGTCGAGTGGTGGGAAAAATTGGACGTAGACCAAGGTTCGAATCCCGCAGCGGCCAAAAGGGGGTTTTCAGAACCTGAAATAAGGCTGGCCCTCTGGTGCGCACGGGTAAAGGCCTACTGCCGCTTTGCCGACTGAGTCACCGTGATTTACTCCCCCACCATCCTGTCGGGTCGGGGTGGGGGGGCCCTTGGGGTTGGGGATTCAACCTTTTGGACGTAGAACTAGGTAAGATCTTTCCAACGAAATATTAGACGTTTTCAACGGCACAAAATAGAGCAAGATATGATCCCGTCAAATTCTACACGAGCTCGGAGTGAAATCAGAAACATTTGTGAATATATGGTTAATCTGTAACTTTTAATTAATGCATTGTAAATGAAGTTTGAACAATAGCTTTAGAGCTCAGATCTATCTTTCCAACGAGATATAATACGATCCAAACGGATAAACACACAGCAAGATATGAGTGTCACAAATACTTGGCCTTATCTCTATGATTTAGCGTTTTCAGAGAAAATAGAGCACTTTTAGCGTAAATACAGTGTATTTTCGTAATTGAGCAATCATCCCTTGATATTTTGAAACCAGCGCCTGAAGACAAGATTTAGAAAATTGTAAGATCATTCCAACGAGATATTAAACGCTTTCAATGGCACAAAATAGAGAAAGATATGATCGCATCAAATCTACACGAGTTCGGAGTGAAATCAGAAACATTTGTGAATATATGGTTAATCTGTAACTTTTAATTAATGCATTGTAAATGAAGTTGGAACAATAGCTTTAGAGCTCCGATCTATCTTTTCAACGAGATATAATACGCTCCAAACGGATAAACACATAGCAAGATATGAGTGTCACAAATACTTAGCCTTATCTCTATGATTTAGCGTTTTCAGCTAAAATAGAGCACTTTTAGCGTAAATACAGTGTATTTTAGTAATTAGGCAATAATCCCTTGATTTTTTGAAACCAGCACCTGAAGACAAGTTTTAGAACTCGGTATGATCTTTCAAACGAGATATTAAACGCTTTCAATGGCACAACAAAGAGCAAGATGTGATCGCATCAAATTCTACACGAGTTCAGAGTGAAATCAGAAACATTTGTGAATATATGGTTAATCTGTAACTTTTAATTAATGCATTGTAAATGAAGTTGGAACAATAGCTTTAGAGCTCCGATCTATCTTTCCAACGAGATATAATACACTCCAAACGGATAAACACACAGCAATCTCTATGATATAGCGTTTTCAGCGAAAATAGAGCACTTTTAGCGTAAATACAGTGTATTACTATTTTTGGTACTATTATTATTACTATTATTATTATTATTCTTATTATTATTATTATTCTTATTATTATTATTATGATTATTATCATTATTATTATTATTATTATTATTATGATTATTATTATTATTATCATCATCATCATCATCATCATCATTATTATTATTATTATTATTATTATATTATTATTATTATTATTATTATTATTATTAGCTCCGATCTATCTTTCCAATGAGATATAATACGCTCCAAACGGTTAAACACACAACAAGATATGAGTGTCACAAATACTTAGCCTTATCTCTATGATTTAGCGTTTTCAGCGAAAGTAGAGCACTGTTAGCGTAAATAAAGTTTGTTTTAGTAATTAGGCAATCATCCCTTAATATTTTGAAACCAGCGCCCAAAAACATGTTTTAGAACTCGGTAAGATCTTTCCAATGAGATATTAAATGCTTTCAATGGCACAAAATAGAGCAAGATATGATCGCATCAAATTCTACTCGAGTTCGGAGTGAAATCAGAAACATTTGTGAATATCTGGTCAATCTGTAACTTTTAATTAATTCATTGTAAATGAAGTTAGAACAATAGCTTTAGAACTCCGATCTATCTTTCCAACGAGATATAATACGCTCCAAACAGATAAACACACACCAAGATATGAGTGTCACAAATACTTAGCCTTATCTCTATGATTTAGCGTTTTCAGGGAAAATAGAGCACTTTTAGCGTAAATACAGTGTATTTTAGTAATTAGGCAATAATCACATGAATTTTTGAAACCAGCGCCTGAAGACAAGTTTTAGAAATAGGTAAGATCTTTCAAACGAGATAATAAACGCTTTCAACGGCACAACAAAGAGCAAGATATGATCGCATCAAATTCTACACGAGTTTGGAGTGAAATCAGAAACATTTGTGAATATATGGGTAATCTGTAACTTTTAATTAATGCATTGTAAATGAAGTTGGAACAATAGCTTTATAGCTCCGATCTATCTTTCCAACGAGATATAATACGCTCCAAATTGATAAACACTCAGCAAGATATGAGTGTTACAAATACTTAGCCTTATCTCTATGATTTAGCGTTAAAAGCGAAAATAGAGCACTTTTACCGTAAGTACAATGTATTTTAGTAATTAGGAAATTCTTCCTTGATATTATGAAACCAGATCCTGAAGACAAGTTTTAGAACTCGGTAAGAGCTTTCCAACGAGATATTAAACGCTTTCAACGGCACAAAATAGAGAAAGATATGATCGCATCAAATTCTACACGAGTTCGGAGTGAAATCAGAAACATTTGTGAATATATGGTTAATCTGTAACTTTTAATTAATGCATTGTAAATAAAGTTGGATCAATAGCTTTAGAGCTCCGATCTATCTTTCCAACGAGATATAATACGCTCGAAACGGATAAACACACAGCAAGATATGAGTGTCACAAATACTTAGCCTTATCTCTATGATTTAGCGTTTCAGCGAAAATAGATCACTTTTAGCGTAAATACAGTGTATTTTAGTAATTAGGCAATCATCCCTTGATATTTTAAAACCAGCGCATGAAGACAAGTTTTAGAACTAGGTAAGATCTTTCCAACGACATATTAGACGTTTTACACGGCACAAAATAGAGCAAGATATGATCACATCAAATTCTACACGAGCTCGGAGTGAAATCAGAAACATTTGTGAATATATTGTTAATCTGTTACTTTTAATTAATGCATTGTAAATGAAGTTTGAACAATAGCTTTAGAGCTCAGATCTATCTTTCTAACGAGATATAATACGATCCAAACGGATAAACACACAGCAAGATATGAGTGTCACAAATACTTAGCCTTATCTCTATGATTTAGCGTTTTCAGAGAAAATAGAGCACTTTACGCGTAAATACAGTGTATTTTAGTAATTGGGCAATCATCCCTTGATATTTTGAAACCAGCGCCTGAAGGGTATGCGAGGTTGAATCCATGGAAAGCTGATGTTTTGAGTTCGGATTTTTGGGTTTCTTGGCCGATTTTCACCTCTGCTTTCAACTCTGCACCTGGATTTGAAATTGGAAACATGAATTACGGCCAAAAACGTAAATCCGTACTGGAAATTTGCGAAGGTACTGTTCAAATACGATGAAGGTTAGGTGTATGTTTGAGGCTTTGATTTCACTCTCAGGGTGTTCTCTTAGTCGTTTTTGACTTTTGATTTCAATTCCGTCACTGGATTTGTGATTTGAACAACGAATTAGGGCCTTTTTCTGGACAGTGCTCGTCGAAGGTACTGTTCACCTGCGAAGAACAATGAACTCTGTTTGCTGGTTACTGTACCAGTAATGGTGAAGAAGAAACAGGTAGCTGGAGAGGTTTCCAATACGAGAGTTACCAGATCGTCACCTAGATTTGCTGTCCTGGACGGAATCGAGGATGACTTTCCTTCCCTGAGCTATGGGAATACCGTACAGGGGACTGTGATGGTTAAAACTGCTGCTATGGCTAAAAATAAAGGGAACGATGCTACTGAGAAAGCTGACTTCAGTCAAACGAATGCTGCAAAATTTTCTGAGAACAATACTGCTTCCAGCAACCCTGGAGCACCTAACGTCCAGATTCCTGGAGCATGGACAATTCATTCCACCGTGAAAGCTGCAGGTGCTGGAAAAAATGGGGCAGATTACTCTACAGAAGGGCTTGCTCCTCACACAGTTGCTAAGCAGGCAGAACCTACTGATGCCAATTCACTGGAGAAGAACCAAAAAACAAATGGGGATGCAGGGGTTATCCAAAAACCGTGGTCCTCACTGTTTAAGGACAATCGTAACCCTTCAAATGGTTTGAAACTGAGGTATATTCCGCCAAAAGGCACATCCTTGGACTTTACAAATAGAACTTTGCCTACTATGGTTGACATGTGGGGATTTTGCATTGTGGGATTTTTTACCGGGAAATTTCCAGGCCTTAAGGCAATATATGATATGATAAACACTTGGGGGGTTAGTTGCATAGTTAAGTCACATAATAAGGGGTGGATTATTTTCAAAGTTAAAAATGATGAAGATAGAACCAAAGTGCTGAATGGAGGTCCTTATACCATCTTTGGAGTACAACTCTTGTTAAAAGCTCTTTCTGAAGATTTTTCCTTTGATGACGATGAATTTCTCAAAGTTCCCATTTGGGTCAAATTTCCCAATTTACATATGAAACTTTGGAATGAGGAGGCTATGAGTGAAGTTGCTTCTATGGTAGGAGTCCCACTTTCTACGGACAAAGTTACTCAAGATAGGAGTAATCACAACTTTGCTAGAGTTTTGATTGAAGTTGATGTTTCCAAACCACCTCCGCTAACATTTCCTATACGATTACCTTCCGGTAAGGAAGTCAAACAAATGGTGGTTTATGAAACTTTCCCTAACTTTTGTTTCCATTGTAAAATGTATGGGCACCACCCATTTATTTGCAAAAAATTGGCATCAAAAGAACGGGACGAGGCTATTGTTGAAAAGAAAGAGGAAATTGTGAATGAGGTTATTCAAATAATACCCAAGGTCATAGAAAAATAAAAGCTTCCAATAGAGGTCCAAGAGGGAATAATAGATAATGGGGTAAGGGATTAGGTTAGAGACGAGATCCAGCCAGACACAACTACACCGAATGAATCAGCTTCCATGCCCGAACCAGAGGGGGAAGATGACGAAGAAGATGAGGAATCAGATGATGAGTCTAGAGATGAGGAGGAACAGAGAATTCTTGATGAGTACTGGGAAAAAATTACACAATATAAGGAGATGAAGAAAAAGATGGAAGCTGAGCCTGCTCAAACAGGTTTAGGCTAATTTGATACGTTTAAATTCTGGATTGTTATTTGATGAGTGTTGATTAGGTTTGAAATGGGGCATGTCCCGTTATTTATTTTGTGATACATTATGCTTAGGTTAGAGTATTCTAACTTAGGTAGTCCTATTGATTTGGTACGATACATTGTAATATGTTATTTTTGGGTGCTTTATATATACTTACATTTCATCCAAAAAAAAAAATTGAAACCAGCGCCTGAAGACAAGTTTTAGAAAATGGTAAGATCTTTCCAACGAGATATTAAACGCTTTCAATGGCACAAAATAGAGCAAGATATGATCGCATCAAATCTACACGAGTTCGGAGTGAAATCAGAAACATTTGTGAATATATGGTTAATCTGTAACTTTTAATTAATGCATTGTAAATGAAGTTGGAACAATAGCTTTAGAGCTCCGATCTATCTTTTCAAAGAGATATAATACGCTCCAAACGGATAAACACACAGCAAGATATGAATGTCACAAATACTTAGCCTTATCTCTATGATTTAGCGTTTTCAGCGAAAATAGAGCACTTTTAGCGTAAATACAGTGTATTTTAGTAATTAGGCAATCATTCCTTGATATTCTGAAACCAGCGCCTGAAAACAAGTTTTAGATCTCGGTAAGATCTTTCCAACGAGATATTAAACAATTTCAACGACACAAAATAGAGCAAGATATGATTGCATCAAATTCTACACGAGTTCGGAGTGAAATCAGAAACATTTGTTTATATATGGTTCATTTGTAACTTTTAATTAATGCATTGTAAATGAAGTTGGAACAATAGCTTTAGAGCTCCGATCTATCTTTCCAACGAGATATAATACGCCCCAAACGGATAAACACACAGCAGGATATGAGTGTCACAAATACTTAGCCTTATCTCTATGATTTAGCGTTTTCAGCTAAAATAGAGCACTTTTAGCGTAAATACAGTGTATTTTAGTAATTAGGCAATAATCCCTTGATTTATTGAAACCAGCGCCTGAAGACAAGTTTTAGAACTCGGTATGATCTTTCAAACGAGATATTAAACGCTTTCAATGGCACAACAAAGAGCAGGATGTGATCGCATCAAATTCTACACGAGTTCAGAGTGAAATCAGAAACATTTGTGAATATATGGTTAATCTGTAACTTTTAATTAATGCATTGTAAATGAAGTTGGAACAATAGCTTTAGAGCTCCGATCTATCTTTCCAACGAGATATAATACGCTCCAAACGGATAAACACACAGCAATCTCTATGATTTAGCGTTTTCAGCGAAAATAGAGCACTTTTAGCGTAAATACAGTGTATTACTATTTTTGATACTATTATTATTATTACTATTATTATTATTATTATTATTATTATTATTATTATTATTATTTTTATTATTATTATTATTATTATTATTATTATTATTATTATTATTTTTATTAGCTCCGATCTATCTTTCCAACGAGATATTATACGCTCCAAACGGTTAAACACACAACAAGATATGAGTGTCACAAATACTTAGCCTTATCTCTATGATTTAGCGTTTTCAGCGAAAATTGAGCACTGTTAGCGTAAATAAAGTTTATTTTAGTAATTAGGCAATCATCCCTTGATATTTTGAAACCAGCGCCAAAAGACATGTTTTAGAACTCGGTAAGATCTTTCCAATGAGATATTAAATGCTTTCAATGGCACAAAATAGAGCAAGATATGATCGCATCAAATTCTACACGAGTTCGGAGTGAAATCAGAAACATTTGTGAATATCTGGTCAATCTGTAACTTATAATTAATTCATTGTAAATGAAGTTAGAACAATAGCTTTAGAAATCCGATTTATCTTTCCAACGAGATATAATACGCTCCAAACGGATAAACACACAGCAAGATATGAGTGTCACAAATACATAGCCTTATCTCTATGATTTAGCGTTTTCAGCGAAAATAGAGCACTTTTAGCGTAAATACAGTGTATTTTAGTAATTAGGCAATCATCCCTTGATATTCTGAGACCAGAGCCTGAATACAAGTTTTAGAACTCGGTAAGATCTTTCGAACGAGATATTAAACGCTTTCAACGGTACAAAATAGAGCATGATATGATCGCATCACATTCGACACGAGTTCGGAGTGAAATCAGAAACATTTGTGAATATATGGTTAATCTGTAAGTTTTAAATAATGCATTGTAAATGAAGCTGGAACAATATCTTTAAATCTCAGATCTATCTTTCCAACGAGATATAATACGCTCCAAACGGATAAACACACAGCAAGATATGAGTGTCACAAATACTTAGCCTTATCTCTATGATTTAGCGTTTTCAGCGAAAATAGAGCACTTTTAGCGAAAATACAGTGTACATTAGTAATTAGGCAATCATCCCTTGATATTTTGAAACCAGCGCCTGAAGACATGTTTTAGAACTAGGTAAGATCTTTCCAACGAAATATTAGACGTTTTCAACGGCACAAAATAGAGCAAGATATGATCCCATCAAATTCTACACGAGCTCGGAGTGAAATCAGAAACATTTGTGAATATATGGTTAATCTGTAACTTTTAGTTAATGCATTGTAAATGAAGTTTGAACAATAGCTTTAGAGCTCAGATCTATCTTTCCAACGAGATATAATACGATCCAAACGGATAAACACACAGCAAGATATGAGTGTCACAAATACTTAGCCTTATCTCTATGATTTGGCGTTTTCAGCTTAAATAGAGCACTTTTAGCGTAAATAAAGTGTATTTTAGTAATTGGGCAATCATCCCTTGATATTTTGAAACCAGCGCCTGAAGACAAGTTTTAGAAAATGGTAAGATCTTTCCAACGAGATATTAAACGCTTTCAATGGCACAAAATAGAGCAAGATATGATCGCATCAAATCTACACGAGTTCGGAGTGAAATCAGAAACATTTGTGAATATATGGTTAATCTGTAACTTTTAATTAATGCATTGTAAATGAAGTTGGAACAATAGCTTTAGAGCTCCGATCTATCTTTTCAACGAGATATAATACGCTCCAAACGGATAAACACACAGCAAGATATGAGTGTCACAAATACTTAGCCTTATCTCTATGATTTAGCGTTTTCAGCGAAAATAGAGCACTTTTAGCGTAAATACAGTGTATTTTAGTAATTAGGCAATCATTCCTTGATATTCTGAAACCAGCGCCTCAAAACAAGTTTTAGATCTCGGTAAGATCTTTCCAACGAGATATTAAACAATTTCAACGACACAAAATAGAGCAAGATATGATCGCATCAAATTCTACACGAGTTCGGAGTGAAATCAGAAACATTTGTTTATATATGGTTAATTTGTAACTTTTAATTAATGAATTGTAAATGAAGTTGGAACAATAGCTTTAGAGCTCCGATCTATCTTTCCAACGAGATATAATACGCCCCAAACGGATAAACACACAGCAGGATATGAGTGTCACAAATACTTAGCCTTATCTCTATGATTTAGCGTTTTCAGTTTAAATAGAGCACTTTTAGCGTAAATACAGTGTATTTTAGTAATTAGGCAATAATCCCTTGATTTTTTGAAACCAGCGCCTGAAGACAAGTTTTAGAACTCGGTATGATCGTTCAAACGAGATATTAAACGCTTTCAATGGCACAACAAAGAGCAAGATGTGATCGCATCAAATTCTACATGAGTTCAGAGTGATATCAGAAACATTTGTGAATATATGGTTAATCTGTAACTTTTAATTAATGCATTGTAAATGAAGTTGGAACAATAGCTTTAGAGCTCCGATCTATCTTTCCAACGAGATATAATACGCTCCAAACGGATAAACACACAGCAATCTCTATGATTTAGCGTTTTCAGCGAAAATAGAGCACTTTTAGCGTAAATACAGTGTATTACTATTTTTGGTACTATTATTATTACTATTATTATTATTATTCTTATTATTATTATTCTTCTTATTATTTTTATTATTATTATGATTATTATCATCATCATCATCATCATCATTATTATTATTATTATTATTATTATTATTATTATTATTATTATTATTATTATTATTATTATTATTATTATTATTATTATTAATATTATTATTATTATTATTATTATTATTATCATTATCATTATCATTATCATTATTATTATTATTATTGTTACTATTATTATTATTATTATTATTATTATTACTATTACTATTATTATTATTATTATTATTATTATTATTATTATTATTATTATTATTATTATTATTATTATTATTAGCTCCGATCTATCTTTCCAACGAGATATAATACGCTCCAAACGGTTAAACACACAGCAAGATATGAGTGTCACAAATACTTAGCCTTATCTCTATGATTTAGCGTTTTCAGCGAAAATAGAGCACTGTTAGCGTAAATAAAGTTTATTTTAGTAATTAGGCAATCATCCCTTGATATTTTGAAACCAGCGCCCAAAGACATGTTTTCGAACTCGGTAAGATCTTTCCAATGAGATATTAAATGCTTTCAATGGCACAAAATAGAGCAAGATATGATCGCATCAAATTCTACTCGAGTTCGGAGTGAAATCAGATACATTTGTGAATATCTGGTCAATCTGTAACTTTTAATTAAGTCATTGTAAATGAAGTTAGAACAATAGCTTTAGAACTCCGATCTATCTTTCCAACGAGATATAATACACTCCAAACAGATAAACACACAGCAAGATATGAGTGTCACAAATACTTAGCCTTATCTCTATGATTTAGCGTTTTCAGGGAAAATAGAGCACTTTTAGCGTAAATACAGTGTATTTTAGTAATTAGGCAATAATCACTTGATTTTTTGAAACCAGCGCCTGAAGACAAGTTTTAGAACTAGGTAAGATCTTTGAAACGAGATAATAAACGCTTTCAACGGCACAAAATAGAGAAAGATATGATCGCATCAAATTCTACACGAGTTCGGAGTGAAATCAGAAACATTTGTGAATATATGGTTAATCTGTAACTTTTAAATAATGCATTGTAAATGAAGTTGGAACAATAGCTTTAGAGCTCCGATCTATCTTTCCAACGAGATATAAT
Organism: Cuscuta europaea; assembly: GCA_945859875.1. Taxonomy (NCBI): domain Eukaryota; kingdom Viridiplantae; phylum Streptophyta; class Magnoliopsida; order Solanales; family Convolvulaceae; genus Cuscuta; species Cuscuta europaea. Next base: position 14,569,111 of record CAMAPE010000017.1, on the reverse strand, counting down.
ACGCTCCAAACGGATAAACACACAGCAAGATATGAGTGTCACAAATACTTAGCCTTATCTCTATGATTTAGCGTTTTCAGCGAAAATAGATCACGTTTAGCGTAAATACAGTGTATTTTAGTAATTAGGCAATCATCCCTTGATATTTTAAAACCAGCTCCTGAAGACAAGTTTTAGAACTAGGTAAGATCTTTCCAACGACATATTATACGTTTTCAACGGCACAAAATAGAGCAAGATATGATCACATCAAATTCTACACGAGCTCGGAGTGAAATCAGAAACATTTGTGAATATATGGTTAATCTGTAACTTTTAATTAATGCATTGTAAATGAAGTTTGAACAATAGCTTTAGAGCTCAGATCTATCTTTCCAACTAGATATAATACGCTCCAAACGGATAAACACACAGCAAGATATGAGTGTCACAAATACTTAGCCTTATCTCTATGATTTAGCGTTTTCAGAGAAAATAGAGCACTTTACGCGTAAATACAGTGTATTTTAGTAATTGGGCAATCATCCCTTGATATTTTGAAACCAGCGCCTGAAGACAAGTTTTAGAAAATGGTAAGATCTTTCAAACGAGATATTAAACGATTTCAATGGCACAAAATAGAGCAAGATATGATCACATCAAATCTACACGAGTTCGGAGTGAAATCAGAAACATTTGTGAATATATGGTTAATCTGTAACTTTTAATTAATGCATTGTAAATGAAGTTGGAACAATAGCTTTAGAGCTCCGATCTATCTTTTCAAAGAGATATAATACGCTCCAAACGGATAAACACACAGCAAGATATGAGTGTCACAAATACTTAGCCTTATCTCTATGATTTAGCGTTTCCAGCGAAAATAGAGCACTTTTAGCGTAAATACAGTGTAGTTTAGTAATTAGGCAATCATCCCTTGATATTCTGAAACCAGCGCCTGAAAACAAGTTTTAGATCTCGGTAAGATCTTTCCAACGAGATATTAAACAATTTCAAGGACACAAAATAGAGCAAGATATGATCGCATCAAATTCTACACGAGTACGGAGTGAAATCAGAAACATTTGTTTATATATGGTTAATGTGTAACTTTTAATTAATGCATTGTAAATGAAGTTGGAACAATAGCTTTAGAGCTCCGATCTATCTTTCCAACGAGATATAATACGCCCCAAACGGATAAACACACAGCAGGATATGAGTGTCACAAATACTTAGCCTTATCTCTATGATTTAGCGTTTTCAGCTAAAATAGAGCACTTTTAGCGTAAATACAGTGTATTTTAGTAATTAGGCAATAATCCCTTGATTTATTAAAACCAGCGCCTGAAGACAAGTTTTAGAACTCGGTATGATCTTTCAAACGAGATATTAAACGCTTTCAATGGCACAACAAAGAGCAAGATGTGATCGCATCAAATTCCACACGAGTTCAGAGTGAAATCAGAAACATTTGTGAATATATGGTTAATCTGTAACTTTTAATTAATGCATTGTAAATGAAGTTGGAACAATAGCTTTAGAGCTCCGATCTATCTTTCCAACGAGATATAATACGCTCCAAACGGATAAACACACAGCAATCTCTATGATTTAGCGCTTTCAGCGAAAATAGAGCACTTTTAGCGTAAATACAATGTATTACTATTTTTGATACTATTATTATTATTATTATTCTTATTATTATTATTATTATTATTATTATTTAGCGTTTTCAGCGAAAATACTAGATAAGTTTTAGAAACCAGCGCCTGAAGATAAGTTTTAGAACTTGGTAAGATCTTTCAAACGAGATATTAAATGCTTTCAATGGCACAAAATAGAGCAAGATATGATCGCATCAAATTCTACACGAGTTCGGAGTGAAATCAGAAACATTTGTGAATATCTGGTCAATCTGTAACTTTTAATTAATTCATTGTAAATGAAGTTAGAACAATAGCTTTAGAACTCCGATCTATCTTTCCAACGAGATATAATACGCTCCAAACGGATAAACACACAGCAAGATATGAGTGTCACAAATACTTAGCCTTATCTCTATGATTTTGCGTTTTCAGGGAAAATAGAGCACTTTTAGCGTAAATACAGTGTATTTTAGTAATTAGGCAATAATCACTTGATTGTTTGAAACCAGCGGCTGAAGACAAGTTTTAGAACTAGGTAAGATCTTTCAAACGAGATATTAAACGCTTTCAACGGCACAACAAAGAGCAAAATATGTTCGCATCAAATTCTACACGAGTTTGGAGTGAAATCAGAAACATTTGTGAATATATGGTTAATCTGTAACTTTTAATTAATGCATTGTAAATGAAGTTGGAAAATTAGCTTTATAGCTCCGATCTCTCTTTCCAACGAGATATAATACGCTCCAAACTGATAAACACTCAGCAAGATATGAGTGTTACAAATACTTAGCATTATCTCTATGATTTAGCGTTTTCAGCCAAAATAGAGATCTTTTAGCGTAAGTACAGTGTATTTTAGTAAATAGGCAATGCTCCCTTGATATTTTGAAACCAGATCCTGAAGACAAGTTTTAGAACTCGGTAAGAGCTTTCCAACGAGATATTAAACGCTTTCAACGGCACAAAATAGAGAAAGATATGATCGCATCATATTCTACACGAGTTCGGAGTGAAATCAGAAACATTTGTGAATATATGGTTAATCTGTAACTTTTAATTAATGCATTGTAAATGAAGTTGAAACAATAGCTTTAGAGCTCCGATCTATCTTTCCAACGAGATATAATACGCTCCAAACGGATAAACACACAGCAAGATATGAGTGTCACAAATACTTAGTCTTATCTCTATGATTTAGCGTTTTCAGCGAAAATAGAGCACTTTTAGCGTAAATACAGTGTATTTTAGTAATTAGGAAATCATCCCTTGCTATTTTGAAACCAGCGCCTGAAGACAAGTTTTAGAACTTGGTAAGATCTTTCCAACGAGATATTAAACGCTTTCAATGGCACAAAATAGAGCAATATATGATCGCATCAAATTCTACACGAGTTCAAAGTGAAATCAGAAACATTTGTTTATATATAGTTAATCTGTAACTTTTAATTAATGCATTGTAAATGAAGTTGGAACAATAGCTTTAGAGCTCATATCTATCTTTCCAACGAGATATAATACGCCCCAAACGGATAAACACACAGCAGGATATGAGTGTCACAAATACTTAGCTTTATCTCTATGATTTAGCGTTTTCAGCTAAAATAGAGCACTTTTAGCATAAATACAGTGTATTTCAGTAATTAGGCAATAATCACTTGATTTTTTGAAACCATCGCCTGAAGACAAGTTTTAGAACTAGGTAAGATCTTTCAAACGAGATATTAAATGCTTTCAACGGCACAAAATAGAGAAAGATATGATCGCATCATATTCTACACGAGTTCGGAGTGAAATCAGAAACATTTGTGAATATCTGGTCAATCTGTAACTTTTAATTAATTCATTGTAAATGAAGTTAAAACAATAGCTTTAGAACTCCGATCTATCTTTCCAACGAGATATAATACGCTCCAAACGGATAAACACACAGCAAGATATGAGTGTCACAAATACTTAGCCTTATCTCTATGATTTAGCGTTTTCAGGGAAAATAGAGCACTTTTAGCGTAAATATAGTGTATTTTAGTAATTAGGCAATAATCACTTGATTTTTTGAAACCAGCGCCTGAAGACAAGTTTTAGAACTAGGTAAGATCTTTCAAACGAGATATTAAACGCTTTCAACGGCACAACAAAGAGCTTTCCAACGAGATATGATTTAGCGTTTTCAGCGAAAATAGAGATCTTTTAGCGTAAGTACAGTGTATTTTAGTAAATAGGCAATGCTCCCTTGATATTTTGAAACCAGATCCTGAAGACAAGTTTTAGAACTCGGTAAGAGCTTTCCAACGAGATATTAAACGCTTTCAACGGCACAAAATAGAGAAAGATATGATCGCATCATATTCTACACGAGTTCGGAGTGAAATCAGAAACATTTGTAAATATATGGTTAATCTGTAACTTTTAATTAATGCATTGTAAATGAAGTTAGAACAATAGCTTTAGAGCTCCGATATATCTTTCCAACGAGATATAATACGCTCCAAACAGATAAACACACAGCATGATATGAGTGTTACAAATACTTAGCCTTATCTCTATGATTTAGCGTTTTCAGCGAAAATAGATCACCTTTAGCGTAAATACAGTGTATTTTAGTAATTAGGCAATCAGCCCTTGATATTTTAAAACCACCGCCTGAAGACAAGTTTTAGAACTAGGTAAGATCTTTCCAACAACATATTAGACGTTTTCAACGGCACAAAATAGAGCAAGATATGATCACATCAAATTCTACACGAGCTCGGAGTGAAATCAGAAACATTTGTGAATATATGGTTAATCTGTAACTTTTAATTAATGCATTGTAAATGAAGTTTGAACAATAGCTTTAGAGCTCAGATCTATCTTTCCAACGAGATATAATACGCTCCAAACGGATAAACACACAGCAAGATATGAGTGTCACAAACACTTAGCCTTATCTCTATGTTTTAGCGTTGTCAGAGAAAATAGAGCACTTTTAGCGTAAATACAGTGTATTTTAGTAATTGGGCAATCATCCCTTGATATTTTGAAACCAGCGCCTGAAGACAAGTTTTAGAAAATGGTAAGATCTTTCCAACGAGATATTAAACGCTTTCAATGGCACAAAATAGAGCAAGATATGATCGCATCAAATCTACACGAGTTCGGAGTGAAATCAGAAACATTTGTGAATATATGGTTAATCTGTAACTTTTAATTAATGCATTGTAAATGAAGTTGGAACAATAGCTTTAGAGCTCCGATCTATCTTTTCAACGAGATATAATACGCTCCAAACGGATAACCACACAGCAAGATATGAGTGTCACAAATACTTAGCCTTATCTCTATGATTTAGCGTTTTCAGCGAAAATAGAGCACTTTTAGCGTAAATACAGTGTATTTTAGTAATTAGGCAATCATCCCTTGATATTCTGAAACCAGCGCCTGAAAACAAGTTTTAGATCTCGTTAATATCTTTCCAACGAGATATTAAACAATTTCAACGACACAAAATAGAGCAAGATATGATCGCATCAAATTCTACACGAGTTCGGAGTGAAATCAGAAACATTTGTTTATATATGGTTAATTTGTAACTTTTAGTTAATGCATTGTAAATGAAGTTGGAACAATAGCTTTAGAGCTCCGATCTATCTTTCCAACGAGATATAATACGCCCCAAACGGATAAACACACAGCAGGATATGAGTGTCACAAATACTTTGCCTTATCTCTATGATTTAGCGTTTTCAGCTAAAATAGAGCACTTTTAGCGTAAATACAGTGTATTTTAGTAATTAGGCAATAATCCCTTGATGTTTTGAAACCAGCGCCTGAAGACAAGTTTTAGAACTCGGTATGATCTTTCAAACGAGATATTAAACGCTTTCAATGGCACAACAAAGAGCAAGATGTGATCGCATCAAATTCTACACGAGTTCAGAGTGAAATCAGAAACATTTGTGAATATATGGTTAATCTGTAACTTTTAATTAATGCATTGTAAATGAAGTTGGAACAATAGCTTTAGAGCTCCGATCTATCTTTCCAACGAGATATAATACGCTCCAAAGGGATAAACACACAACAATCTCTATGATTTAGCGTTTTCAGCGAAAATAGAGCACTTTTAGCGTAAATACAGTGTATTACTATTTTTGATACTATTATTATTACTATTATTATTATTATTATTATTATTATTATTATTATTATTATTCTTATTATTAGTATTATTATTATTATTATTATTATTATTATTATTATTATTATTATTATTATTATTTTTGGATAAAATGTAAATGTATATATATCCAGAAAAATAGCATAGTACAATGCATCATGCGTACAATCAAAGTGCATATCCCGATTCATGGGATACCACAAACTCAATACTGACATTCTCACACATCCAGATTGGACACAAACTAAAGTCTTACAAAGCCATCTCAATAATTAATTAGGTATTCCTAATTTAACATCCAAGGAAAGACCTAAAAGGAATAGTGAACTTTGAGTTAAAGCAAACTTCCCCTTTTTTCTTAGTAACTCCCGGTAGGCCTTCAAGACATTTCGTGGTGAAAGTTAGGCCCTTTCTATCCAAGTCGTCCGTGAGTCGAAGGGAAGTATCGACTCTAATGACACTAGCGTGCACAAATTTAAACGGTTTGACCACCAATTTGAACGTCTTACCGTTTGTCACCTCACATTTAATGACCGCATCATTTAGCTTCAATTCATTTTTCTTCATCACAATCCTCTCAATATCTTCCGAAACAAGCTCGGAAATAGCTTCAGAAGGTCCTTGGACATGCGGCGTGCTCCCAGGGGAGACTGCAGCAGTCTGGGTAACCCCCAGCCCCTGGGACCCGGTCGGGTTAGGCGGGCACCCGGTCGGGTTTTGGCCCTGGGCCTTGGTCTTTCCCTGTGACCCGGTCGGGAAAGGAGGCAACCCGGGCGGGTTTTGCCCCAGGGCAGATTCTGGCCGAGCAGTAATAGCTTCTGCTTCCTCAATTACATCCCCTACCACATCAAGTTTTTCCTTCTCCTTATTTACCCCAACCCCACATTTTGATAACTTCTTACAAATGAACGGGTGATGCCCAAATTCCTTGCAATGAAAACAATAACTAGGAAAAGTTTCATAAACCACACTTTGCTTGAATACCTTTTGTGAAGGTAGTCGTATAGGAAACGAGAGTGGTGGTGGCTTCGAGACGTCAACCTCGATCAACACTCTAGCATAGTCGTTGTTGATCCTTTCTTGGGTGATTTTATCCGTTATTATTGGAACCCCAACCATGGAAGCCACCTCACTCATGGCTTCATCATTCCATAATTGCAATGGTAAATCATGGAACTTTACCCAAATTGGTACTTTTAGAAATTCTTCATCCTCAAACGAAAAATTTTCCAAAAGTACCTTGAGCATTAGGAGTTTCCCAAACACAGTATACGGTCCTCCTTGAAGTACCTTTGATCTTTCCTCCTCACTTTGAAATTTAAAGATCAACCAACCCTTTTTGTGGGATCTCACAAGGCATTTAACACCCCATTTAGCTTTAAGGTCATGCACCGCTTTGAGTCCGGGGAAATTCCCGGCGAAGTGTCCAACTAGGCAAAACCCCCACATTTCAACCATGGACGGTAGTACCCGATCGCCAAAGTCCAAAGTATCTCCTTTGGGAGGGATATATCTCAATTTGATACCACACCTAGGATCACGGTTGTCCTTAAACAGAGCGTTCCAAGGGGCAGAAGTTGTTGCCTTAGCAGTTGATTTTGCACCTGCAGTTTTGGTTTTATCCACTGGTACCACAGGAATCCCAATTGTATCAGGCTTTTGACAAGCAGGTCCCTTCCCAGCAGTATTATGTCCTGCATTAGCAGCAGGTTGCACATATGGAGTTAGTTCACCACTGTCAACAGCAGTTCCAGAATTCCCTTTGTCCGGTTGTTTAGCAATTTCAGAAGGTTCCCTTTTCTTCTTTAGTGGCAGAGAATTCAAAACCGGGAATTCTTCATCCCTATCCTCTAAAGCAGCAAAACTAGACCTGGTAAATCGTGTTTTGGAGGCATCTCCACCCCCTTGCTTCGTGCGACCCATTACAGGTAGCCACAACAGTGCCCAGACTTGGGTTTATCAGGTGTCCCCAAAATCAGAGCCCAGATTTCGAACTTCAGTAGCAATTGTAAATGGGACGGGGGGTACCCACTGCAGGTGATTGGAGCAGAGGAATATCGTCCCAGCTACTTCGACCCAGTACAGAAGCGAACAGAGCAACCCTCAATCGACCGCCAACAGAAAATCTCTCCCACCTTCGAACTGAAGGTGAAGGAGTTTCGTCCAGGTATGGCGATACCCAAAAATGTTTTAGACAACAAATAACACTCCAACAATCACAGAAATTAACCAAGCTCGCAGAACGGCATAAACTGTAAAAACGACGGTCAGAAAATACGACGCTACTAGGGTTGTTGACCATAAACCATAATTTCGGTCTCAAATCCAAGAACGGCCATACCTGAATTCAATCTAACACCCAACGATTATAAGACAAAAATCAAAGCCCCAAACGAACCATGAATCTCGACGGCGGAAAAGAGCTGGGCAAAATCCCAGGAGAGAGAAGCTCTCAACTTTTTATTTTTATTATTATTATTATTATTATTATTATTATTATTATTATTATTATTATTATTATTATTCTTATTATTATTATTATTATTATTATTATTATTATTATTATTATTTTTATTATTATTATTATTATTATTATTATTATTATTATGATTATTATTATTATGATTATTATTATTATTATTATTATTATTATTATTATTATTATTAGCTCCGATCTATCTTTCCAACGAGATGTAATACGCTCCAAACGGTCAAACACACAGCAAGATATGAGTGTCACAAATACTTAGCCTTATCTCTACGATTTAGCGTTTTCAGCGAAAATAGATCACTTTTAGCGTAAATACAGTGTATTTTAGTAATTAGGCAATCATCCCTTGATATTTTAAAACCAGCGCCTGAAGACAAGTTTTAGAACTAGGTACGATCTTTCCAACGACATATTAGACGTTTTCAACGGCACAAAATAGAGCAAGATATGATCACATCAAATTCTATACGAGCTCGGAGTGAAATCAGAAACATTTGTAAATATATGGTTAATCTGTAACTTTTAATTAATGCATTGTAAATGAAGTTTGAACAATAGCTTTAGAGATCAGATCTATCTTTCCAACGAGATATAATACGCTCCAAACGAATAAACACACAGCAAGATAAGAGTGTCACAAATACTTAGCCTTATCTCTATGATTTAGCGTTTTCAGAGAAAATAGAGCACTTTTAGCGTAAATACAGTGTATTTTAGTAATTGGGCAATCATCCCTTAATATTTTGAAACCAGCGCCTGAAGACAAGTTTTAGAAAATGGTAATATCTTTCTAACGAGATATTAAACGCTTTCAGTGGCACAAAATAGAGCAAGATATGATCGCATCAAATCTACACGAGTTCGGAGTGAGATCAGAAACATTTGTGAATATATGGTTAATCTGTAACTTTTAATTAATGCATTGTAAATGAAGTTGGAACAATAGCTTTAGAGCTCCGATCTATCTTTTCAACGAGATATAATACGCTCCAAACGGATAAACACACAGCAAGATATGAGTGTCACAAATACTTAGCCTTATCTCTACGATTTAGCGTTTTCAGCGAAAATAGAGCACGTTTAGCGTAAATACAGTGTATTTTAGTAATTAGGCAATCATCCCTTGATATTCTGAAACCAGCGCCTGAAAACAAGTTTTAGATCTCGGTAAGATCTTTCCAACGAGATATTAAACAATTTCAACGACACAAAATAGAGCAAGATATGATCGCATCATATCTACACGAGTTCGGAGTGAAATCAGAAACATTTGTTTATATATGGTTAATTTGTAACTTTTAATTAATGCATTGTAAATGAAGTTGGAACAATATCTTCAGAGCTCCGATCTATCTTTCCAACGAGATATAATACGCCCCAAACGGATAAACACACAGCAGGATATGAGTGTCACAAATACTTAGCCTTATCTCTATGATTTAGCGTTTTCAGCTAAAATAGAGCACTTTTAGCGTAAATACAGTGTATTTTAGTAATTAGGCAATAATACCTTGATTTTTTGAAACCAGCGCCTGTAGACAAGTTTTAGAACTCGGTATGATCTTTCAAACGAGATATTAAACGCTTTCAATAGCACAACAAAGAGCAAGATGTGATCGCATCAAATTCTACACGAGTTCAGAGTGAAATCAGAAACATTTGTGAATATATGGTTAATCTGTAACTTTTAATTAATGCATTGTAAATGAAGTTGGAACAATAGCTTTAGAGCTCCGATCTATCTTTCCAACGAGATATAATACGCTCCAAACGGATAAACACACAGCAATCTCTATGATTTAGCGTTTTCAGCGAAAATAGAGCACTTTTAGCGTAAATACAGTGTATTACTATTTTTGATACTATTATTATTACTATTATTATTATTATTATTATTATTATTATTATTATTATTATTCTTATTATTATTATTCTTCTTATTATTATTATTATTATTATGATTTTTATTATTATTATTATTATTATTATGATTATTATTATGATGATTATTATTATTATTCTTATCATTATTATTCTTATTATTATTATTATTATTATTATTATTATTATTATTATTATTATTATTATTAGCTCCGATCTATCTTTCCAACGAGGTATAATACGCTCCAAACGGTTAAACGCACAACAAGATATGAGTGTCACAAATACTTAGCCTTATCTCTATGATTTAGCGTTTTCAGCGAAAATAGAGCACTGTTAGCGTAAATAAAGTTTATTTTAGTAATTAGGCAATCATCCCTTGATATTTTGAAACAAGCGCCCAAAGACATGTTTTAGAACTCGGTAAGATCTTTCCAATGAGATATTAAATGCTTTCAATGGCACAAAATAGAGCAAGATATGATCGCATCAAATTCCACACGAGTTCGGAGTGAAATCAGAAACATTTGTGAATATCTGGTCAATCTGTAACTTTTAATTAATTCATTGTAAATGAAGTTAGAACAATAGCTTTAGAACTCCGATCTATCTTTCCAACGAGATATAATACGCTCCAAACGGATAAACACACAGCAAGATATGAGTGTCACAAATACTTAGCCTTATCTCTATGATTTAGCATTTTCAGGGAAAATAGAGCACTTTTAGCGTAAATACAGTGTATTTTAGTAATTAGGCAATAGTCACTTGATTTTTTGAAACCAGCGCCTGAAGACAAGTTTTAGAACTAGGCAAGATCTTTCAAACGAGATATTAAACGCTTTCAACGGCACAACAAAGAGCAAGATATGATCGCATCAAATTCTACACGAGTTTGGAGTGAAATCAGAAACATTTGTGAATATATGGTTAATCTGTAACTTTTAATTAATGCATTGTAAATGAAGTTGGAACAATAGCTTTAGAGCTCCGATCTCTCTTTCCAACGAGATATAATACGCTCCAAACTGATAAACACTCAGCAAGATATGAGTGTTACAAATACTTAGCCTTATCTCTATGATTTAGCGTTTTCAGCGAAAATAGAGATCTTTTAGCGTAAGTACAGTGTATTTTAGTAAATAGGCAATGCTCACTTGATATTTTGAAACCAGATCCTGAAGACAAGTTTTAGAACTCGGTAAGAGCTTTCCAACGAGATATTAAACGCTTTCAACGGCACAAAATAGAGAAAGATATGATCGCATCATATTCTACACGAGTTCGGAGTGAAATCAGAAACATTTGTGAATATATGGTTAATCTGTAACTTTTAATTAATTCATTGTAAATGAAGTTGGAACAGTAGCTTTAGAGCTCCGATCTATATTTCCAACGAGATATAATACGCTCCAAACGGATAAACACACAGCAAGATATGAGTGTCACAAA
>CAMAPE010000017.1:13632500-13795000 GCA_945859875.1 Cuscuta europaea | reverse complement strand
CGTCATCATCATCCTCATCACCTTCATCGTTGCCGCTCGTTTCAGCCTTGCTCCCAGAGTCCTCATCATCAGCGTCTAATTTTCTGGCTACGCTTGATGAATCATGGGTAGTCTCTTAAGCACAGGTGTGGCCCTCAGCAGACAAAGTCTGATCATCATGGGGCCAACTTGCCACTAGTCTCTATGGCCGGGTTGAACTCTCAGGACCCTCACTCACACTCGGTTGACTCCCTGGGGTAGGCTTAGGGGGGGTTATCTGAGCCATAGGGAGTATAATGTTGTTCTCTTCACAGTATCGTCGGACAGATGGTTCATTCGGATCAGCTAGCTGTAGAAGAGCCACTGGTATAGTCATGGGTACCAGCGTGCGATCATCAGGCATCTTTTTGAGACGTTGGACGGACGATATGTAGACATTCTCCTTTGATAATCTTCGAGGATTTGTTGGAGTGGATCGGGAGATATGTCGTACAATCATTGAAAACCACCTCATGTAGGGAAGGTGTTTGATCTGGTCCGTCTTTGTCCTCTTTATGACTAGCTCGAAAATTTCGTCCCATATCAGGGAGACGTAGTCGTAGTTCTTCATGAAAGCGATGTCATGGAAGATGGTAAAAAGGTAGATGCTGCACTTGTCGAAGCCAGTGTGTTTGGCAGTACAACATCTGTTCAGAATTGCAAGCGTGGTCCTCCACGGTCTTGGTAAGCGTCCCGGTCTGACATCAGAAATGAGCTTGATTGGTGCATCATGGCCTAGCTTGATCATATCGACCATCATTTCAGGTTCAGATGCCAGCTCGTCATAGTGATTTTCTTCCGGGATTTGTAAAGCTTGGTGCAGCAGGGCTTTGGTGATGGTGACCCTAGTGTTCATGATAGTGATGGTCAGCTCGTCATCTATCTCTTCATTGTCGTCGTCAAGGACTTTGTTTAGTGTTCCCCAAAATTGTTGGAGATACACTTCTGGTACTTCAGCAGATTTGCTCAGGGCTTTCCACAGCTTGTGCCCTTTCAGAATGACAATGACGACATCATCATGGCATGAGAACACCTCTGGGTCCCGCGCAGGGTTGTTATCTTTGATCGTGTACCAGTTTGCCCTTGGATAGATCTGACTGATTTTGGGAACAACTGCCATTTCGATCTGAAAATGATAAACAGGTTAGAGCATTTGATCAAAACGGTAGCTAAGCCCACAACTTAAGCTCTTATTTGGGTCCCCTTTTTTACTATGATTAGGGTTTGATAATATTGTCCCCCTTTTTGGGTTTTTTTTTTGTGTTTTGTTGTTTTTTTAAAGTTTTATTGAAAGTGGGCCCTTTGAACGTTTCTGATTCGTTTCATAATGTGGGCCCTGACTTTGAAACATTTTTGGCTCAAGGAAGGATTTTACTCATCAGTATGGGCCTCCCTTTTTTTGTTCCGCACATGAGGAACAATAGCGCAACCCCAAATCGCGTATAGGGCCTGATCGCGCATAACGGATAAATCGCGCAGAGTCTGTGGTTTGGCGCATGGGAGTTTCGCTCTTAGAGGTTTCGCGCATGGCTGAAAATAGTGCACTACTCAAAATGGCGCATCAAATCTAAATCATGCAGGGGTCAATTACGCATGGTCTAATGACTCGTGAGCCCTAAATAGCGCATGGAGAAAAGCGCATGAGAGCCAAATCGCGCAGGGCTCTGTTTTGCGCATAAACCTGTGAAACCTTTTAGATAGCAACAAGATGAGAAGTGAAGTTTTTACCCTTTGATTCTGAGATGAGCGAAAACCTTGAAATCCAAAGGGGAGATGAGCGATTTTGATTGAGAGGGGAGAGAAGTTCGAACGTTTCAGCGCAGAAGGAGAATGAGGGAGGAGATGCGAGATTTTTGAGTCTAAATAGGGCGCGGAAATGTTAAAATCGACCGGCCCATTTTGTTCTGTTTGAAATTGCTCCCCCTCAACACTTCTCTCTTGATAATGAATATTTATGAAACTCCCCCTCAATTTATGCATGAATTTGAAAAAGCTCCCCCTTGATTTATGCATTGAAAAATTTAACTAAGAATGATGCATGAAAAGAAAGAAAAAAAATAGAATGAGATTCATAAAAAAATAAAAATGCAAATATGTGTTTTTTTGGTTTTTGAAAAATGGTCCTCTTTTTTTTTTTATAAATGAGATGAAATCACACGCACACACACAGTTCAGAGTTACTCATTCGTTCTGGTTCAGCATCCCCAGCTTAGAGACCAGGAAGTTGAATCTCTTCTCATCCAGTGCCTTTGTGAATATGTCAGCCAGTTGTAATTCCGTGGACACAAAGTACATGTCCACGGTGCCCTTCTCAACGTGATCCTTGATAAAATGATATCTGAGGTCAATATGCTTCGTCCGTGAGTGATGGACATGATTACACGTGATGGCAATTGCACTTTGAGAGTCGCTATAGATCGGGATGTGTGAGAATGTGAACCCGTAGTCTTTCAGCTGTGTCCTCATCCAAAGTATTTGTGAACAGCAACTAGCAGCCGCAACAGATTCTGCCTCAGTTGTAGAAGTGGACACACAGTTCTGCTTTTTAGAGGACCAGCACAGCAACTTTTCACCTAGAAATTGTGCACCGCCGGATGTACTCTTTCTGTCCAGTTTGCAACCCGCAAAATCAGCATCTGAGTATCCCACTAGGTCAAAACCTGATTCCTTGGGATACCAAAGGCCCAAATTAATTGTTCATTTCAGATATCTCGATATTCTTTTCACTGTATTCAGATGTGACTCCTTAGGATTTGGTTGGAATCGTGCACAGAGACATGTTGCAAAGACAATGTCCAGGTTGCTAGATGTAAGGTACAGCAAGGAACCAATGATAGCCCGATAATTAGTAGCATCGACTGGTTTCCCAGAAGGATCAGAGTCGAGCTTTTGTGAGGGAGACATGGGGGTTTTCATCATCGACTTGCTATCCATTTTGAAGCGCTTAAGCATGTCGTGGATGTATTTGGACTGGTTGATGAATATTCCGTCGAACATTTGCTTGATCTGAAGCCCGAGAAAGAAGCTCAACTCCCCCATCATACTCATTTCAAACTTGGTGCGCATCAGATTGCTGAACTTTTGACAGAAATTTGGATTTGACGAGGCAAAAATGATGTCGTCCACATAAATTTGTATCAACATGATGTCACCCTTGTGTCTCTTGATAAAGAGAGTTAGGTCTATCTTTCCCTTCGAGAAGCCTGATTCCACAAGAAAATCTGATAATGCTTCGTACCAGGCTCTCGGTGCCTGTTTCAGTCCATACAGAGCTTTTCTCAGCTTATATACTCCCTCCGTTTCTGAAACAAGTTCCACATTTGACTTCACACATATTAAGAAAATAAATTTGACTTTACTGTGGAGTGCACTGTTTGGCACTGTTTGAACACTGTTTGAACATTGTTTGACACTGTTTTGATGTAGATAATTTGCCAAATAAGGAAATGTTTGAAAGTGGAACTTAATTTTGAATCTTCCCGAAAAGGAAAGGTGGAACTTGTTTCAGAAACGGAGGGAGTACATGATTTGGGGGTTCAGGATCCACAAAGCCTTCAGGTTGCGCAACGAAGACTTCTTCTTTCAGATTGCCATTTCGAAACGCAGTCTTGACATCCATTTGATAAACAGTGAAGCTCTTGTGTGCGGCATATGCAAGAAATAGTCTGATGGCCTCAATTCTCGTGACTGGTGCAAAGGTTTCATCGTAGTCGATTCCTTCTCGTTGATTGTATCCTTTTGCTACCAGGCGGGCCTTGTTCCTGGTTATCACACCATCTTCATCCTTTTTGTTTTTGAATACCCATTTGGTGCCTATTATGATTTTTCTGTACGGTCGCGGCACCAGGGTCCAGACTTTTAATCTTTCAAACTGGTTCATCTCTTCTTGCATCGCAACAATCCAGTCCGGATCAGCTAATGCTTCAGCCATTTTTGTAGGTTCTTTCTGGCTCAGAAAACAAGAGTATAAGCATTCATTGACTGATGCGGCTCTGGTTCTGACTCCTTTTGATGGATCACTGATTATCAGCTTTGGCGGATGTGCTTTCGTCCATCTTCTCTCATGAGGGAGAGGTAGTGGAGTTATGATTGATTGATCAGGGTCAGTATACACGTTGCTTTGTTGTGTCTCAAAAGTTTCTTGTACAATCAGTTGCTCTGGTTGTTCAATTTGAGGAGTAGGAGGACCAGATGGAGTTTGTTCTTGTGTGTGCTCATCATCGTTCTGAACAGGAGTTTGTGATTCTTCTGCTGTGGGAGCAGGTAACAGGTAAGGCTGAGCAGTAGTAGAAGTTGTAGCTGGTGATGCACGTGGCTGGCTGTAGAAGTGCTCAAATAAAGAGTCCAGTATCACGTGCTCATCCGATCTCCTCTCACTTTCCTGTTCTCCAATTCTAGAAGATGATTGAGCCTTGTTTTCTCTAGAGATTGTTGGTTCAGATTTGAAAATGCTTAGAAGCTATATCCGCCATTACATAGAAGCTCACATTGATGCTCTCCATTACGGTTCTTCGATCTTTCAAGTACACTTTGTAGGCTTTCGAGTTAGTAGAATATCCAATAAAGATTCCTTCATTTGCCTTTGGATCAACCTTCCCCCTAGCATCCCTGTCATTCATAATGTAGCATTTGCAACCGAAGATTCGGAATAAGGCGATGTTTGGGAGTCGCTTGAACACAATCTCGTAGGGGGTCTTATCAAATCTTTTATGGATCATGGTCCTGTTCTGGGTAAAGCAAGCCATGTTGATAGCTTCAGTCCACATGAAGTGAGGAAGCTTTGACTGCATCAGCATAGTTCTGGCCGCTTCTACTAGGGTCTTGTTCCGTCTTTCTACTACACCGTTCTGCTGTGGTGTTTTAGCTGTAGAGAACTGTTGAGTAATTCCCCAAGCTTCGTAGAAATCTGCCAACTCCTTGTTCTTGAACTCTGTCCCATTATCAGTTCTGGCTATTTTCACGTTCTGCTGCAGGTAGTTTTGAATGGTCCTGATGAATGTTATGATCAGATTTGGAGTTTCGTCCTTGGATCGCAAAAACTTGGTCCATGTGTAGCGTGAGTAGTCATCCATAATTACCAAAGTATATTTGCGTCCGTTGATGCTTTGAACACGCATCGGACCGCACAGATCCATATATAGTAGCTCTAGGGGATGAGATGAGGAGGGAAATTGTTTTGACTTGTGTGATGCGCTCCTCATCTTTCCCAAATGGCAAGCAGAACAGTCGTGATTGGGTGAGTTCTTCAATACAGGCATTCCTTTCACAAGCTTCTTTGAGGAGAGGGAACAGATAGCAGGCCGATTCAAGTGTGAGAGACGTCTGTGCCATAGATTGTTTTGTTCCTGAGATGCTTTGGACAAGAGACAGATGGATATGGGGGATCGGACTGTTTTAAGATCAATGGTGTAGAGATTTGTTTTCCTCTGACACCTTAATAATTGTTTCCCGCTCATATCCATCACACAACATTGCTTAGCATGGAATCTCACTTCCATTCCATTGTCACAAAATTGGCCAATGCTAAGAAAGTTGTGCTTCAGTCCTTGTACAAACGACACGTTTCTGATCGTGACACTCTCACAAATGACATATCCTATTCCGAGAATTGGCGATGAAGCGTTGTTCCCAAACCTCACATTTCCTCCATATCTTTTAGAATAGTTGCTCAAAAGTTCCTTTTGTCCAGTCATGTGTGACGAGCAACCAGAATCAAGATGCCACACATGACTGACCTGTAAAACAAATTAGTTTTGCTTAGGTACCCATCGGAAGATGGGTCCTTCCCTATCATAGTGAGCAGTTGTTTCAATTTTGTTTTGATTTGGGATCCAAGGCTGACTGTTTGAGAATTATTTTTCAGTTTTAATCGCTCAGCCTCAGCCTTGGGAACCCATATTTGTTTGGTCTTTGGAGCATGAGAGATTTCAGATATATGATCCTTCAAAATTGGTTCCTGTGAGATCCTTTTCAGATGTTTAGCTGAATTAACTTTGAGGGGATACTTTAAGAATGAAAGTTTGAATTTCCTCTCAACAGTTGTTTTTTCAGCCTTAGGCTTATTCAAATTTTTCTTAGCACTCACAGGATTAGTTTCATTATCGGTGGAAGTGGACTTAACACAGCAACATTTCATTAACTTAACACAATTCAGAGAAACATAACTAGTACACCGATTAGTGACAGGTATCTTGGAAAGAGAAAACTTAGAGGCAGGTCTACTATCATAACTAGTTGAGGGTTCACAAAGGGAAGTCCTAGGAATAACACTGCTAGAATGATTAGCAAACGACTCTCTAATGCTCAATCTAGACTTATTTTTGACATAGAAAAGTGCACTCGCTCACTGATTCTTATTCACTACTCTTGACTCTTCTTCTCTCTTCCTTCTTCTTATTTTTTCTTCTATCCACTCGCCTCTTTTCTCGACTCTCTTCTTCACTTGGTTCCCTGTTGGAGAAGGAGACTCAGAGTGAGCGGGAGAAGTCTTACTACTATCGATGGAGTTTTCAAAAGATTTTTCCAAGGAAGAAGGAGAAGAGGTTTGAGAAACTGTGTGAGATAGAGAGGGTGTTTTCAAAATTGATATTTCTTTAAGAAGTTGTTCCTTTTCTTGTTTAAGAACCTGTTTTTCTTTATCAAAAGCTTCTTTTAACTCAACAAACTTTCTCACAAGAGGTGAAATGTATGCTGGTTTGACTACTGGTTCTGAGGTAGAAGGTTACTCTCTCTCTCCTACAGTTTTCTTCTCAGGAGGATAAGTCAAAATTTCATCAGCGGGGGTCAAAGGAGGTTCTTTGGTTTGGTAACTTTTGTTTAACTCTGTATAGTAAAAAGAGATCTCGGCACCAGACTTGTTCTTTTTCTTTTCATCCTCGAGGGCATTCGTTTCTTCAGCTCCAGTGAAGGCCATAAGTTTGGTCAATCCTAATCTCATGTATTTCATATCATAGAGTTGAATACAGTCAACCTTTTTCAGGTTCTGAGGATTAGTCAATCCAAGACCCTCCTTGGAGTTGTAAAAATGAGTGTCCTTAGGCTGGTTAAGGAAAATGGTCTGATCGGTTTGACCTCTTTTAGCTAACAGGTCTTCGAGTTCTTTTATTTTGGAATAAAGAGCACCCCTTCTTTCTTTGAGTAAATTGTTTTCACCAAAAAAACTTGATTCTTTCCTTTTCAGAGACTCTGAGTTTCTCCTTAAGTTCCTTTTCACTATCACTCAATCTTTTGTTCTCGGCTGTGATCTTAGCAATTATTTTCTCTGAATTGATTATTTTAAGGGAGAACTATCAAATAAGTCCTCGAATGTTCATAAAAGGTGCGAATAAGCCCTTTTATAGGAGGCTTTGTGCGACCGCCATCATTCGGAGCGGTTTCCAGTAGAATTTTTTGATGAAATTTTTTAAGAATCTTCTTCATTAAGTCTAGTTCACTCATACAAAATTTCAGATAAAAAATCAATCTAGAAGGCAGTCAAATTAATTTTTGAAGATAACTGCGCAGTTAGGCAGAGCAGTATATTTCAGAAAATCATTTCACTGCCTTCTCGATTGAATTTTTAGCTGAAATTTGGTACGACTAAACTAGACTCAATGAAGAAGATGCTCAAAAAATTTCATCAAAATCTTCCACCGGAAAATGCCCCAAATGGCGACATCCGGACAAAGCCTAATGTAAAAGGGCTTATTTGCACTTTTTATGAAAGTTCGAGGGCTTATTTGATAGTTCTCACGTTATTTTAATGTTAGAGCAGGTCTGCTTTTCTCTCAATTTGTTATAGATACCATAGGCTCTATCAAATTTCTCTTCTAGCTCCTTAATTTTATCGTGTGTGTCAGTTCTAGAGCAAGAATAAACAAAAGGATTAGTGGCACTTACATCGCGGTTTGCGTCCACATTTTCTGAAGTGAGAGAAGTCACAGAATCAGCAACGGTGGTCTGCTCTTCTTCATTTTCAACAATAGCCATTAAAGCCAGATTTTCCTCATCATCAGAGTCATCCATCCAATGATCCTTTTCTGCCATGAGAGCGTTTTTGTCACTGCCTTCTTCCATAGCCAGTAGCATTCTCTTCTTGTTCACATTGATTTTCTGGTTGTAATATTCAGCGTCTTTCCTCCTTTTGGGCATCCTGCAATCCTTCATTAGATGTCCAGTCTTCCCACAGTTGAAGCACTTTGGAGCATCCTCCGCATTTCCAGTCTCAGAAGATTCAAATGAACGTTCTTTTCTCTTGTTGTTGTTGGTTGAAGTTTTGCGGAGCTTGTTATTTGAGGAGCTCTTCTTTTTCAGTATCTGATTGTTGAACCTTGAAGTAAGAAGTGCTATCTGCTTTTGAAAGTCACGCAACTCATCATCACTTTCAGTCTCATCCCAGAACCCGATATCACTACCAGCACTCTCACTTTCTTCAGTCTTCATTTTATCTTTCTTAGATCCGGATTTGGAAGGTCTGTCAAGCATAAGTGCAAGTGTATCCGCCAGCTTTTCAACTGCATCTTTTCCCTTTTCGTCCATCACGGTAGTGTGTACATAGTCAGAAAAATCTTCAGCATACTGATCAAGGGTATTGTACACAACATGAATGTCCATATCATCCAGATCTTTGGTGTGTCTTATCTGAGAGCATAGTTTCTTCCAATCAGGTCCTAGAGCTGACAAAAATCTCACATTTAGTTCCATGCTTGACTTGTGAACTCCAATCTTCCTCATTTCGTTAATTAGCTGAAGAAATCTGAGGTAAGTATCTTCAAGTGATTCTCCGAGTTTAACTTTGAAGGAATCATAAGCAGTGAAGGTGCTTGCTTTCTTGGCTTTGACGCCTATCTCAGTTCCTTGCATGATCTTGAAAATTTCGTCCCACATCTCTTTTGCAGTTGACATGCTATCAATCTGCATATAGATGTCATTGGGTATAGCTTGAAGAAGATAGGTCTTAGCCAACAAGTCAGCACGCAGTCTAGCTCTGTCTTCGTCGTCATATTCATCCACGGTTTTTGATCGCAGCTCAACTTCCATAGTTGGGTTGTTAACTTCATTTCTCTCAATAGCAATCAGTAACTGAGCAGGTCCATTAGTGATAGAATCCAGTAAACCAGAAGATTGATCTTTGCTTTTGAGAAAGTTAAGGAACCTATTCTTCCAAACATTGTACTCTCCTCTTCTTAAGATTGGGGGTCTAGTGTCGTTTCCAATTGAAAGAGCATCTATCTTTTGAATCGGGCTGATCTGTTGATTGTTTAGTGTCTGTCTTTGTTTGTAGAGTTCTTCGAGCAGAAGGTTCATATAATGGTAACTTCACCTGTTTGAAAATTCTGCACAGAGAATAGCGCACAACATAACGTCTCAGCACTTAGAATTGCGCACAGCTACAAATCTCGCACACAGAGAATGGCACGTAGAAGAATGGCGCACGGCTATGTAAATGGCGCACGATTCTTTAGCAAATGGCGCAGGAGACTTTTAGCAAATTGGCACACGAGAGATTTTGAGAATTGCTCACGAGAGATTTTGAGAATGGCTCATGAGAGATTTTGAGAATGGCTCATGAGAGATTTTGAGAATAGCTCATGAGAGATTTGGAGAATAGCGCATGAGACATTTTGAGAATAGCTCATGAGAGATTTTGAGAATAGCGCATGAGAGATTTTGAGAATAGCTCATGAGATATTTTGAGAATAGCGGCGCATGAGAGATTTTGAGAATAGCTCATGAGAGATTTTGAGAATAGCGCAGGGAGAACTTCACGCCTATGTTTCACGCACAACCTCTATCGCGCAGGATGAGAGATTCGCGCATGAAACTTTAAGCGAGTTAAGTGTCTTCCTCACCCAGATGCGCTATTATGCAGAATCGCTCTTCCTCTGCTTGACCTGTACGCCGATGATATTGCTGAGAAAAATTACAGAGAATGATCCTAGCAGTTACAAAAACATAATCCTTCATACATTTTTCTGCAAAATTACAGAGAATGATCCTAGCAGTTACAAAAACAATAGTATTCAAATCGCTCATTAGAAGAAACAGGCGATGAAGTTTGGCACAAGCTTCTTCTTCTCTGCTTCAATCGGTCGATCAGTCCCGCTCTGATACCAACGGTTGGTCCCTGTGATCTACACTACAATAATGTATGAAGATGGATATGAATAAGTGTATTGGAAGCTTTCATTGATGGTTAGGAAGTTTACAGAATGATGTTGGAGAAGTTAGCGTAAAACCTCCGTAGCCTAGTCTAAGTATGCGCAGGGATGAATGAATGAAAAGCCCCTTCTATGTTCGAAAAACCTCTCCTACGCATTCTACATAGGGTCTATTTATAGCCCTTTGTAGAATGCTAGGTTACAAGCATTGGGCTTCCATAATAAAGAGGCACATTCCCTTTAGGAATGTGGCCTTTAACTAAAATAGCTTATCTAATAAATTATTCTACTAGGCTTTATAAAATACAATGGATCACAATCAAAAATATCTCTAACAGTAGTTGATATTTTAGTTGGACCATGGAAAGAGCATAGGGTTGACCGGTCGGTCAAACAAGGCCCAATTACCGGTATTGGTGATTTATCGCATAACAGTCCGAAATAGATTTCGTATACTTCCAAATTAAAGTTGAGAAATGTATAATCATTCTAAGGGCCCATAGGGGTTGAGAATGGGTGATATATTTTATTTGGCCCGATAAAATAAAATATAATTAAAATTGTCCGAAAAATACAACTTTCGGGCCTGATTCTACAGTTCGGGACATAAAGGGATGACCTCCCACATGAGTGGGGACCACCCCACGTTTTTGGAGTGCTAGAGGTTGACTTGAGGGGCTACATAGTATTGAGGTGTGGTGTTGGATAGTTGAGGGTGTTTGGTTTGTATGGGATGACCTTGGGTGGACTTCCCCCCTCAATCATCTTACATTTGAGACAAAACCAACCCTCTCACCTCACCTCCCCCTATCATTTCGACCAAGCAGTCCAAGAGGAGAAAGAAACCCCTGCAAACACGATTTCTCCATAGTCAAGAGAGCTCAAGCAAGCAAGGGGCTTAAGGAAGAAGGAAAAGGTTGCAAATTAGAGAAAAAATTTGAGAATAAAGGAGCTTAACGAAAGTGTTTCTAGATTTCGCCGGAGTTCGCCGGAGTTTCGCTGGTGTTTCGCCGGAGTTTCGCCGGAGTTTCGCCGGAGTTCAACCGAGGAGCGTAGAACACGCTAAAGCTCATTTAAGGTGAGTGGACGGCTTAATATCTTATAACTTTTGGGTTAATTATGAGATTACCTAAATAAATGTTATATGTGTTCATAACGATGTTTAAAAGATATTTAAACATGTGATTAGCCAACATGGTTAAGTTTGTATGAAAGGAATTAATCGGTTATGCATAAAATATGATATGAGGAATTATATATAAGGCATATTTGCTTGAAGTGCAAGAGAAGCACAAATGGATATTATTAACTTAATTATATGATGATTAAGTTGAGACGTACAAGGCTTGAAATGGCGGTCAACGAAAATGTTGACCGATGGATAATGGATTAATTAATACTGGTTGGTATTAGTTAATTATAAATTTATATAAATGCATGGCTTTGCATGGATTGAGATACATAAGCTTTATGGATTGATTTAGCTATGAGTGAATAAATATGATATAGACTCTATCTAGGTTGATATGAGGTTGATCATTGGATTGTAAACTTGGTGGAGGACCCTAGGACCAAAAGTGCTTAACACTCATATTATAAACTTGGTGGAGGACCCTAGGACTTGAGGTCCTTAACACTCATATTATAAATTGGTGGAGGACCCTGGGACTTGAAGTCCTTAACACTTATATTATAAATTGGCGGAGGACCCTAGGACTTGAAGTCCATAACACTCGGATTATAAATTGGTGGAGGACCCTAGGACTAAAAGTCCTTAACACTCAAATATATATTGGTGGAGTACCCAAGGATTATTTTATCCTCAAAACTCATAGATTATGATATTGGAATAAGGATAAGGAGAAGTCCTATACACTCATAAGTATATGGGTGGGTTGGGGTTTTTAGTCAAGAATATTGACTATTACTATTTCCCCCAAATAAAACGGTGATCTACGGATCGAGTATTTTCCAAGTGTATATATACTATTAAGTATTTCTTAACTTGGGTGAAAGGACTACTTACATAAGTATCACCCTATGTTTGGGTCTTATACTTGAAACGCTAGTTATTCTATATTTAGCCTGCTACTCGCTCGGTACTTGTACTGACCCCTTCGGGGGGCCCACCATTTTCAGGTTGAAGCTAGGGCTTGCTACCTGCACCTTTCTACGAGTGACATCAAATTCAAGGAAGATGTGGTTCGTGCTTCCTCATGTTATTTCAAATTATTAAATATTGCTCATGTATATATTTATTTGTTTTAAATTACTTTTGGGCTTGCATGCCCATGTTATTGGCCGAATGTTGCTATGAATTACCGCTGAATATTTCCGCTATTCAATGGTTTAATTTGTGATGTTGTTATGTATGTTTACTACTGAGTATGGATGGATTGTTTGCTCGAACGCCTTGTATGATTAAGTGAGGTTGACCCGCAGGTGACGTCACTCGATTATACGGCGGTTGTACACGCGCTTAGATTGAAGTTTGGGGCGTGACAGTGCGTCTCCTTTTAAAGGATCTCATTATAAATTAAGCGTGCTTGCACGAAAGTAGTCTTGAGATGGGTGAACCCTTGAGAAGTTTCTCAGGGCGCGCATGAGTGAGGACAAAGTGTGTGATAAAAGTTTGTGTTGGTTTGTGAGGTCATGACTAGAGGTTTGAATGACATTCATGAGTAATTACCTCAGGCCCTACGGGGCAGGGGTGTCACAAATATATATGGAATAATTAGACCTACCTATCGAAACATGAGGGGGAGTAACCGTGCATCTGAAAAGAGAAATTGAGTCATCAATGATGAAGACGAAACCAATGATGATAGACGTAACCAAAGACATTGGTGTGATGCTAGGATGATTTATACCGATAGAGACATACCAATGCAAAGGAAGGAATGAGCCAACTCATTGTGTAAGGGTGAGGTCACAAACTCATCAACGGTGAAGGTGAAGAGGATAAGGTGAACATGTTCTACTTCACCAATCAAGACCTTCCCGACTTCACTTTCCCACACAGAGATGCATTGATCATTAAATGTGAAGTCAATGATGTAACCATCCACCGATATTATGTTGGTATTGACTCCTCTATCAACATCATGCATGAGAAACCACTCAAAAGTTGGCATTGGACTGCAACTCCTTGTGGCCTTTCAGGGTGCCACTCTAGGTTCACAAGAAACCCTATATATGCAGAGAGCACTATAGAACGTCTCATTGAGGTTGGAGATGACTCTAATCCAGACAGACTCCTGGTCGAGTTCATTTTGGTCTGGCTCAAGTGTGCACGTAATATGATTTTGGGTATATTTAGAGGCTCAAATTACCACGAAGCATCCATGCTTGAAATTCCCAATAGAAACTGGAGTCGTCTATACCCGAGGAAGCCTAAAGATTGCCAACACATGTTATCTGAAATTAATAAAAAAGAATTGCTCAGGTCATTAAAATCCACACTATCTTAACATCAGTCCTAGTGAGAAGGGTAGGCTGCAAGTCGAGCTCGTGGATGAGTTTAAGACCATATAGATGGACTAGCGCAGATCAATACGAAACTGATAAAAGAGTTGGGGAAAGTTATCATATTTGTCTTAAAAAAATCATTATTGTGTTTGCTTGCAGACTTGAGGATATTCCTCACATTAGAAGAAACATTATAACACACAGATTGACAGTCGACCTTGCTTGCATCCTAGTGAGGTAAAAGAACATATACCTTCAAACCGAGGAAAGGGAGTTTGTTGTGGGCAAGGTGACCATGCTTCTTAAAATCGCCCACATAACTAAGTTCAAATGCGCACTATGACTACCTAACGTAGTCCTTGTACCTAAACCTCCAACTTTGCAGATGTGCATGCACTATAAGGATATGAACATAACTTACTCAATGGATCTCTTCCCACTCACTAACATTGAGCATCTAAGTAGATGTCATGATAAGATGCAAGCTAATATGCTTATGGATGCACTCTTAGGCTATCACCAGATATTCATGCAAGAGTCGAATACAGAAAAGACATTGTTCATGACTTGAAAGGCATCACCTACTATCTCATCATATCATTTCACCATAACTCTGCACGAACATACACTCAAGTGGTGGTCAAACTCTTCAAGAGCATCTTAGGTCGTACCATGGAGATATATGTAAATGACATGGTTATCGTAATCAAAAGCTCCAACAACCACGTGGATGATCTCGAGAAGATCTTCCAGATGATAGGGAAAAGGGGGAAACATTTATACCTTTCACGTTGAAGAGTTATTGCTTTTCAGGCCATAAATTATGCTGGGAGAGTACAAAGATTTGTTTGGATAAATTTTCACACGAGATTCTTTATACTAAAAAATAATGAATATTTGAAACTTGAGATGAGCCAAGGCCTACTATGCCCCCTTACCTCCGCCATGTCACCTCTCAGAGCGGTGGACTCATGATGAAGTATATTGACACCTACCCTGAGCCCAAAAGAACAGTCAAAGATAACCCCTCCATGTTAGTTGCACACAACTATAGTTAAGGAAAGAAATCCCCGCCTCGGATGAGAGAAATTTATGCAAGAAAGGTCTCATTACATGGGGTTGAGGAAGTCCGACATGACTGAGAGGATCCGGTCCCGCCTCGATCTCTTTATTTTATCAGGAACTTACCCGAATTCAACATCCCAACAACAGATCCTAGGGCTGATGTCACTCTATTCCATGCTGATATGATACTGCCACATGGCTAATGTAATCACACCCATCACATACGACATCATTACAACATCATGGCGTATATGTGAGGATATGCATAAACACATGTACACTTCCGTTGGTTTATGACTAACTTGTCCTTCAAAATTTCGCAATACTATAAATTCTCCTTCCAAAATGTAGAAAAGGATTCACATTCCGAATTATTTCAATATTTTGAATACACATTTTCTCTCTCTAGTTTTCAATATTTACTTAACTCATTACTTGCTCTACTACAAGTATATATACCCATCACAACCAAAATGCAAACACTCCTTATAAATTAGAATGAAATGAACTACACAAAGTAACCCTACAAACATATCATCTTAATCTTTATCATATACTATCTTTGTCACATTGTACATTGTCAAATTTGAATTATGTGTGAAATAAAAACTAAAAATTGTGTGGTTGATGTGAACTGTGTACAGAAGAGAAAATATAAGTAAAATCACAACTTAATTACCTAGAAAAGAAAGTGAAAATTACTTAAGACAAAAAAAGTTACTCCATCCGTCCCGCTAACAATGGAACAAGAGGAAGTGACAAGCAAATCAATAAAAAGTGATTTATGTGGTTGATATTGAATTGATAAAGTAAGAATAAAGTAAGAATGATTTAGAGTCACACAAATTTTGCCAAATTTAGTATGAGACAATCTTAATGGGACGGACCGATAAGATAAAACGGGACAATTATAGCGGGACGGAAATAGCAATTTAGAAAGGAGAAGGAGATGACTATGAATTAACATTCCCCGTATGAATTTCGCCGATAAAATCCATTATTACAGCGTTTTTTGAATTATCGATTCAAAGAAAACCCTTTTAATAAAAGAAGAAAGAAGAAAACAACCAACTTATCAATTTTGCAGTTTCTCATTCTCTCTTATCTTTCGTTTTTGGTACATCGGAATAGACTCTTATCTTTCTGTACCTTCTCATTTTCCCTTGCAACGATCTCTAGGGTTGAATGACATCGTTTACTTCCATGTTTGGCTCTCCATATTGCTCTCCCCCATTCTTTGATTGAACAATTGGTTTATTCTGTTGCAGCTCTTAACTTGAAAATTATTCTTCGAATTATAGAAAGTGAACATAGGAACAGTTCGGATTTGAAGTCAGATGGGTATATGCTCTTCTTCGGACAAGGGAAACGGCAGAGGTAACATAAAAAATGACAGCGGCAGAAGGTCCGTCATGGGCAGCGTTAGTGGCGAGCTGAGCTCATTTTTCAGCAAGCTAAACGGCGGCGTCACTGGAAGCGGAGCATTGGGCGGAGGGGGGATGAAGGAGCGTGCTTGGCATCAGATTCCTGGAAGACTGTTTGCAAATGGATCGAGCGATGTTGCGAGCTTGTTTACTCAGCAAGGAAAGAAAGGAACCAATCAGGACGCTATGATAGTTTGGGAGGTCTGTCCCTTTCCTTTGACCGTCATTTGTCTGTTAGAGTAGTAAAAATTGAATCTTTTCAATGGGAATAAAAAGAAAAGTAATAAAGTAAGGCTTCTTTTCAAAATGCAATCTAGAAAGGCTTTTCAAGTTTCTAGTCCGGCAATTCTTTTCCAACATTTGTATTGCTCCATATTCTTACAACAGTCGACTGCTCCTTACCTTAGTTAAATCAGATCTTTGCTTGAGTGAATGAGTGAAAGCTCAAAACTTTTCATGGGTCCCAAAGTTCAAAGATAGATCAACTACTTGGTGCCTTGCCTTATTAAGAACATGTCTGTTTTACTAACCTGGGGAGAGTGTTAGCCTTATCATCAGCTGAATTAAAATTTTAAACCAATAGTTTTTCTATGTGTTTTAGATTGCATAATCTATATTAGCTCATAGAACTTCCGCGCAGGTACTTATTTTTATCCCATTATTAGCTGCTTCACAGTTCATACTTGTGTATGATCTCAATTTGTGGATTTTCAATTTCTAAAACTGTTTTATGAAGCTTGTGTGCTGGAAGTTATCTTTGGTAATGTTAGGATGCCATTTTGGCTAGAAAATCAAAGATAAGATAGCAATTACAAACAGTTTTTATTTGGTATTTTACTGTCAAAGAATTAATCAATTTGTTTTGTGGATTGCGTCAGTTTATGACTTGATTGGAAATGTTTCTACAATAGAATTTCTGTTCGAGAATGGGAGCAACCTTTTGTGGAGTATTTGATGGACATGGGCCTTATGGCCATATGGTTGCACGGAAAGTTAGAGATTCACTTCCACTATTGTTGAACACCGAGTGGGAAGTCATGTCTTCTGCCAATCCAACCTGTGCCACCGTTGTGAATGGGGATGATATTGGAAATTCACAACTTGATGAATTCATCGATGATGATTTGTGCGAATCAACAGAGGAAGCTGAGAAATTCCCCGAAGTGCATGTTCCACTTAAGCAGTCAATATTAAAGGCATTCAAGTCTATGGATAAAGAGCTCAAATTGCATCCCACTATTGACTGTTTTTGTAGTGGGTCAACTGCTGTTATATTGGTGGTACAGGTAACTGAGTAACTAAATGTTAAGGAATACAATATCACTGTTATTACTACTACTTTTATTATTATTATTATTACTATTTTATCTCTTCTATTCAGAAATTTGATCAATTAAGACTACATGGTTCGGGATTATGCATTTGATCATAGTGCTCGTTTTATAAATATTACTAACTGGTTTTTACAACTCAAAATGTTCAAAGTGACATTTTAATTCGCCAGTATTGTAATTGATAAAACGATCAGGAAACAATTTTCTCTCCCTCTCTTTTCCTTCTCAGGGACAGGATATCATAGTTGGAAATGTTGGTGATTCAAGAGCTATACTAGCAACAAGAGATAAAGACGACTCATTAATGGCTGTTCAACTGACAGTAGATTTGAAGCCTAACCTTCCAAGTCTTTCTCTTCGTTTATCCGCTCCTAATATGCAGCCATGTACATTTAAATTAATAAAATGGTTGTTACCATGCAATTGACTCAAAACGAAATTTTTTCTATTGTTTCAGGAGAAGCTGCTAGAATCCAGAAATGCAAAGGAAGGGTTTTTGCATTGCAAGATGAACCAGAAGTTGCACGTGTATGGTTACCCAACAGTGATTCACCTGGACTTGCAATGGCTAGAGCATTTGGTGACTTCTGTCTTAAGGATTTTGGTTTAATTTCCATTCCAGATGTATATTACCACCGCATAACTGCCAGAGACGAATTTGTTGTCCTTGCAACTGATGGGGTATATTCCTGCAAGTTTTTTTATCTGCTCTTTACGCAATTATCGGGAAATGGGAAAATGGTCTTGAAAGGGAGGACAGGAATAAATTGTTTTTTTAATGAAGGAAAATCATCAAATATGCTTAATTGTTTTTCCTTCAAATTGTACTTAAATCTAGATTTCTCAAGTCTTTATATTATAGAAATTATAGAAATACTTAAGTTGAGCAATGGAGTTTAAAGCATTTTTTTTTTATTTTTTTCCCACACATTTACTTTCCGTCCATGTTGTTTTTGCTTGATGTGTTTTATATCCCTAGCATTTCCAAACAGACTGTTAATTAATTGGAGGTATATGTAATGTAACATGTGCATGGGCTCTCCTGTTTCTCAAATGGTGAAGGTATGGGATGTTCTGTCAAACAAGGAAGTAGTAGATATAGTGGCGGCCTCTGCTCCTGCAGGTCCCTCCTCAGCTTCCAGAGCCCTTGTAGAGTGTGCGAATAGAGCGTGGAGACTAAAGTACCCCACTTCCAAGAACGACGATTGTGCGGTTGTGTGTCTCTTTTTGAAAAAATTGTCGATAGCTGTACAAGAGCCTCACACGATCTCGACTACAAATGATGATGATGATGTTGATAATAATATTAAAAAGTGTGGTGTTGGTGTATTTGAACAACAACACTCTGGTGGTGGTGAAATAGTGGCTGTTGAAGAGAATCCAACTAAAGGTACAAGGAGCAGCGGCGGTGTTGCCCATGATCAATCAAAGAGAAGCCTAGCCGAGTGCCTTTCAACTGGGGATGAGGAAGAATGGTCTGCTCTTGAAGGTATAGCCCGGGTGAACAGTCTACTTAGTATTCCTAGGTTGTTGTCTAGTGGTGGTGGCGATAAAGGTTCATCTAGTTGGAGGAAATGGTTCTGAGACTGACTGACTGGTTGCACCTCCTGTTGGTTCTAAAGTTTGTTGGTTGTACAAATGAAAATGTGAATGCATGCATGGCTTTTGCAAGTAGCGTATCTAAAAAAGGCCTTGAACGGTTAGGGAATGCGTTACTTTTTGTTCCTTTCCCATTGTGTCATTATCGTTTTTGGGTGCTAACGGTTTGTATTACTTAACACAACTTATATATTTTTAAGTGAACTTTTGTAATCACTGCTGCTCTGGTTCGTGTGAAATGACTATTCTTTATCAAACTAGGCTAGACTTATCAAGGTATCAGACTAGACCTCGATAGTTGTAAAATGCTCATAGACTAAACATTTAAAAGACTAGATCAGATTATATCAAATAATATCAGAAAATTTCAATCCAATTGAAAACAATAGTTGTATGCTATTCCAAAGATTTTCTATAACAAATGAGTGAACATAATTAATTATAGGGAAATTGCCCTAAATAGGAGTAAATGAGGTTTGAAATTCCAAAATAGGATTATTATGTTTTTTTCGCGAAATAGGTGTTGTTATTGCTATGTATGCAAAATACTGCCATGATTGAAAAAATATTGCCGTTAATTATAAATAATACTGTCATGTTAAATGCACTACCCTACAATTATTTGGCAGTCACACCTACAAGATGACAGTAAATACTTCCAGGTTAGTCATATTTCGGGAATAAAAATATAGTACTATTTTGGAATTCCAAACTCTATTTACTCCTATTTTGAGAAATCTCTCTTAATTCTATTAGTTTAAATTGAAATGAGTTTACTGTGTGAAGTATTGAAATTTGAAAGCAAAAGATTTTCTATTATAAATAAGTAAACCTAATCAATTATATATTAGTTTAAATTGAATTGAGTTTATTGTGTGTGAAGTATTGGAATTGGAAAACAAATAGGCATGAGGAATAGTAACATTATACAATGAGCACAATAAAATTTGTAAGTTTTGAGTAAAGAATCATATACAGTATTATTTTTCTTAATAAAAAGCGGCCATTGTCACCTCATAGAAACATTTTAAGTGAGCTTTGAAAGTTGGAGGCCAAGACAAATCCTAGACGACAGTTCGTCCTCTTTGAATAATGACATGATGCAATGGTTTTTCATTAACTGTCCCATGATGCCAATGACGAAGTGGTGAAACCAAGTCTTAGAAGATTCTTGGTGGATGTATGAGCCAATTAGATTTTTCTTTCTGCTTGTGCTTGTTTTGCTGTGTGACGGTTCTTTCCCGGGAACTGAAGCTCCGGCACTACAAAAAAAATCGTCTGTAGTCACGGACTTAGTCACGGACCGCAGTGTAAAAAATCCGTGACTAACTATGTTAGTCACGCATTTTGTCCGTGACTAAGTCCGTGACTTATTCCGCGTGACTACAATGTAGTCACTGAAATTTGGCCGTAACTAAGTGTAGTCACGGATTAGTCACGGACCAGGTCCGTGACTAATTCTTGACCGAAATTGCTACTCCGGCACGGTAGTCACGGACCTGATCCGTGACTACCTTTAATTTATTTATTTTTATTTTAGTCGCGGACCGATTCGTGACTAAGATTGTTTTTTGTTTTTAAAATTCGGTCATTTTAGTCACAGACTAATCCGTGACTAAGTTTTGAAATTTTCAAATTTTTAAAAGCCCGCGGTTTAGATTTTCAAAATTTGTTTTAGTCACGGACATGTATCCGTGACTATGTTTAAAAAAAAAATTTGAATTTAGAAAAGAGTTCCGGACCAAAAAAATAGTCACGGATTTAGTCTGTGACTAAAATTTTTGGTTTTTTAAAAAAAATCCATTTTAAAAAAATTGAAAATTGTTTTAATTTTACTTTAAAGCAATTAGAACATTAAATGAAAAACAAAATCCATACAATGTTAAACATAAAAAATGTTATTACAGACTGAATTATAAAACTAATATGAAATGTTAAACTTAAAAAATGTATTATTACATGCCCGCACGTCGGACTCCATTATGATAAAAATTAGGATCATCATAATCATATGCATCATCATTATCATCATAATCACGATGATGATCCTCTTCAGCATCCACGGTGTCTAAGGGTCGGGTACCTTCTCGGCTGCTGCGGCTGCCTCCTCGGTTGCCTCCTCGGTTGCTTCCTTGGTTGCTTCCTCGATTGCTTCCTCGGTTGCTTCCTCGCTTGCTTCCTCGGTTGCTTCCTCGACTGCCTCCACCGGATGACTGAAATTGATTGAGAAAATCAGACGACAGAGATCCGAATGTCGACCCCATTGCAGGAATGGTACCATATCCGGAGTTAGAATGATAACACATATGACCCATCTGCGGAACCTGAGGAGTCTGCTCAACGTGCAACATGTACGACCGAGGAAGAGGTTGAGGCGGAGGCTGATATCCGGCAACAATCCGTTCCATTGCTTCCAGCCGGGCCCTTGTTTCTTCATCATTCTTCCGTTGCTGTTCAAATGCCCGCTGCTGCTCCTCCAATTCTCGCTGCAATTGGGCGATGCGTGGATCCTCTCCCCGCCTTGATCGAGAAGATGATGAAGCTCCGCTGCCGCCGCGATCGTACAAAATACGTTTCCCCTCAGCCTCGAGGCACAGAAGCCGACCCTTGTACACCCCAGCTGCCTCAAGGATCACATCATCTTCCACGTCAGAATCGATCTCATCTTCCTGCGTCAAGCCTAATTGTGCCCGCTTCTTCTCAACATTTGCGTTATACTTCGTCTACAAGCATGTACAAAAATTAGTGAAATGATATTTACTTCGATTTGAAATAATAAAATTGATGTTACGTACTTCGATTTAAGTAAAGCGGGGTGGCAGATCGGCTTCCGACTCATCACCGTGCCGAGTCCAACAATGTTTGATGACCTTGAGGATAGAGACCCTCTTCTTTTGAGGCCCTGCCTACAAGGTTCGAAAAAGGCTTAAATAAATGTAAAAAAATAAAGCGTTAAAATGGTGTAAGGTTTATTTGAATAAGACTTACAAGAGCATCTTTATGTTTACTCTGAGGTTTGTGGCCTCCGTGCCATTGTGTCGTTAATGCCTTCTCGGACATCCGATTTTTCTTCCCGGCTTTGCTTCTAGCGAAGAAGGTCGGATCCGAAGACCAGTGGCGGACGAGGTCTTCCCACTCCTCATCCGAACACCATTGAGGCCTTACCCCACTGGCTCGGGTACGCTTAAAAGTGGGACGAAGCCAGTTTGAAACTCTGGCGTTATACGCCCTTAGAATAGCGGGGCCTTGTTTTTCAGTCCAACGAAACCGGGCCTTTATTAAAAAAAAAATTAATTTATCATTTGTCAAATTTTTAGTCAGTACAATTACGTAGGGAACATTCATTTTTTTTACCTTGAACAGGTCCCACCAAAGTTCACGGACCTTGGCGTACAAATCTCACCCAACTTCGTCTGGTGTTTAAGTTTGAGATTTTTACACTTTGAACATGGACATCTGATTTTATCACCACTCATATAAGCCGGGTGTTCAAGTGCGAATTTAATAAATTCCTCAACTCCTTCAAGAAAATTTGATTGCATTCCGTATAATACCGCATGTTTATCATACATTCAAATTCTATTTTGTCTATACATTATGCCTGAATATTATAATAAAAAAATTATACAGGTTAAAAACTCTAAACTATAAACATTACTAACATATGCGGAGTATTATTAATATATTAAATTTCAATGCAATCATTTAAATTATTAACTAATAACCAATATTATGATTTCAACACTAAATACACTAAATTATGGGGTTTTTCCCCTAATATTACTAAACTAAGGCTAATTTCCAAAAAAATGAGCACATTTCAAATTGGACAAAAATGTGACTGATTCACAATGACATATCCGCAGTGACATTCATGCAGTGACATTTCCGTTATTGTCGGCCACAGTGACACCACCGACGGCCACAGTGACATCGCCGGTGGTTATAGTGACACTGCCGCAGTGACATCGCCTTATGACCGCCACTACACTGCTTCATCCGGTGACCACCCCTAGCCCCTCCCTGCCCCCACTAGCCACAAAATCAGCCCCAACCCCAACCCAAGCAGAGATCTGCCCCCCTCCCCCTTTGGTATGAGCGATCAAATAAAAAAGAAGCTAATTACTCCGCTCTTTTCCGGTGCAGATGAAGACGCTAGCCACAGCCCACCCTACCCCAGCCCCCCAAAACTACACCCTAACCCGCCCCAACGCCGCCAAGCGACATCCCGGCGAGACATCCTTGCACAAAACTCTGAAATCGTCGTCATAGATCTGTAATCGGCGCCGTAGATCTGTAATCGCCGCCACGGATATGAAATTGCCGTTAAATAATGTCATCGTTGAAGGGATGAGAAGGATGAAGCTAGCAAACAACAGCGGCACAGAAGAGCAACGAAGAAGTTGAAGTGTCGCAGTGGTGGTCGTTATCACCGCCGCGTCTCATTGGTGTCGCAGTGGCGGTCGCCGTCATCTTCTCTGGAGGTCTTCTCGCCGTTGAAGTCTTGTTCCATCGTCTCTGTTCGTGCGCAGAGGAAGAAAGGAAGATGAAGCGTGCGTTTTTTTAGAAGAGAAGCGGCGGTTTTTTAAAGAAAGAAGAAGCAAAGATTTTTTTTAGAAGAAGTCGGTCAGTTTTTTGTCAAAATTAAATTGAGTCATATTTTTGTCTTATCAAAGCCGTGAAGTAACATTTCCGCCATTCTTTCCTAAATTATTACGTTAATTTTTTATGTGTACGAACATTTATATATTAAATTTCACTAAAATTCCATTAAAATTAACTAACTACCTAAAATTAACTAATTCCCTTAAATTTCACTAAATTTCACTAAAATTCCCTTAAAATTAACTAATTCTCTAAATTTTAGGAAGAATGACAAAAATAATACTACCTCCGTTCTGATGGACTTTGCCAAGTGCAAAGTAGGTGAAAAATAAGAATAGTAAAAACTGTGTGGTTGAGATTTGTGCAAAGGGGAGAGAAATGTGCAGAACCACAAATTAGTTGCTTTAATAGGAAACTGGCAAACTTTTTTGGGACAACCAAAAAAGGAAAATTGGCAAAATCCAATGGGACGGAGGGAGTACTATTGAGTTTTGAACTGACAAAAGTATGACCAAGAATTGATACGGACAAAAACCTGATCCATTTTAATTGAAAAGCCCGTACTGCCCATTGCATTACCTCATCCTGCGCATCTTCCCTACGACCTCTCCCTTCCCCGACCTTCTTCCTTCCCCCTTCCATTGCGACCTTCCCCCTTCCCCCAATTCTATTAATCCTTTCTTCTTCTCATTAATCGAATATTGATTCTGTCGGATTTAAGTTGGAAAGGGCTAGCAGTGGCGGTAGCTAGCAGAGGCGGCTATGGTTGGTGGCTATGGTGACGTACAGACGGAGATGGCGAGCCGAAGCTGGTGGACCGGTACCAGATCTGAAGCATCTCGCTGCTATCCCTCGCCTACTTCGGTGGAGAGAATATTGTGGTCATTGTGGTCGGGAGGTGTCACTGTAAATGCGTCACAGTGACCGGTGATAGTCACCAGCCAGCGGTGGTCCCCGTGGTGACAGCGGCAATTGTCAATGTGGTTGGTGTCACTCTGATGAGTGTCACTGTGTCAGCTCATGTAACTATAAAATAAAGTAACCGCACGTTAGGGATAATTTAGTAAGTTTAAAGTTTATTAGTCACATTTTTGGAAATTTTAAAAAATGGTCACTTTTTTGTCAATTAATCTTTTTTTAGTAATATTTTAGACAAAACCCCTTAAAATTAACCAATTCCCTTAAAATTAACTAATTTCTTTAAATTTCACTAAAATTCACTAAAATTCTCTTAAAATTAACTAACGTTCAATAATTAATATTATTAAACTATAAACATGCACAATACGTTAATGATATTTAATTCACAATACTAAAATTAACTAATTCCCTTAAAATTAACTAATTCCTTTAAATTTCACTAAAATTCACTAAAATTCCCTTAAAATTAACAAACGTCCAATAATTAATATTATTAAACTACAAACATGCAAAATACGTTAATGGCATTTAATCCACAATACTAAAATTATCAACATCTTAATCTTATTAATAATGCACATTTAATAATTTACTAAATTAAATAATATGAGCAAATCCAATAATTTGAGCATATATATATAATAAACTCATTTAAAATAAATAATACTTAAATTTAACTAATATTATATTTTTTTTTCTAATTTACGTAATTCACAATCATAAATCATCATACTTAAGTAATGTTTCAATTAAATAACCCTAATTTAAATCATTATTAATCCTAAATTAGGCCTCCTTAACAATAATTGCTAATAAAGAAATCATATAATTATATTTAATCATATATAAACTCATTTGAATTAAATAATATTTACATTTAACTAATAATA
This sequence comes from Cuscuta europaea, assembly GCA_945859875.1. NCBI lineage: Eukaryota > Viridiplantae > Streptophyta > Magnoliopsida > Solanales > Convolvulaceae > Cuscuta > Cuscuta europaea. Next base: position 13,769,537 of record CAMAPE010000017.1, on the reverse strand, counting down.
TCATCTACAATTTAACTAATTTACGTAATTTTAATTAAATACAACTTAATTAACCCTATGTTTAAATTACACCTAAGTTTAACTAAATTTAAGGAATTTATTTCGTTAATTAATTAACAACGTTTTTTAAATGCATTTAATGTAAATTTAACTAATAATATTAACAAAAGTTTAATTAACTAATGTAGCTAATTAATTAATTTAACTTAATGCGTCACTACGATTAAACCTACGTTTAAGTAACTTATCTTTCACTGAATTAAATGAAATTGACATATATATAATTCGTTACTTAGCTTAATTAATAATCTCTCTAACTTATTACACTTAAAATGAACCAACTAATTCATACAAAAAATACGTAATTCAAATTACATACCTTATCTGCAGAAACATGAAAAATGATATGAGATGGGTAGATTACATCTTTCAATTCTATCTGGAATTCTATCTGGAATAGATGGTGTGATTTTGTTGAATGAAGCGGAGGCTGCATATATAAAACATGTAGTCACGGACGTAGTCACGGATGTGTCCGTGACTACATATTTTTGTACGATTTGTCGGTGCACTTTAAATTTGGAACGTTGAAAAAATTAATTTTGTATCTTGTCACGGAATCGTCCGTGACTAATTTCAAATTTCAAAAAAAACCCCACCGGAGGAAAAATTGGGTTGGCTGGAACAGGTGAGTCACGGATTACATCCGTGACTGACCATAGTCACGGACGTAGTCACGGACATATCCGTGACTATTTTTTTAAACAATCCATGACTAAACCGTGACTAGAACCGTAACTAACTAGTCACGGACCAAATCCGTGACTACGGTCCGTGACTACAAGCGAATTTTTTTGTAGTGCGGAGTATTTTGTCTCTCTCGGTGTGGGGATTTGTGTTGATGTCTGGTCAGCTTTGCTTGGTCAGAAATTTCTGCCCGCCTTCTAGACATTGGTAGAGTTCGATCGTCCTTATCCGGAACCATCTCCCTGCCATGAATAATTTTTGTGGGAAGACTTTATTTCAATTTTATTTTTCATTTAGTAATACCTGTTTTTATCTTAGTTTGAGTAGGTTCAGTTTAGATATTTGGATTTTTAGAGTATGTTTGATAGACAATGTTTCGATTCTGATTGTTTTAGGTTTAAAATTGTTCGATTTCTGTCTAGCGAATCAAGTTGTTTTCAATGAGGTGGTTGATTCTATGTCTATTCCTAAGGTTGACAACCGGATCTATCATAACTGTCTGAATGTTATCATGTATGTTATCTCAAGTTTAATATAAAAAACGGCTCTTTATATTTAAAAAAAGTGCTCAGTAAGGTTATCAATTTTTCTTGTAAAAACCACTGTAGCTAATTATAAAAAGTTATTTTGTAAGGGAATGCATTACTATTTATGTGTGTCAGTAGTAAGTTATAGAAATGAATATAATGGTATGCTATACTTAAATATATAAAATGAATACGTATAGTATATATAATGTTAAAAGAAATGTACATTTAAATCACATTATAAAATGTTCATGATAAGCCCGTATTTAACACACTTTAAAGTCTGGTGGAAAGTCACTGATCATGCGTTATTGGTGTAATTTTTTTTGTAGAAATTCCAATATAGGAGTAAATATAAACATAATTGCACAAATAGGAGTAAAACTCAAAACTTCTTTCAATAAGATTAAACATTAATTTTGTACCTTTAATATCCCTAACCTAGTTAATTCTAAAATATGACTTATTTAATCCTAACCTAGTTAATTTATGACTTATTCGATAATAATTTATTTATTTATTTATTTTTCTAAAAATAAAAATATATTTATTTTTTTTAAAAAAAATAAAAATCTCAAAAAAATAAAATAAAATTCACCGCCGCCTCTGCCGCCTCAGCACCACCACCTCCAGTCACCAGAGGAAAAAATGCCAAGTTCATTACGAATGCCATATTTATGACATAAAACAATGAAAATGGTTGCATTCGCAAAGAGAAATATGCCATGTTTTTGACATTTTCAGAAAAAGGCAGTTTTTAGGAAAAATGGATTTTTTTCACCGCTCGGAGGTGGTGGTGCAGGGAGGTAGTACAAGCGGTGGGAAAGGCATCCAATTTTTTTTAATTTTTTTATTGAGTTTTAATATTTTTTATTAATTTTTTTTTAAAAAATAAAAAAATTTATTTTTTTTTTAAATTTTTTATTTTATTAATATTTTATAATTTTTTTAATTATTTTTCTACGATTTTTTGAATTTTTTCGGTTTTATTATGAATTAAACATTTAATTAAAAGTTGTTGGAGCTTGGGTAGGGGTATACTTGTCCAAATACTAAAGTTACTCCTATTCAAAATATGGTACTCCTATTTTTGCATTTTGCCTATGTTTTGCTCCTATTTGGGGAATTTTCTCAATTTTTTGCATTGTTTTGCTAAAACTTGATTTATCATGTTTTACGCGAGTCTCTTGTATTTTTGGGATGACTTTAATTATATTTTAAAAAAAAAGAAATATCTGAAAATGAACTGTGGTGATGAAGGAGAGTTAGCGCACGAAAGCGTCAATCATTTGAACTTAATAATATACTTTAGGGAGATTTCTCAAAATAGAAGAAAATGAGTTTGAAATTTTCAAATAGGACTACTATATTTTTATTCCTGAAATAGGACTAACATGGCAGTATTTACTGTCATCTTGTATGTAGGCGTGACTGCCAAATAGTTGCAGTACAGTATTCATTATAATTAATGACAGTATTTTTCAATTCTAACACTATTTTTCAAACATGGCAGTAATAACTCCTATTTAGGGAAGAAAAACATTTTAGTCCTATTTTGGAATTCCAAACCTCATTTACTCCGATTTTGGGTAATTTCCCTATACTTTACTTTCGTTGTAATTATTTTTCAAAACTAATATCGCACAATCGCTTTTAATTTATTGAATTCAGTTTCACTTGTCTTGTGGATCGTTGCGCTTACAGCTACACCAAAAGCAATTGCTGATAGTGAAGCACGCTCCTCCCCCTTTATAGCACAAGCGAAGCGCCACGCGGTCCGATTGCACCGGCAGGCTGGCTGTTGCTGGCACCGCATACCCGCGGCCCAACAATCTCCCCCCCAGCACCTGCCAGCCTACAACTGCGCAGCATGCTGTTGCCGGGGGTCAAACCCGTGACCTTGGCTCTGATACCACTTGTGGATCGTTGCGCTTACCGCTACACCAAAAGCAATTGCTGATAGTGAAGCACGCTCCTCCCCCTTTATAGCACAAGCGAAGCGCCACGCGGTCCGATTGCACCGGCAGGCTGGCTGTTGCTGGCACCGCATACCCGCGGCCCAACAACTTGAAATAAATAAACACTTGATCCCCCTTTCACGTCTTTGTGAAGATGCTACTCGTACTTAGAAGATGTTCTGTTTGCCTAATCTTAATGTTTGTATCTGAATTTTTAAGACCTAATCTAATATGATCTGAATATTTCTGATCTGGCTGATCCGATCTGAATTTTTCTGATATGATCTAATTGTAATCTTTCTGATTTGATCTGATTAGATTTGAATCCTTTAATTCTGATCTGATCTGAACGTTTTTTGATCTGATCTGATCTAAATATTTCTAATATGGTTGATTTTGTATTATTATTAAATTATATATATATATATTATAGGTATAATTATAATTAATTAGACCTATAAGTCTATAACTATAATTATAACAAAAATTATAGGTAAAATGACCCAAATATTAGTAGTGGGGTTTCATAGGACAAAAATATCACCATTGTTTGTTTAGACAAAAAACTGATTTAATCTTATAAGCCTAAACCCACCCTCCCGCCATTGCCTCTCTTTATATCTCTTACGCCTTGGTCTTGTGCCTCATTCCCTGTCTCTACAACTCTTTCTTATCACACAGGTTTGGAGAGCTTTGGAAATCGCCGCCGCTGAGAAGGAAATTGCCACAGCCCGCCACCCTATCATCGCCGCCGCTTTCGCCGTTCACCAACGTCACTATTCACTTGCATCACATATACGCCTCTTTTTCTTCTATTTCTAACTGATTCTGGAGGTGCGAACGACCACGTCTGTCATCATCCTCCATGAATCGATGACAAGATGGAAGACAGTGGTCAAATTTGTGATTTTTCGTCGTCCTCGCTTCCAGATCTGCGGCGGTGAGCGGCTAGGGTAGGGTTGTCGAGGCTGCGACGGGGCTAGGGGCCTGTAGCGGCAGCCATGGATGGTCGAGGATAGTCACAGAGCCACCTAGGGTTGGGCGGTGCGGCTAGGGAAGGGGCTAGTAAGGGATTTGACGAAGATAAGTTAGGGCAGTGGGGTTAGGATTGGGGTTGCTAGAGCGTGGGGCTAGGGTTGGCGGTCTTCGGGGAGAGGCAATGACGGCTGTGGGACGACGGTGTCAGTGGGTGGCTTGTTGTGGTGGTGTTGGTGGTCGTAATTTTGCTAGAAACGGTCGTCGGAAAAGTGTCCGGCGATTATAGTGACACTTCAAGGTGATAGTGACAACCGTAAATGAAATAAAAATTTGATAGTGACATTCAATTCGTAAGTGACATAAAAATTCGATAGTGACAAACTTCCAGTGACCCGAAAAAATTATAGTGACATAACAAACCTGCAGTGACATTTTTCCAAATATATGACCTTATTAGTAACATTTTTGTCAATATGTAAAAGTAGTCACATTTATGGAAATTGAGTTCTATTTGGTAATATTTAAGGTAAACCCCCAAAATTATAACTATAATTGTAATAATTATTATAACTATAACTATAACTAAACCCGTATTATAACTATATAATAATAACTGTTTTTATAATTATTATAGTTATAATTATTATAGTTATAATTATAATTACAATTATAATAATAATAATTATAACTATAATTATAATTATATTATCCTTATCACTATTCTAAGTAGTACTAGTTGTTTAACCCGTGCGTTGCACAGGATGAAAAATTATCTACTTTATCTGATTGTAATATATTTTTTACTCGCGCATGCAGTAAACAGTTATTTTAGTTTATTTGATAGTACTTTAATTATTTTCCTACATGAATATATGCATAACAATTGTCTTTTAATTTGAATTAAAAAGCTCTCAATTTTATTTAAGATAAAATGTAACATTACAAATTGATAAAGACCTCTTTGTACACCACATTTAGTGTGAAATTTGTCGATCTACTATTATCGTCGCATATAAAAAAATTAAATCAACTGGACTCGTGACTCTAGATACAACAACATAAAGTTGTCTATGCATAAAAACCGGTCATTGTTCCAAATCTCCCACTACTTGACCAACTGAGCTACGCGTGCGGGTAAAGTTCATATTAAAGCTATAGACCATACATATACATGCATGTTGCAGCAAGAGAGTAATACATATACCCTCTCCACACATTTTGACAAACTAAAGTAACACCAAGAAGATTAAAATGGCCAATATGACTGATTTGACACTAAAACCAAGGGAAACATTATGTTAAGAAATTAGGTACTCCTTTTTTTCTTCTACCACGTTGGAACTCATCGGCAAATGCTTACAAATTGGTCGATTTTGTTAAGTTGTAGACTAAAGATCGTTTTAACAGATTATATACTTGATTTTTTTTTGCTCTTATCTATTTCAACATTAAAACAAAAACAAAATCTAGCTTAAACAAACAATCTATCTTAAACAAAAAAGTGTAACCAAATGTTAAGAAAAACTATTTTCAAAAGCCAAAATGTCATTAAAGTTCATATTTAATCATAAGCTTAGAAATATCATTTCCCAAAACATGTATTTTTATTAAATACCTTGTATTTTATTCACAACATGCACACAAAAAACTAAAGAGAAGTACCAGTTCGTATACCATACATCCGGATGTACGGCTTGCACCGTACATCCGGGGGCAATTTTGTAATTTTGATGAAAATCGCGATTTGTCAGGAATGAGTATTAATGCAAGTTTGGTGAGCATCATGTCTATTCTTTTGAGTAATAGGAGCCTAAATATGAGTATCGTGAAATCTGCTTCAAATCTTCTAATGTAATTTTTTTTATTTGTTTAAAAAAGATTTCTGAAATTATGTCTATGATCGATTTCAATTAAAAACAATATGCGAATTTTATGTAGTATAACATTTTTAAAATATGCATTATTGATATGGCATTTTAAAATGAGCATACCATTACTACCAAATGAGCATACATAACTTACGAAATGAGAATAAAAAAATTTAAAAATGCATTTTTGTGTGCTCATTCATTTTGGACGTTATACTCATTTGAATTTAACATAAAACTCATTTCATTTGTGTATTGATATGACATTTTAAAATAAGCATAAAAAGAATATTAAATGAGCATACGTAACTTACACAATGAGATATAGAAAAACAAAACATTGATATCTAAAGTATTTTATAATTGAATAAAGATTAAAATAAAAAAACATTAAGAAAAAGAAAGAACTAAAGAAGGAAAAACGTAAAAGCAAGAAAAGAAGAACGAAACAATAAAAGAAAGGAGAATAAAAAATTAAAAAGAAAGGAGAACCATTAAAGTAGAAAGGAGGAGAATAAAAATGTGTTGATCAGCCAAATTGATCAGCTCACTCACGCTCAGGGCAAGGGAAGCGCAAGATCAGTGGAGCACTACACGCATGCGGCGGAAAAAAACAAAAACCACTCAACTTATTTATTATCCTAAAAGTTATTACTAATTGCAAAAGTACCGGGTGTACATGTACACCCGGGTGTACCACTAATTGAACTGCACTTTGTCACAACTTAACTTGATCTACTCCTAAAGTAGTACACAAGGGCCATGGGCGTAATTTACATTTTGGTGGCAAGTTTGTTGTTCTAAAAGACTAAACTAATTCCAGAAATAGCCATGTATAGACGGTACATATCCCCCCTCATTATGACAAACTAAAGTAAAACCAAGAACTAATGGTGCTCTAAGATATTACAAAATATAGACAAAATACTAATTGAAATTTAAAGTAGATGGTTTAACAAAGTAGTGGTAGCATTTGAAACTTACTGGTACTTATAAGCAGCAATTGTAAGTAAGGCAAACACTAAAAACCTTGCAAAGTAAAGGTACCCAATCATAACAGTGTAGAATTGCTTGAAAAGGGTCAGATTTGCCAAGTTCCTAGCTTCTTTCCCGTATCTTTGAGGTCTCTCTCAATGACCTAATCAACCAAACAATGAGGAAGATAATCAAGAACAACTTATTTCCAAGCAACCTAATCTCTGATAAAGGGGCCGATTTCTCCAACCACAATTGATGCTATGGTAGCCAGAACATGGAGGAATCACAATCATCAACACCTTCTTTTCCCACTTCTACGAAAGTGGCTTCAGAAATGAACACCCAGTACCTATCACGATTATAATCGTGACGAACAAAACCACACAAATAAACTGGAAAATGCAAAGCAATACATATTGTGACCTTGACGTAATGTTTGTCCTCTGCCGCAAAGAGTAAATACAGGGCTTTTATGATAAGCAAAACTGTCATTAACAGGTGAATCCTCTGCACAGATCCCCTGTTCCCGCAACAAATGTAGACCCATAATAAGGCCGTGAATCCGATATAAATTAGCCAGAAGATGAAGTATAGGACTGGGACTAAGGTTAGACCAACAGAGATGTAGTCCTTGACCTGTTCTAGACTGCTGAGGTTGTACAGATTGATGCAGACGTCCATGGAAACCTTCGCCCAAGGTTGATATTATACTCCCTCCGTCCCTAATAACTTTGCCATGTTTGACCAGCACGGGAAATAATAAAGTAAAAACGGTGTGATTGAGGTTTGTGCAGAGGAGAGAGAATAAACTGAAACCACAAATTCTTTACTTGAAAAGGAAAGTGGCAAAGTTAGTGAGACATCCAAAAAAGGAAAGTTGGCAAAGTTATAAGGGACGGAGGGAGTATGACATTACCATGTCTAACTTCACCTTTAGAATTTCCCAAATATAGCACTTCCTATACCATACATAATATTTTGATTATCATTCATCTTAATAATAGCAATATTGATTTTCATAGCAATAGACTTCTAATGATTCATTTGGCAAAGCAGTAGAGCCATATTTTACAAATGATAATAACAGGTACACTTTGGAGCATAAAGTCATTTGAACACAGGAGTTCTTTATATACATAGTTGTTTTCCACCAGTTATGAGGATAGTGCTTAACATAAACAAATTCTTCTTTCTTGTTAAAGAATTTAACGAATGTCTTCCAAAATTTTCTAGCCAGCTCACATTAACAGAGAACGGGCTCTATACTCCCCAATGAAGGAGATTTCTAGCGTCAACATTTTGAAGCCATTGACATGCCAATTTTCCTATGAAAATCCTCAAAAGAATGTTCCCGTGAAGATCTCTCCAGCACATAAATGTAGTTTTGAAAGGTATATTGCTCACAATAGCATATCTATTTCTTTACATAGAAGATAGCATGTCAAGAGTAGCATGTACTCACTTCAAAATTCATACCTTGAGAACTGATTAAATCCAATTGATAAGTGAATATAATCCAATATTTCCATACCTATCTACCACTGCTGCAGAATACAAAATAGTAATAATATCAAAGCATGTCACATATTCATAAGAACACTTAGAATACAAAAATTACTGGAAGTTATAATGGCAGCCCGCCACAATCTGCTGGAGATTAGCATAGCTGGAGGAAGAAAAACAACATTCCGAAAAAGCTCACTGCTACCGATACTGAGCTGGATGCTGATTAGGAGATATATCATTTGGGAGCTAATAATAACTTATATCCAGGCATTTAACTCCGCTTATTATGGATTGAGATGGTGGCTATTAATGGTTAGTTCGCCATGATGCAAGCTAGGCTTGATTAGCTATCTAAATATCATCCATATTTCTAAGACTCTAAGCATGTGACATACTCATAAAAAACACTTAGAATACTAATGATAGGAATACTAAAAATTTCAATAGGGTAGTTAGTGAATTTGCTTATAGTACCACTTCCAAAATCCATTCTGGGAATAAAACAACTATCTACCTAATTAATAACAATGATGTTTAAATAGCACTTAAAAACAAATCTAATTTTTTTATTGTTTCAAGTTGCTTAGTAGCTGAAAAATACAATCAATATTTTTAGTTGCTCTAGGTTCATCATTTCTTTTTGTTAAATGAACTAAACTGTAATTTTTTAAAACTGCCTATAAAAATTTTCCTGAGTACATAGAGAGATGTTAAATGTTCTAAAGTACAGAGGGTGTAAGGAATAATTGTATTTAGATTTTGATGATGCTATATTAATTAGGACTTTAGAGTACCCCTTTAGAAATTATGTATTAGAATTTTCCTTTGTAAAGTTCTTAGAGTAATCGACTTGATAGAATGCCTTCAGAGCAGAAGACCTTCTGAGCAGAAGGGCTCCAAGAGCAGAAGTGCCTCGTAAGGCTTTATTGAAACAGAGGACCTTTGGCTCTCTGCCTCAGAACAGAAGACCTCAGGGTCTCTGTTAGTCTTCACTCTGACAGAAACCCTTCTGGGTCTCTGTTGGATATTCTCTCAACAGAAGTGCTCCAGACCTCCTCTGTTCTACTCTCAGATAAAGACACCAGAAGGTCTGACACTTAGAAGAATTTCACTAAACCGGGAAGTCAACTAAAAGATTCCTTCAACGGCTAGGAGTATGAAACGGAAAAGCTACAGTGCACGCATTAAATGCTCATTTAATGCACCCCATGCTACGTAGAGTAATTGCAGATGATTGGCCGCAATGTCAGGAATACTTTATCCCAAAATAGTAACCCGCCAACTTTACCGGGCTCTACAAGTCAAGTCAACTGATCGCGCATTAAATGCAGTTGTCCTCCTACTCCTCCAACGGGAAGACAACCTCAGTATAAAAGATACACTATGAAGAACAACCGGATAACTTTGCCAAGATAACTTTTGCTACCCATTGCTACAAACAAGATATTCAAACTCTGAAAAAGCAAAAAGCCTCCTTGAGATTCAAACTCATTATCTTCTACAAAAGAAGGCAGAAGTTGGAAAAATACTCTTTCCAACTCAAGCAAAGTTCCAAGTGTTCTTCAACTCTTCAAGCTCATCTCATACAAACCTTTTGTAACGAAGCTAGTTGGAGGAACCCCAGTTTCAACAGAAACTCTTCTTGCTACAAGAAGGACGTCCAAGTAACTGGAGTAGTGAAGTGGTGATACTTCCAGGAAGCTCAGTGAAAGGACCAGTCTTAAAGGAAGCCAGGCAGTGCATCCCAGGAGACATCTAGACTTGAAGAAGACATGGAGAGCTTCTTAAGTACTAGGACTAAGGCTTTGTAAACGGCAGTTTTTACAGTTTAGTGGAACAGTGGACTAGAGGAACAAGTTGTTCCTTGAACCACTATAAAAATCCCTGGTGTCGTTTACTTACTGCTTTAATATCTGCACTTAGATAGAACTGTCTAACTCCTTGGACTTTGTATCTGTGTTCAGCAGAACTTGTTCTACGAGTTAACAGAAGGCCTACTGCCTTTGCTTCTCTGAGGCTAACAGAACTCCCTACCAGAACCCCATCCGCTGCCAGTCTGTTCTTTCAACAGAACAGGCTATTCTGTAAATCTGGTACTTAGTTTAAAAAGCTAAAAACCAATACAGTCTATTCACCCCCCCTCTAGACTGTATCCAGTATAACCGGGACCAACAAGTGGTATCAGAGCCTCCTTGTTCTAATAATCTCTTAGGTTATTTGCTGAACAAAGATCCACTTGTTTTTCTGTTTTACCTCATTTCTATCTGATATAATGGATCACTTCTTGTCCAAGAATCTTATGTTTTCAGATCTTAAGTTTGATGACTGGAGGATCCAGATGAAAGCACATCTCTGTGCCCTGCATGATGAGATGTGGGAAGTTCTAGACATTGGCCCCTTCACAAGCTTCCAGAAGGTCAATCCTGAGCATGCTATAGACAACACCAGACCCCAGATGATCAGTAAAGCCAAGTCAGAATGGACCACTGAAGAGAGGAGAAAGTACAACCTAGACAACATTGCTAAGGACATCCTCTACAAGTCCATTGATGATAGGTACTTCAACAGAATCAAGAAGTGCAAGACTGCTAAGGAAATCTGGGATACTCTTGAGCTCATTGGAGCTGGTGATGAGCAAGAGAAGGACAACAAACTGACCATAGCCAACAAGAAGTTTGATGACTTCAAACTTCTTCCTGGTGAAAGCATCTCCAAGATGTATGACAGGCTCCTCACTCTCACTGGAGAGATCTCTGAGCTTGGCAAGGAACTCACCACCAAGGAGATCAACCTGAAGGTGTTGAGGGGACTGCCCTCAGCATGGAAGATGAAGGTGGTTGCTGTCCAAGCCAGCAAGGATGTAAAGACTTATCCCACTGATAAGCTCATTTCAGATCTCAAAGCTCATGAGTTTGAAATGATTGAAGAGAAGGAAGATGTACCAGAAGAGAGGACCACTACAGCCCTCACTGCCAGCACATCTAAGGTAAATGATTTTGACCCTTCAGTACTTTTATCTGATTAATATATGGCTGCCTTTGCCAGGAGATTCAAAAAGTTTATGAAGAATCCCAAAGATGGAAGGAGTCCATCTTTCAACAGAAAGCCATACCAGAAGGTCAAATCAACAGAAAGCAGTGGAGAGCTTCTCTGTTACAATTGCAGACAACCAGGTCACTTCAAGGCTGATTGCCCCCATCCAAGAGTGTCCAAGAAGCAAGGACAGGATGGAGAAAAGAAGAAGTACGAGGACAACTCCAGAAGGAGAAAGGCACTTGTGACAGAACAACTGGAGAAAGACCCTCTGTCAGAAACAGAATCCAGTTCTGACTCAGATTCTGATGAGGCCTTCTGTTGCCTGGATACTGAGACAGAAGACCTTTGCCTCATGGCTCATTCTGATGATGAGGTAACCTCTACTTCTGAATCTAGTTTTTCTTCGGTAGGCTTAGCTTTTGATTCTGATTCAATGTCAGAATTTTGGGAAGAGTTTAAGGCCATACAAGCCACTTATTCTTCTGTAACAGAAGAAAACAGTAAGTTGAAAGCTGAAATTCTTGACTTAAAGAAGGAGGTTGAGATCAAAATCAATCTTCTAATTGAGGAAAGAGATCAACTGGAGACTGAAAATGTTTCTCTTCTCAAGAGAATAAGAGAAATAGAGCCTCTCGAGATTAAGTACAAAGCTTACCAGAAGGCCCAGTCTTCCATGGAAAAGATTGTGCTTGATCAACAGATTGGCACTGGTTTTGGTCTTGGTTATGGCTCAACAGAATCAGGTGAGCCTTCTGTAATGCCTAGCACCAGAGTTGCTAAGGCAGATAAGGTCATAGAGCCACTAATTTCTAGCCCCATCTGTCAAGCTGGTGTATCTGGCACCAAGGTTGTTCATGAGGAAGTCAGACCAGAAAAGGGTAAGATAAAGGTTCAACAGAAACCCTTTTTGAAAAATAATGAACCTGACAGAAAACCTAACAACAGAAAAAGTTTTCAAAATAACAAGAATAAAAGACCATTCATTGACAGACAACCTCATGTCAATCGTGCCAGAAATGATCACCAGAAGGGAAAATATCAAGAGAGAGTTAACTTCAGGCAGAAGAGGTTGGCTGGTCAACTTCAGAAGCCCAAGGTTAACCGTCCCTCAGCTCTTGATAGTATATGGGACTTCTTTCCAACAAAAAAGGCTATGCAAAAGTATGTAAACAGGAAGCATGACCCTCACAAGCATCTGCCCAAAGTGAATCACACTTCAGTTTACTACAACTACCAGGTGGACAATGGGTACCACCCACCAAGGTTTCACTTGATGAGACCAAAATGGTACCAACTACCCAGACTCCATGACCCCCCAGGACCCAGCATTGCTTGGGTACCTAAATCTTTCTTTTGATCTTGCAGGAACTGTGTGCTGGAGCCATCTCTGAACAAGAATGGTTTATTGATAGTGGATGCTCCAGGCACATGACAGGTGACAGAAGTTGCCTAACAGAGTTCCATAAATGCAAAGGACCTAGAGTTACCTTTGGAGGTAATGACAAAGAAGGTCAAACAAAAGGAAGAGGAAAGCTGATCAGGAACCAGATAATCATTGATGATGTCTCATATGTCAAATGACTGAAGTTCAACTTGCTGAGTGCTAGCCAATTCTGTGACAAAGGCTACACTGTTGAATTCACAAAGGACTTCTGCTATGTGAAGCATGAGACAACAAAGGAAGTGGTTCTTACAGCATCAAGAAAGAAGAACATCTATGTAGTTGATTGGAACACTGCAAAAGATGGAGTTTGCCTGATAGCCAAAGGAGATTCAAAACTGAGCTGGGACTGGCACAAAAAGCTCAACCATTTGAATTTCAAAACAATCAACAAACTGGCCAGAGAACACATTGTAGAAGGGCTCCCAGACATTGTGTACAAGAAGGAGACCCTCTGCAGTGCATGTCAGAAAGGCAAACAAGTGAAGAATTCCTTCAAACCCATTGCTGGAGATCTTTCTACAAGCCCTCTAAATCTGATTCACATGGATTTATTTGGACTTGTTGAGACTCCAAGCGTTGGTGGCAAGAAATATACCCTAGTCATGGTTGATGACTATTCCAGATATACATGGACTGTTTTTCTATCAAAGAAAAATGAAACTCTTCAGAAGTTGCCATCTCTGTTAAAGCAACTTCAGACTGAGAAGAATTTGAAAGTGAAGACAATCAGATCAGACAGAGGAACTGAATTTGTCAACCAAGTCATAAAGGACTTCTGTGATTAGAATGGAACTTTTCATCAACTTTCTGCCGCCAGAACCCCTCAACAGAATGGTGTAGCAGAAAGAAGGAACAGAACTTTAAAAGAAGCTGCAAGAACAATGATTGCAGAATCTGGATTGCCTATGAGATATTGGGCTGAAGCAATCAACACTGCATGCTATACTCAGAACAGAAGCATGATCAACAAGAATCACCAGAAGACCCCTTATGAACTCTGGAAGGGAAGAAAACCAAACATCAGCTACTTTCATGTATTTGGATGCAAGTGCTACATTCTTAACAATGGAAAGGAACATTTGAAAGTATTTCAAGAAAAAGCTGATGAAGGAGTCTTTATAGGCTATTCAAACACCAGTAAAGCCTATAGAGTACTCAACAGAAGGACCCTACATGTTGAAGAATCCATACATGTGAAGTTTGATGAAAGCATCTCTGTTAAAGAGGTAACAGAGATTCTCAAGGAAGTCAGCATAGAAGACAGAACACCAGAACCAACAGAAGAGGTGGCAGACAACCCTGCATTTCCTACACCTGCACCAAACCCCCTTCTGTTGAATGAAGATGAAGACTCTGAAGATGAGGAACCAGAGAGACCAAGACAGCAGTTGACAGAACCAGACTTGACATGGTTAAGAGATCATCCTCCTAACCAAGTGATTGGTCAAATCAGAAGTGGAGTTCAAACCAGATCCACATCAAGAAGAGAAGCAATGCTTGCCTGCTATATATCTCAGATGGAACCTATGACAGTGGAAGAAGCTCTTGCAGACTCAGATTGGATCAATGCTATGCAAGAAGAGCTTACTCAGTTTGAAAGGAACAAAGTATGGGAACTTTTTCCTAGGCCAACACACCAGAATGTCATTGGAACCAAATGGGTATTCAAGAACAAAGCAGATGAAGATGGCAACATTGTAAGGAATAAAGCAAGGCTAGTAGCTAAAGGATACTGTCAAGAAGAAGGAATAGATTTTGATGAGACCTTTGCACCAGTTGCCAGACTTGAAGCCATCAGAATCTTTCTAGCATATGCTGCCTACAACAACATCAAGGTCTACCAGATGGATGTCAAGAGTGCATTTCTGAATGGAGATCTTGAAGAGGAAGTTTATGTGGAACAACCACCAGGTTTTGTCATTCCTACTCAATCTTCTTGTGTCTACAAGCTTAAAAAGGCCCTCTATGGTCTTAAGCAAGCTCCCAGAGCCTGGTATGACACATTATCCCTTTTCCTAGTGAACCATGGGTTTACTAAAGGAAAGGTTGACAAAACTCTATTTCAAATCTCTGTTGCTAATCATATTCTGTTAGTACAAATATATGTTGATGACATTATATTTGGTAGTACTAATCCAGAACTGTGCAAGAAATTTTCTCAAGTGATGCAGAGTCAATTTGAAATGAGTATGATGGGAGAACTCAGTTACTTTCTAGGACTTCAAGTCAAACAAGTTCCAGAAGGGATCTTTATCAATCAAGGGAAGTACACCAGAGATCTGATCAAGAAGTTTGGAGTGGAAGGCAAATCATCAGTGAAGATTCCCATGAACACTTCACAAGGAATTGGTCCAGATGATGAAGGAAAGGATGTAGATGCAACAACATATAGAGGAATCATAGGATCTCTGTTGTATCTAACTGCAAGCAGACCAGACATCTCATTCTCTGTTGGAATCTGTGCCAGATACCAATCAAAGCCCAAGGAAAGCCATCTAAGTGCTGCAAAGAGAATCATCAGATACATCAAAGGAAATCCAAATGCAGGCCTATGGTATCCAAAGGGAGGTAACTTTGAACTAATTGGTTATTCTGACTCAGATTTTGCAGGTTGCAGACTAGACAGAAAAAGCACCTCTGGTCACTGCCAATTGCTAGGAGGAAGGCTTGTTTCCTGGTTTAGCAAGAAGCAGAACTCCATCTCAACAAGTACAGCTGAGGCTGAGTACATTGCAGCTGGGAGTTGCTGTGCTCAGCTACTCTGGATGAAGCAACAACTGAAGGACTATGGAATTCAAGCAAAGGAGATCAAGCTGTTGTGTGACAACACCAGTGCCATTGCTATCACTCAGAATCCAGTTCTTCATTCCAGGACAAAGCACATTGAGATCAGACATCACTTCATCAGAGATCATGTTGAGAAGAAGCACATCTGCATGGAACATGTGCCAACAGAAGACCAGCTTGCAGATATCCTGACAAAGCTTCTTCCTGAGGCTAGGTTCAACAAACTGAGAGAGGAATTGGGAATGATGGATGAGATTCCAAGGGAAAGATGAAAAGGAAGGCCCTCTATTGCTCATTTGCTGTTAACAGAACACCTGTAGCAGAACCTCTTCTGTTAACCCCTTCTGTCAACCTCTTCTGTTCCCTACCCTGGCAGAACACCTCAGCAACAGAAAACCCCCCTCTACAGAAAAACCCTCTCTTGTTTAACAGAAGGTGGTGGACTTAGAAAATCTTGTAAACCGGGTGACCTAGTAAATTATTAAAGGTCTTTTACCCTTTTACCCTTAAAACGGTATCAAGCCGTATAATACTTACTGCGCCCCCGTTTATTTACTGCGCCCCTTTTTACATTTATTGGTACCTTGGAACCGTAAATTATCTCAAACGTCCACTAACCCATATCCATAAAACCCCCTTTCGTAAACCTAAACCGTTACTGCTCTCATAACTCTCAAGCTTTCAAACTCTTATCTCTCCAAAAACTTTCTAACCGCAGTAAACTCCATGGCTTTCTTGAGCTTCTCCGATCTCTCAAAGGAACAAAAGGCAACTCTACTGAAGAATGTCCTGACAAGCATGAGATGCGAACTGGAAGTCCTACCCAGATTCGCAGAGAAAAAGGAGAGGATGACCTCCATTGTTGATGGACTGTCTCAATGCCAACTGAGCAAGGTCATCTCTCATGGTTATGAAGCCTACAGCAACGTTGACACCGTTGAGTTCTATCTCAACGCATCCTTCAAGGATGAAACCATCTCCTCCGTCGTCCAAGGAGAAGAAGTTTTGGTTGATGCTGACGTCATCAACAACATCTTCAACATTCAACAAGAGGAAGGAAGGGACTCTCTACTCGATTTGGAGGATACTGACATCCCTCTGCTAGAATTCAAGAAGAAGTTCTGCAGAAAAGGGGAAGAAGTAGAGAAGGTTAACATCAAGAAGAACTTGCTCAAGAGGGAATTTGAGCTGCTCATAAACATTTTCCACAAATGTTTATGGTGCAAGTACACCTCCACAAATGATGTCACAACTGCCAATGCAAAGGCTCTTTATGCAGTGCATCATGGGGTGCACATCAATTAGGGACAAGTCATGGTGAAGTCCCTAATTGAAGTAATCAAGAAGAAGAACCCAAAAACTAGCCTCTATTCTGGGAAGCTAGGACATGGGCTACTGATTTCAGAAGTGCTCCTCAAACAAGGGGTACACTTGAGGAAGGCTTCAACTTTGGATCACACCAAGGTCATCTTCTTGACTGCTTCTCCAAATAGGGAGAAAGCCATAAAGGCTGAAATGAAGAGACAGCTTCAACTTGAGGCTAAAAGACAACAGGGAGAGAAGGTACAGAAACCTCTCTCTGTAGCCCCTTCTGCTGAGAAGAAGGAGAAGAAGAAGAAGAAGACCGAAAAGGAAGCACCTGTTGCTCCCCCAAAGGCTGGACAGAAGAGGAAGAGGACCACAAAACCCAAGGAGAAGGTTACTAAACCTGTGGTTTCTGTGTCTGAGGGAGTGGCAGACACTCAGGGGGAACCAGAGATCCCCACCTCTGCTGCATCTCCTGAACAGAACAGGGTGTCTACTTCAACAGAACACCCCAGTCCTGTCAAAGATGGGTATCTGTCCTTGCTTGAAAGACAGTTTACCCGGGTTCTTGAATGGAGAAGGTGGAGAATGGGACCCCTCTCCAAAATCATCCAGTATTTTGATCACTATGAGCCAGAAGAGGAAGCCATTCTGAACTGGGTTGGGACTGATGATGTCTCAAAGTGCTTTTCCCTCAACTTCCTTCACTCTGTTCTTGAGAAGAAGAAGGCGAGCTACAAGGGAAAGGCCATTCTTATCTCCTCACCCTCAGAGGAGGCTGTCAAACCTCTAGAAGAGGAAGAAATTGAAGCCTTTGAGGAATGGCTGTTCACAAAGATGGCAACAGACTCTGTGCAACCCCACCTCAACCCAGGAGAGCCCTCTATACCCAAGACAGAAGGGCAAGCAATGATGGAGCATATCAAGGAGTGGAGGACTTATTTGCTCAAGG
This sequence comes from Cuscuta europaea, assembly GCA_945859875.1. Lineage (NCBI taxonomy): Eukaryota > Viridiplantae > Streptophyta > Magnoliopsida > Solanales > Convolvulaceae > Cuscuta > Cuscuta europaea. Next base: position 13,751,451 of record CAMAPE010000017.1, on the reverse strand, counting down.
AGAACATCATTGAGGTAATCTCTCCAACCCCCTCTGTTAATATCCCAACAGAACCCCTCATTCCCTCACCTCCTTCCAGCACCAGAACCCCTCCACCAGAACACCCTGAACCTATATCTCCTAAACAGAAAACCCCCACCCCTCCTCAATCACCCAAACAAAAAATTGCATCTCCCTGCAGAGCAATTGTTCCATTCAGAAACCGTTCACCTTCACCTCCACCATCCTCTCCTCAACAGAATGTCTCACCTGTTCAATCTTCACCCCAGCACCAGAACCCCTCACCCCAACAGATCTCCTCTTCATCCTCTGAATCTGATCATCAATCCCCTCCTCCAGAATCACCTCCCCCACAACAACCTGCAGAGAACCTTAAACCTATATGGTTTCTCAGAGACTCAGACCCTACAACTGTCTCTCCCATCTCTGCACCAAAAGGTTATTCTAGGGACTCTGTTGCCCCCAATCCCTCCCTCAGAAAGAAGAAGAAGGTAGTCCGCAACAGAAAACCTATCTACGCTCCCTATGAAATTTCCTCTGACATGGATGGATTCATGATCAGCAAATTCTACAAGGCCACATCCAAGAGACAGAAGACCCCTCCTCTGACTCAACTGGAACATGAACAGCTTGTCCAATCTCTATCATCTGTCCAAGAACATCATCCTTTGCCTAAGGGAAGAGGTCTAGAGATGCCTCAAGCTGATGAACAACAGAACAACATCCCCTTCAACAAATTTGTTGAATCTGCTGAAGAATTTGGAGGACAGATCCTCCAAGGCATGAACAAACTGATAGAGATCAATGACAAACACTATGGGCACCTTGCTCGTGTGAATGACAATCTAAACTCAGGTATGCAGTTCATCTCTGATCGTTTTGAGAACCTCACTGGAACTCTCAACAACTTCATAGCCTCATCATCTGCCAGAACAGATGCCCTGTCAACAGAAGTGGTAGGCATCCATAACACTCTTTCTATCTTTCAACAGACTCTACTGAGTCAAGGACATGCCATTCACACTATCTCAGAGCATCTTGAAGCTCTGAAGGAATCTGATGTCAGGACAGAGAGGCACTTGACTTCAATTGAGGCAATGTGCAAAATTCATCAAGAACAGGCTCAAGCCCTCCTATCTACTGACAGAGACCATTATCAGAAGATGGTGCTCCTTGAAGCCAATAACAAGGACATCTTCTCTGCCATACAGAAGCAGCAAGGTCTCATTGAAGGCCTTACCTCTGTCACCCAGACTCTACCAGAGGCCCTGGAGCAGATAGCCTCCACTCAGGCTTCAGAATTTCAGAAAATCAGCCTGATGATAGAAGACCTGAATGATGCCAAAAAGGGGGAAGAGGACCCTCAACAGACCAGGCCTAGGTCCCACAGAACTCCTACTGGGCCACCCTCCTCTGATGAGCCTGCAGTTGATCCGGCTCCCTACTTTGAAGCTGCCCTACAAAAGAAAAGAGCAGCAGGCATACCTAGACCCCCATCTCCAGTAAAGAAGAGCACCAAGAAGAAGAAAATTTTCAACTTCACTGAATGGAGATTGGGTGGTTCTCAGAAAATTGACAGAGCTCAATTTGAGGAGATGAAGGCCAAAATGACTCCTACCCAACAACAGCACCTCTATTTAGACAAAGATGGTGTTGTCAGAGTTAGGTATGGGGGATCACTAGAAGAAGCAGAAGAATGGTATAAGAAGAACATTGTCCCAGGAAAGACTATTCATGAAGGTGTTCTCAACTATTTGGACTGCAAGCTTTCTCCAATATGGGCATCTTATCAAAGGTCTGGCAATCTGTTCAAAATCAGAGCTGAAATAAATGAAGAACTGCTCAGGCTTCAAAGACTAGAGGAAGAAGCTCTACAGGCAGCTAATCTGGAGAATGTGTAAGGTTTAACTCTGTAATATCTATCTAATAAAATCACATCTCTGCCTTCTTACTTTGAAGTGCTTTTCCTCAAATTCTTGTCTTTTTGCCTTCTGCTTGTGTTTGTTTATTTCCTTTATATTCTGCTATCTGAATGTACTGTACTCTTACTATTTTCCTATGCCAAGTTGCCCACCAAGATTTTAATGGAAGTTTTTTTTTAACTTATTTTATGGTGAAGGCACTTCTCTGGAAATAGTTAAAGGGTTTTGGCATCATCAAAAAGGGGGAAATTGTAAGGAATAATTGTATTTAGATTTTGATGATGCTATATTAATTAGGACTTTAGAGTACCCCTTTAGAAATTATGTATTAGAATTTTCCTTTGTAAAGTTCTTAGAGTAATCGACTTGACAGAATGCCTTCAGAGCAGAAGACCTTCTGAGCAGAAGGGCTCCAAGAGCAGAAGTGCCTCGTAAGGCTTTATTGAAACAGAGGACCTTTGGCTCTCTGCCTCAGAACAGAAGACCTCAGGGTCTCTGTTAGTCTTCACTCTGACAGAAACCCTTCTGGGTCTCTGTTGGATATTCTCTCAACAGAAGTGCTCCAGACCTCCTCTGTTCTACTCTCAGATAAAGACACCAGAAGGTCTGACACTTAGAAGAATTTCACTAAACCGGGAAGTCAACTAAAAGATTCCTTCAACGGCTAGGAGTATGAAACGGAAAAGCTACAGTGCACGCATTAAATGCTCATTTAATGCACCCCATGCTACGTAGAGTAATTGCAGATGATTGGCCGCAATGTCAAGAATACTTTATCCCAAAATAGTAACCCGCCAACTTTACTGGGCTCTACAAGTCAAGTCAACTGATCGCGCATTAAATGCAGTTGTCCTCCTACTCCTCCAACGGGAAGACAACCTCAGTATAAAAGATACACTACGAAGAACAACCGGATAACTTTGCCTAGATAACTTTTGCTACCCATTGCTACAAACAAGATATTCAAACTCTGAAAAAGCAAAAAGCCTCCTTGAGATTCAAACTCATTATCTTCTACAAGAGAAGGCAGAAGTTGGAAAAATACTCTTTCCAACTCAAGCAAAGTTCCAAGTGTTCTTCAACTCTTCAAGCTCATCTCATACAAACCTTTTGTAACGAAGCTAGTTGGAGGAACCCCAGTTTCAACAGAAACTCTTCTTGCTACAAGAAGGACGTCCAAGTAACTGGAGTAGTGAAGTGGTGATACTTCCAGGAAGCTCAGTGAAAGGACCAGTCTTAAAGGAAGCCAGGCAGTGCATCCCAGGAGACATCTAGACTTGAAGAAGACGTGGAGAGCTTCTTAAGTACTAGGACTAAGGCTTTGTAAACGGCAGTTTTTACAGCTTAGTGGAACAGTGGACTAGAGGAACAAGTTGTTCCTTGAACCACTATAAAAATCCCTGGTGTCGTTTACTTACTGCTTTAATATCTGCACTTAGATAGAACTGTCTAACTCCTTGGACTTGGTATCTGTGTTCAGCAGAACTTGTTCTACGAGTTAACAGAAGGCCTACTGCCTTTGCTTCTCTGAGGCTAACAGAACTCCCTACCAGAACCCCATCCGCTGCCAGTCTGTTCTTTCAACAGAACAGGCTATTCTGTAAATCTGGTACTTAGTTTAAAAAGCTAAAAACCAATACAGTCTATTCACCCCCCCTCTAGACTGTATCCAGTATAACCGGGACCAACAGAGGGATATCATAGCAACATGGGTTTGAGATGGAGATTTTACATAATCCATTGCTCTACTAACTTATCTGAGTGTGACTTTTTAATAGTTCACGTGTTTTGAATATAGATGAAACACAAGTGAGTTCTCGTATTAAAAAAGTCTTTGAATTTGCAACACTTATTTGTACTAAAAACTTATATGTATTAATTTTAACAAACAATGGTTAAAGATAGCTAAATAATGGATACAATTAATTTTCTTTCAAGATCAGGCTGATAGAGAAATGAGGCCTTGTTTTCTTATTTTTCAGTTACATATTAACTTCAAATCATTAAACCAGATCAAAATATCTCAAATGCATTTATGGAAGAAATAGTTAGATAGAGAGACTAAAACAAAGATGAGGGCTCAGGACTCTAGGAGAGATAAAGAAATGTTTAGATAGAAAGACTAAAAGAGAGATGAAGACTTGGACTCTTTCAGGTTTTAATTACTAAAAGAGAAATACAGAGTAACTACTACGTAGTATAAGAGAGATGAATGGAATTAATAAGAGTCCTTTTCAGTTTAAATTAGAACTTTCTGAATTAAAATTAAATTGTTCATTACTAAAGAGATAATCACTAAAAGATATATCATGGCTCAGGTGCGAAGGTCACCGATGTAGTGGCGGTTTTGTTTCAATCCGACAACCGCCTGACCGTTCTTGTCACGCCCTGGATCGCATCCGTGCCACATAGACAATCACCGTACAACCCAATAAAAACAACAACAGTTCATCCCTATTAAATTATACAAGGCGTCTGATAGATTCTATTGCCAAACCAATTAGTAATCACATACAATCAACATCAATATCATAATCAAACAAATGCGGAAAATATAATATATTTGATAATTAGCCACACGTGGAAAACACGAGCACACAGGCTCCCAATTGTTTTAGAAGAAAAACATTGTTCAAATATCCATGAGCAGTTTATAAATTTCAGATAAGAATGAAAGCATGAACCACGTCTTCCTCCTTGATCATTCACCCTAGGCAAAGGTGCAGGTAATAGGAGTCTAGCCTTAACTTGAAAAATGTGAGCCCCCCGGAGGGGTCAGTACTCCATAAAAGTACTAGTGACAAGCAGGCTATACAAAGAATAACTAATATTTCAGACACGAGACCCAAAAATAGGGTGATACATATATATAGATGTCACTCATCCACCCGGTGATACATACTGTATATATGCTTGTAAAATACTTAACCCATAGGTCATTTACATTTGAAAAGTATTTTAGAGATAAAGTCCTTAATTACCCGACCTTTCTCATCCTTGTCCCGAATGTCTAGCTCTCTAGCTATATTCTACATTCGTACTATACTACCGAGTGTTTTAGGATCATTTACCGTCCAAGGCACTCGACCCAACTTGGAGTATTCTGGATCATTTACCGCCCAAGGGTACTCAACCCCACCTGGAGTATTCTAAATCATTTACCTCCCAAGGGTACTCAACCCCACCTGGAGTATTCTGGATCATTTACCGCCCAAGGGTACTCAACCCCACCTGGAGTATTCTGGACCATTTACCGCCCAAGGGTACTCAACCCCACCTGAGTATTATGGATCATTTACCGTCCAAGGGTACTCAATCCCCAGTCTAATCTCTACCAAATCTTAACCTGGATATGGCTAACATTTCATTCTCTTAACTAAGGACAATACATAGCCCTATAGTTACATAAAAATCCTTAGTAGCCAACGTGGACGGGTCCTACCTGAACGGCCCACATTAGACTACTCAAAAACTGCCCCTTGTGTGTAAAATCAGATACCCGATTGGGTATCCATTCATACCCGGTCGGGTCCTGTGGGCAGTAGCCTCTGAGACTGTTTATAAGCTAATACCCGGTCGGGTATTTACCCATACCCGGTCGGGTATAGCCTTTGACTTGGCGGTCAACGCCCGTTTGACCGCCCAAACGAAGTCCGATTAACGTGAAATTTTATACACATGTACTTCTTGCATCCTTGATCCAAAAATACCTGATTGGATCCCTGGAACATTATACATAATAATTTATCACATCTTTAATCATCAAACATATATAACATGCTTTTTAACTATGTTTTATATATAATCATGACATAAACAAATACTTGATTATCTTTAATCATTCCATAAAACATATCCTTGATTACTTTAGGTAATCCCATGCCTCACGCAAAATTTATAAAGCATAAAGCCGTCTTCTCACCTTAATGACACTTATGAAGTTCTAGCCTTCCCGATTTAGCTCCGGCGAATCTCCGGCAAACTCCGGCGAACTCCGGCGAACTCCGGCGACAATTCCGGTGACCCTTTCAACTACGTGAAAGTTCCTTGAATACCTTAGACAATATACTAACAAGGTTTTATCATCACAAAACCCATATCAACACAAATAACCTCCAAAAGGTTATTTTCAAGTGAACCGGTCACTTTGGCTTCTAAGTCCGTTATTGGACTTAGAACTTCCTATCCATCCCCATTCTACACTTTTAACTGTGTAGAATAATCCTAGGGGTATGAAATATGATTAAAGATAAGGAATGTGATTAATGGATTCATTACCTTTTTAACCACAAGTTTTCCACCTAAACTCCTCTTTTCTCCTCTATTTTTCCTTTCTTCTTCCTTCCCTTGCTTTGTGATTGAATGGTGGATGAAAATGGTGATTTTCAGAGCTCCTATCACCAAGAATGGATGGCTTGGTCGAGCATATGGATTGAGGATTGATTGAGAATGCCTTTTTGGCATTTCTCACCAAAATAATATGGGAGGGGTCCATGTCTTTTATTTGATTTTGATTCCAAATAAATTCATGCCTCCTTTCCCATCCCTTGTGTGGCTCCCCTCTCAATTTGAAAGGCTAAAACGTGGGTTGGCCTCCACTTATGTGGGAGGTCAACCATTTGTGTCCCGGTGTGTACATTCGGCCCCGAAAGTTGCATTTTCCGGACTGTTTTAATTATATTTTATTTTATCGGGTCAAATAAAATATAACACATGTTTTCAATCACTAATGGACCTTAGAATGAATATATCTTTCCCAACCTTGATTTATAAGTCCTCAAAATTCATTTTCGGGCCGTGATCTGATAAATTGTCAATAATGATAGTTGGATCTCGTTTGACCAACCGGTCAACCCTATGTCTTTGCTACGGCCCAAATAGGATATCCATCACCATATACATATTATCTATACCAATATGAATATAATATGAGGTCTCGAAAATATCAGATGGCCCCCGTTCCCGGTGTGGGCCCCACGTGCAATTTACTATTTACGCAAAAGAACTAACAAAAAATTTACAACCACATAATTAATTCATAAATCATCCTTCAAGGTTTATTACATTATTTACTAAAAATTAAATACACTTGGGGACAGTGTTACAAGTTCCCATGTTTGCTCCTTAACACGATCACTTTTCCAAAGCACTTTTACCATTGGTACTTCTTTGCTCCTTAGTTTCTTGACCTGCCGGTCTATGATTTCAACTGGTTGCACCTCGTAGTGCAGATCTTCTCGTATTTCCACCGGCGGTTTCTCAAGAATATGTGACGGGTCCCGTACATACTTCTAGAGCATTGATACGTGGAATACATTATGAATCTTTTCTAATTTTGGAGTCAACGTAAGTTTGTATGCTATAACCCTGATCCTTTCAAGGATTTTGAACGGACCTATATATCGTGGGTTAAGTTTACCCCGATTGAGGAACCTGATGATCCCTTTCCAAGGTGATACCCTCAGAAATACCTTGTCACCGACCTCAAACTCCAACGTCCTCCGACATTTATCTGTATAGCTCTTCTTCCGATCCTAGGCCGCCTTGAGTCTATCCTGAACAACATTTACCTTCTCTTTAGTGATCTGAACTAGCTCGGTGCCCTCGAGCTTAGCCTCACCGACCTCATCCCAGCACAAAGGTGTCCGACATTTCCTCCCATACAACGCTTCGTATGGAGGCATGCCTATACTCACCTGATAACTGTTGTTATAGGCGAATTCCACTAAGGTCAACTGATTGTCCCAACTTCCCTGGAACTCCAAGGCACATGCTCTTAACATGTCCACCAAAATCTGAATCACATGTTCAGATTGCCCATCCGTTTGAGGATGAAATGTTGTGCTAAACCTCAACTTCGTTCCCATTGATTCCTGGAACCTAGGTCAAAACCGTGACGTGAACCGTGGGTCTCTATCCGATGCTATAGTAACCGGGACCCCATGCAGTCTCACAATCTCATCTGTGTACAACTTGGCCAGTCGCTCAAGCGTATATGTAGTGTTGATAGGTAGGAAATGAGCACTCTTGGTCAGCCTATCAACTACCACCCATACCTCATCATAGTTCATAACTGTTCGTGGCAGACCCACCACAAAATCCATAGTAATATGCTCCCACTTTCATTCTGGAATGGTAAGTGGCTGTAACAACCCCGCTTGGTGCTGGTGCTCTGCCTTAACCTGCTGACAGGTAAGACAACGACTCACATATTTTGTAATCTCTCTCTTCATCCCCGACCACCAATAACTTTCCTTCAAATCTCGATACATCTTTGTACCGCCCGGGTGCATGGCATAAGCAGATGAGTGAGCCTCCTCAAGGATAGACTTACGGAGCTCCTCATCTGATGGTATACACACTCGTTCTTTGAATAGTAAGAGACCATCTTCTCTCTCTCGGAAACCCTCCACGGGCCCCGCAAGCATTCGTTCACGGACCTTCTGTAGTTCTTCGTCAGTGCCCTGACGTGTCTTGATCTCATCCAATAAGGTGGGTCTCACCTCAAATCTGGCCAATAAAGCCCCATCCGTGGATACCTCCACACGTGCCCTCAATGCCCGTAAGCATGTGAGTAAAATCATTGATGAGACCTTCCTACTCAATGCATCGACTACTACATTAGCCTTGCCCGGATGATAGTCAATGATCAAGTTGTAATCCTTGATCAACTCCATCCATCTTCTTTGTCTCATGTTCAACTCTTTCTGAGTGAACACGTACTTCAAACTTTTGTGGTCAGTGTAGATGTGACACAACTCTCCGTAGAGGTAGTGTCTCCAAATCTTTAATGCAAACACCACAGCTCCTGGCTCCAGATCATGTGTGGGGTAATTTACTTCATGCTTTCTCAACTGTCGTGAAGCATAAACAATTAGCTTCCCTGATTGCATCAGTACACATCCAAGCCCTTGGATGCTAGCATAATTGTAGATGTCATACCCTAACCCTTGTACGGGTAGCGCAAGTACTGGTGCCTCAGTCAACCATTTCTTTAGCTCAAGAAACCCTTTCTCACACTTGTCATCCCACACAAACTTAGCTCCCTTTTTAGTGAACTTCATGAGTGGAGATGCTATCACCGAAAACTTCTCCACGAATTTGCGGTAATACCCCGCTAAACCTAGAAAACTCCTTATCTCCTTCACATTCTTGGGCCTCTCCCAATTAGTGACCTCTTCGATCTTTGAATTATCAACTGAGATGCCTGAACCCGACACCACATGCCCAAGAAAATCGATCTCCTCAAGCCAAAATTCACATTTAGAGAATTTGGCAAAGAGTTGCTTGTCTCGTAGTGTCTCAACTACTAACCTTATGTGTTTCTCATGTTCTTCTTCGTCCTTGGAATACACCAAGATATCATCAATGAAAACTATGACGAATTGATCCAAGTATTGGTGAAACACTCGGTTCATGAGGTCCATGAATGCCGCGGGGGCATTTGTGAGCCCAAACACCATTACTAGAAACTCATAGTGACCATACCTTGTACGGAATGCACTCTTGGGTATGTCATTTTCCTTGATCTTCAATTGATGGTAACCCAACCTCAAGTCTAGGGCAGAGCACGGGTCGGGTTCGGGCGGGACGGGTTCAAAAATGGTGAACCCGTTCGGGTATCGGATTGATAATTTCAAACCTACCCTATCAAAAATTTTATCGGGTTTTTCGGGTTGAAGAAGTTTGGGTTGCGGTCGGGTTGATTCGGTTTTCGGGTCCATTCGGATTTTAATTTATTATTGTTGAAATTGTGATAAATAAAATGGTAATTGGTAAAAATATCATTCAAAGTTATACTAGTATAACATTCAAAGAAATAGTTGTATAAATACGGTAATAATATTTGAGTATGTAATCAACATATTTGAGTATGTAAAATAATAATATATGGTGATTGACATATTTGATATTGTGATAAATAAAATGACAATTGGTCAAAATATCATTCAAAGTCATAACAATACAACATTCAAAGTTATAGTTGTTGTACAAATACGTTAATTGGAATATTTGAACATGCATAATATGGTAATTGGCATACAATAATTGAGATATTTGAACATGAATAATAATTCTAAGTAGTATATATACTACGCTAGTTCGGTTTTTCGGGCGGGTCGGGTAGCATAATTGGTAACCCTACCCGCTACCCGCTTAAGTCTCGGGTCGCAAGAATCGGATCGGTTTTGGGTATTTCGGGTCGGGTTTTCCGACCTCAACAAAAAAATCGGATATATCCGATCGGGTCAATCGGATAGGGTCGGGTTTGCTCTCCCCTACTCAAGTCGATCTTAGAGAACACTGTTGCCCCCCGTAGTTGATCAAACAAGTCATCAATCCTTGGCAAAGGATATTTGTTCTTTATTGTGACCTTGTCCAATTGACGGTAATCGATACACATTCTGAGTGTACCATCTTTCTTCTTTACAAAGAGTACTGGTGCTTCCCATGGAAAATGACTCGGCCTAATGAATCTGTTATCCAATAGCTCTTCTAATTGAACCTTCAACTCTTGAAGTTCAGCCGGTGCCATTCGGTATGGAGGAATCGAGATAGGTTTTGTGCCCGGTTCTACTTCAATCACAAACTCAATCTCTCGATCGGGTGGAAGTCCTGGAAGTTCCTCAGGGAACACCTCCGGATACTCGCTCACCACCCTCACTTCTGTGAGGCTCTTTCCCTTGCCTTCCTTGCCTATGACATAGGCTAAGTAAGCTTGACATCCCTTCCTCATCATACGCTTTGCTTTTATGGCCGATATGTTGCAAGAGTTGAATTTTCCTCTATCTCCCTCGAAACATAGAGTATTTCCTTCACCATCCTTGAGTTCTAACACGTTGGTGTAGCAATCTACCTTTGCATGGTGTTTTTCAAGCCAGTCCATGCTAAGTATGACATCAAACTCAAGCATATCTAACGGTACAAAGTTGCCCGTTAGACGGTGCTCCCCTATCTCGACATCACATAAAGGATAGTAGTCATTCCGTTCAACGTCATCCCTTAGAGGCGTAGACGCCAAAAGGGTTTGCGTCATTGATATTAAAGGTGTGCCTAATCCCATTGCAAACACTTCAATAACGAATGATCGTTGCGCTCCCGTATCGATAAGGATCCTCGCATCCTTTCCATTAATCTTTAGCGTTCCTACATTTTAAAGCCATGTGAGGTACTTTCTTTACCAGAATTGAGCCATAGGTCCTCGAAAATGTCCATACTTTAAGACATACTGCGATACCCGGTCGGGTAAATCTCTATACCTGGTCGGGTATCTGTTCCAGAAGCAATCCTCATCCTTTGCCCGGTCTAGTAGCGCAGGCGGGTATAGAAATTCAGCATACCGGGTCGGGTAACATATTGTACCCGGTCGGGTATCTGTTTCAGAAGCAATTCTTCTCCTTTACCCGGTCTGGTAGCAATGGCGAGTATAGAAATTCAGCATACCCGGTCGGGTAACATACTATACCCGATCGGGTATCTTGTCCAGTGGGTTCACCCGGCCAAAATTTCCTCATACCCGATCGGGTAACCTGTCATACCTGGTCGGGTAAAACCCAATTTCGCTTGATTTCACCCCGGTTTGACCAAAAGTCTGTTTACACTTGACCCCTAGGACTTATAACTTCAACACAAGCCTAGAAACATATAAAATTTAGTGCATTACATGCGACACACTCCCTCGTTTGGGCCCTTGCCCTCCTGGGCCCTTATTCTTTTTCGCCGGTGGTGCCGACACCCTGAATGAATTGCCACCCCCGGTGTGATGCTTCCGAGAGTGGTCTTGGGGTCCAGAGTTTCCCCATCTCCTCTTCTTCGCCTCCTCGGCGTCTCTCATATTCCTTTCGTTCCATTGGGTTTCCCCAAGGAGCCCTTGATCAACAATTTGGCTAAATGTCATGTTATGATGATAAGTAGCTCGGTCACGGATGTCCAATTGTAGAGCATCCCAAAAATGGTTGTCCATACGATTTTCATCCAAAGAGTATTCAGGTATGAATCGTGCCAAGTCCCGGAACCTCTGTTCCAATTGCCTCACCGAGCAACCATCATCCTGTTTCAAATTCGTGTACTCTCTCCTTTTGAGGTTTATTTCAAATTCTGAGTAGTGCTGATTATAAAATTCCACTTCGAATTTCTCCAAAGTGGCCTCACCGCGGAACTTTCCTTCCACGCCTTCCCACCATACAGCAGCAACTCCGTCTAGTAGCTTGGTGGCGACCCTCAACTTCACGTCGAGTCCAATTTGCATGTCCCTAGAAGCGTCATTCAGCTTCTTAATCCAGTCGACGGCCTCAGATATGTCGCCCTTGCCATCAAATGACTTGCACCCCAAGGCTCTAGCCTCCTTGAAGTACTTGGAGATACGCATCATCGTGTCTTCCCCTAATGCCCCAGATGGGGCACTAGAAGCACCTCGGCTTCCCTGTCCCATGGTTTGTCTAGCCTGTCTAGCTTAGCACCGTTGCTCCCTCTTTGCTTTGTTCTCAAGGTACCATTTTAGTACCTCACTCATACGGTCATAATGAGGATCATCATCCTCATGTTCTTCCTCAAAGTCCTCCCCGTTGTACGTGGTCTCCTCTTGCTCCGTGCGTGGAGCATAGGTCAAATCGTCTGGTTCGGTGCCCCAAGACGGGTGCACAGAACCGACTCGTGTACTACTTGTCGTCGGCATTGTAGAACGCCCACGACCCATGCCTTAACCTCCTCCTCGGCCTTGTCCCCGGCCTCTGCCCCTAGAGGTCCGTGATTCAGCCCGTGTGCCGTGCCCGGTGGCCCCCGGTACACGACCCGTTGGGTTCCTCCTAGTTATCCTGCGTCCACCCTCCATTTGTGAAAGAAATCAGGAATGAGCCATTAGACTCGTTTCAATGTCAACTGACGGAACAGTATGAAAGACACCACTTGGTCCAACATTATGGTCAACAATCTGTTAAGGGTACTGTCTTAACAATAAGAGGTCAATAACTTGGTTTCTAATGGTTCCTTAGGTACAAAAACTTTTTGCTCATGGTTTTGTTCAAAACTTTTTGATGATAAAATATTGAGAGGTTAATTGTATAGTTTAGAAATCGATGGCTCTGATACCATTTAATTGTCACGCCCTGGACCGCATCTGTGCCACGTAGACAACCGCCGTACAACCCAATAAGAACAACAGTTCATCCCTATAGAATTATACAAGGCGTCTGATAGATTCTATTGCCAAACCGATTAGTAAACACATACAATCAACATCAATATCATAATCAAACAAATGCGGAAAATATAATATATTTGATAATTAGCCACACGTGGCAAACATGAGCACGTAGGCTCCCAACTGTTTTAGAAGAAAAACATTGTTCAAATATTCATGAGCAGTTTATAAATATCAGATAAGAATGGAAGCACGAACCATGTCTTCCTCCTTGATCAATCACCCTAGGCAAAGGTGCAGGTAGTAGAACTCTAGCCTTAACCTAAAAAATGTGAGGGCCCCCAGAGGGGTCAGTACTCCATAGAAGTAATAGTGACAAGCAGGCTATATGAAGAATAACTAATGTTTCAGACACGAAACCCAAAAATAGGGTGATACATACATATAGGAGTCACTCATCCACCCGGTGATACATCTGTATATATACTTGTAAAATACTTAACCTTTAGGTCATTTACATTTGAAAAGTATTTTAGAGATAAAGTCCTTAATTACCCGACCTTTCTCATCCTTGTCCTGAATGTCTAGCTCTCTAGCTATATGCTACATTTGTACTATACTACCGAGTGGTTTAGGATCATTTACCATCCAAGGCACTCAACCCAACCTGGAGTATTTTGGATCATTTACCGCCTAAGGGTACTCAACCCCACCTGGAGTATTCTGGGTCATTTATCGCCCAAGGGTACTCAACCCCACCTGGAGTATTCTAGATCATTTACCGCCCAAGGGTACTCAACCCCACCTGGGGTATTCTGGATCATTTACCGCCCAAGGGTACTCAACCCCACCTGAGTATTGTGAATCATTTACCGTCCAAGGGTACTCAATCCCAAGTCTAATCTCTACCAAATCTTAACCTGGATATGGCTAACATTTCATTCTCTTAACTAAGGATAATACCTAGCCCTATAGTTACATAAAAATCCTTAGTAGCCAACGTGGACGGGTCCTACCTGAATGGCCCACATTAGACTACTCAAAAACTGCCCCTTGTGTGTAAAACCAGATACCCATATCAACATAAATAACCTCCAAAAGGTTATTTTCCGGCGAACCGGTCACTTTGGCTTCTAAGTCCGTTCTTGGACTTAGAACTTCCTATCCACCCCCATTCTACATTTTTAACTGTGTAGAATAAGCCTAGGGGTATGAAATATGATTAAAGATAAGGAATTGGATTAATGGAGTCATTACCTTGTTAACCACAAGTTTTCCACCTAAACTCCTCTTTTCTCCTCTCTTTTTCCTTTCTTCTTCCTCCCCTTGCTTTGTGCTTGAATGGTGGATGAAAATGGTGATTTGCAGAGCTCCTCTCACCAAGAATGGATGGCTTGGTCGAGCATATAGGTTGAGGATTGATTGAGAATGCCTTTTTGGCATTCTCAACAAAATAATATGGGAGGCGTCCATGTCTTTTATTTTATTTTGATTCCAAATCAATTCATGCCTCCTTTCCCATCCCTTGTGCGGCTCCCCTGTCAATTTGCAAGGCTAAAACGTGGGTTGGCCCCCACTTATGTAGGAGGTTGACAAGTCCGTATTGAAACACGCATTTGATGCGTGTTGGGATCGGTTCTTTATGTTTTCTCTAACTTTTAGGTGTCACAAATCTCAATTTTAGCTCAAGTTATGTGTACCAGGCGTTGGTTCGAGTTTTGTGTTGTTTGGAGTCAAAATCATGAATTTCGAGTCCGGAATTGGCGCTTGAGGAGCAAACGGGATGATTCGAGAAGCATTCGAGAGTGAATTGAGAGCTTTGGAGGTCACCGGGAGGTTCACAATGAAGATTTGATGACAAAAGAGCTCTAGGATTGGCTACGGGATCAAAAGAAGACAACCAAAGCTTGAAAACGGCGTTTAGAATGACCTTATGTTAATCGTTCACGCATATCTCGTCTTCTAAGCATCCAACGAATACGATTCAAGTTTTATATGAAAGCCAACTTCAAGTTCTACAAATCATATGAAGACATCATTGCGAGAATAGGAGAGGACGAAGGTGAAAACAGACGATGAAGTCAGATGATCCCTGTTGCGATTTCAGAATGAGACCTTCCAGCATTTTATTCATATCTCTTGATTAGATGATTCAAATCTAATTCGGCAAAATGTTTTGGATATATGACTTCCGTATCTACAACTCTCAAGAAGGAAGTTTTGTCAAATTCCGAATAAAGAAACGGTAAAAAACAGGACTAGAGAAACGGTGAAAAACCCCGTGTTACGCGAAAAATTGTCCTAGTTCGACCACAATTCGTATTTTCCCCCTTTTTCTATAAATAAGGCCTTCTTAAGCCTTCTTAAGGGGGGAGAACATTACGGAGAGGCCTATACACGAGTTTAGAGTAGTTTTTTCGCTATTTTGCTCAAGATCCTATGATTATTTGTAAGTTCATTCTTTTTAATTAATCACAATTATTTCTATTCTTCCTAATTCTATTGATTCTTCAATTATTTGTCGGGAGTAGTTTTAATTAGGGATTTCGGATTGATGAAGGAGTTAATCATGATGTATGGCTAGTTTCTTGATGGATTAATTGCATGAATGTCGTTTAATTTGTGTTTGAACAATTTAATTGCTATCTTTTGTAACCTCGAACCACAGCTAGAATTACAATTGATTGAAAAATAAATTAAGAGAGATCTAGTTTATTCTAGGACACATTCACACACACTTAATCATTCGCTAAGAGATTAGTAACGATTAAGGGGCCGTAAGCTCGCTCGTTTTGGCAATAATTTAGGATCCTGTCGCATGAGAGATCAGTCTGGTCCCCTAAATTATTGTACTCTACGCCGCGAGAGCGGTAAGAACTTAGTATTGATTAGCTAGGCTCAATTAAATTAATTTCATGTAATTAAGCCTGATCTGCCAGAAATTTGATTACCCCAGAATCAATCCTTGCTCCCTTCATCGTTAATTAAGAAGAACCTAATCACTTATTTTTATTCGCTCATTCGCATTAATTTATTTTCCAAACCACCCAATCTCGCACAATTGCATTTTATCTTATTTCTTTTTAATCGTTGAATTTAATTAATTCTTGATTCCCTTTTGTCTGTCCCTGTGGAGACGATACTCGTAGTTTTACCAATATTCTACCATCAATTTAAGTGCGAGAAAACTCACATCAGTTTTTGGCGCAGTTCGATTATGGTGCTGCTCCTAATCCTTTCTTTGAAACATCTCTTGAGCTTCCAGTGACACCTAGAGTAATAAAAGTTTTCACTCATGTTCTTTGTCCTCCCGAAGAGGATGAGAGTTTCATATTTCACTTCTGTGCTGATGAAGGTTATGAAGACCATGTGCTGCCTACGTGTACTCGAGAATTTAAAGGTCTGCGCAGGTGTTAATGGCATATTCATAGGGAAGTCATGTCAAAATTGTTGAAATTTTCTTTACACTGTGTCTTTGTGAGCTGGCTAGTGAGTTGACAATGTTTTTAGGATATCCTTAATGTGTTTAGGCTTAAATTGCTGCACGATGAGCTAATTGTTGAGAGGATGAAGACATTAGTCAGCCGTTGAATTGATTAAATCATCCACCACACAAGAAAAAGTTCTTTAGGAGAAGCCATTTAGAGCCTGACCGTTTATTCTTTACCCAATTAATTGAGCTCCATAGCCCAAATGGCCTGTGTTTCCGTACCCGTGAATAATTCTGACAAAGGTTTTGATGTTTAGGGAACTAGGGGATTAATTTGTTAAGTTTAGGGAATTTTGCTAGGAGCCAATTTTTGGCACTATTCCTATGCCCCAAGTGGGGTAAGAGCAGTCACTTTTTAGGAATTTGATATTTTCGAGGATTGCATTGTAGGCATGGATTCACCTTGATTAATTGAACTTTAATTGCTAATTTTCCTTGGTGAGGCCGAAATTAGAATGTGGTAATGTCTAGTGAAAATCTCAAAATTGAAAAAATTAATTAAATGAACTAGACCTCTTACCTTGCGAAAAAGAGAATGGGAGACCTGGTCAAAAAGTGTAAGTGTTCTGCACAATAAGAAATGACGTTCTAGTGCCAACATGACAAGAAAAACTGAACTTAATTAATTGAACTTGGAGGCTATTGCAAAAAATAGCTTTAGTTCTTCGCGTACTTCAAGCTAAGTATACGTCAAAGCACAAATGTGCCGCGGTGGTTTAGCTTAGTTGTACACCACCATGTCTACTCTTTGCATAGGTTTAAATGATAGTTCCTAATTTGTGTCCTACTGAACTCCCTGAGCCTAAAAATATCCCTAAAATTCCTGAATGCATTAAGTTTTTGTCAGATTATTCCAAAACTCTCAAAGAAAGGGACTTTTATTCTTGACCATCCACTTTTCACCACCGTTTTCACAAGTCCTTCTGATTAGTAGCTGGTTCATGAGTGTTTGCTGCCATTACTTCAAGGATGTTCTAAATAATTTTTGTCATTTAAGTTAGTCAGAGTACAAAGATGTAGTTTAGGGAAGAATTTTCTTGATTTAGCCTTTCTATTCCATGAATATCCCTTTGACTACATGTGCAAGCTAATTGTTTTGATTCCGTGTGGTGATTATCGTAAGTCCCGTTGTTCAGTTTCCTTGAGGACAAACAAAAGCTTAAGTGTGGGGGAATCTGATAAGTCCGTAATACAACACGCATTTGATGCGTGTTGAGATCGGTTTTTGATGTTTTCCCTAATTTTTAGGTGTCACAAATCTCAATTTTAGCTCAAGTTATGTGTACCAGGCGTTGGTTCAAATTTTGTGTTGTTTTGGGTCAAAATCAAGAATTTAGAGCTCGGCACCGCTGCTTGAGGAGAAAACGGGATGAGTCGAGAAGCATTAGAGAGTGAATTGAGAGCTTTGTAGGTCACCGGTAGGTTCACAATGAAGATTTGGTGACAAAAGAGCTCTAGGATTGGCTACGGGATCAAAATAAGACAAACAGAGCTTGAAAACGGCGTTCAAAATGACCTTATGTTAATCGTTCAAGCATATCTCGTCGTAGAAGCATCCAAAGAACACGATGCAAGTTGCATATGAAAACCAACTTCAAGGTCTACAAATCATATGAATACACCATTGCGAGAATAGGAGACGAAGAAGGTGAAAACAGAGGATGAATTCAGATGATCCCTGTTGCGATTTCAGAATGAGACCTTCCATAATTTTATTCATATCGCTTGATTGGATGATTCAAATCTAATTCGGCAAAATGTGGTGGATATAGGACTTCATTATCTACAACTTTTAAGAAGGAAGTGTTGTCAAATTCGCAATAGAGAAACGGTGAAAAATAAGACTAGAGAAACGGTGAAAACCTCTGTGTTACGCGAAAAATTGTCCTACTTCGACCAAAATTCGTATTTCCCCCCCTTTTTCTATAAATAAGGCCTTCCTAACCCTTCTTAAGGAGGGCGAACATTACGAAGAAGCCTAGGCACGAGTTTAGAGTAGTTTTTCCGCTATTTTGCTCAAGATCCTTGGATTATTTTTAAGTTCATTCTTTTTAATTAATGAGAATTATTTCTATTTTTCTCAATTCTATTGATTCTTCAATTTTGAGTCGGGAGTAGTTTTAATTAGGGATTTAGGATTGATGAAGGAGTTAATCACAATGTATGGCTAGTTTCTTGATGGATTAATTGCATGAATGTCGTTTAATTTGTGTTTGAAAAATTTAATTGCTATCTTTTGTAACCTGGAACCGCGGCTATAATTACAATTGCTTGTAGAATAAATTAAGAGAAATCTAATTTATTCTAGGACACAATCACACACACTTAATCGTTCGCTAAGAGATTAGTAACGATTAAAGGGTCGTAAGGTCGCTCGTTTTGGCAATAATTTAGGATCTTGTCGCATGAGAGATCAGCCTGGTCCCCTAAATTGTTGTACTCTACCCCGCGAGAGCAGTAAGAACTTAGTATTGATTAGCTAGGCTCAATTAAATTAATTTCATTTAATTAAGCCTGATCTGCCAGAAATCTGATTACCCCGGAATCAATCCTTGCTCCCTTCATCGTTAATTAAGAAGAACTCAATCAATTATTTTTATTCGCTCATTCGCATTAATTTATTTTCCAAACCACCCAATCTTGCACAATTGAATTTTATTTTATTTCTTTTTAATCGCTGAATTTAATTAATTCTTGATTCCTTTTTGTCCGTCCCTGTGGAGACGATACTCGTACTTTTACCACTATTCTACCATCAATTTAAGTGCGAGAAAACTCACATCAGAGGTCAACCCTTTGTGTCCCGGTGTGTACATTCGGCCCCGAAAATTGTATTTTCCGGACTGTTTTAATTATATTTTATTTTATCGGGTCAAATAAAATATAACACATGTTCTCGATCACTACTGGACCTTAAGGATTGTTTGAGCACTGAACAAATTGTTCCAGTGAACGGAAACTGGGTATGAACACTAAGGAATATTTCGGAATTCTGGAGGTGTGATTTAGCTCAAAACGTTTATGCTAACTGTGTTGTGAATTGTGTTGTTGCAAAACACCTGCCTGGTATATATAGGGACGGAAGTCACGGGTTTTCTTTTTCGTTTTCAGGATTTGATTGGCACCCCCTGCGCATGAAGAGAGCCTCTCCACCTAAGAATCTTACCTCCTTCAAAGAGGATTCCTTTTATAGGGGGTGAAAATCCCTTGGGTTTTCCGGTGTGAGATAAATCCCACTAGAAACTCATCATTTTCCCGGTTTTTCCATTTCAACGAGTGAACTTCGAGAATCAATTTCTCATTCACGTGTTATCCGTTTTGAGTGTACCATATATCGAATTGTAGCCCTTAACAAGGAAAATCTGAAACAACTTAGACCCAACCCAAATCAGAAGTGGACCCCACTCAAAATATTGCCCCAAATTGACCATTTGATGCAATTTTAACACATATTTCCAACAATCCCCCAAGGGACGTCCCAAAAGGTGACGTGCACTTTGTCGTGGTGTGCACTCAAAATAATAACAATTCAATGATTATACGTATTATAACGAAGTAAGGTTCGTATCCATATGGAAAGGAATACTTTTCCTTTCTTTTATGTAACTAGTAACAAAGGGGGGTTTTAAGTTTGATTTGATTTTATTTAATTAATATTAAGATGAATGACTTACATGATTTAATTAATAGAGATCAAGACATGGTTTTGCTTTTATCCAGTTAATGAAATGATCGTCGATCCCGATTATATCTTTAACTATCTTCCTCTCGAATACTCAATCGAGGAGTATCTCCATTTCATCGAGGGTAGTTATTAATAATGAGACGCGCTCATTAATAAAACTTACTACCGAGTCAATATAGAACACGCGCCATATATTAACTCGATAGTAGCAATAACCTTAACATGAAAACGATTGAGATTGATAACTTCAACATAAGCGGTTTATTGGTTTAATCAATATAATTAATTCCCCTTAGATTATTATCCATAAGACGCATGCATTAATAATCCAAGTTTAGTACCGTTGAAAAAATTGAATTAATAACAAGCGTATTAATCGATTGATTCTAGTATTAATGAATATATGAAACAAAACTAGTTGATCCTTTAAGTAATGCTCAAAATGTTAAATGAAATATGAATAGGAATGAATTAATATTCAAGGAAGAAGATTAAAGAAAATAACTCACAACTTACAATTCATTTAAGCTTCAAAGTAGAAAAACCAAGATGGAAGAGTTTAGCTCCTCATTTGGAGACTAAACAAGATGAAAATATAAAGAAAGAACTTATCTAGACTAAGCTTATAAGTATATGTGAATTGGTGATTTTTGTGTGAAGGAAAGAGGTGTATTTATAGGGAAAATGGAGCATGCAGGGATGTGTACCTGATCGGGTATCAAAGGCATCCGATCGGATACCTTCAGTGGCTTCCCAGAAGCTGGAAAAATGGGTCATACCCGATCGGGTACGTCGGTCACTCGATCAGGTATGACACTTGAACGTGGTCAAATATTTTCCTACATGTTGCCTTGTCTCGGATCTGACCCGATTTGAAATTTTAACAAGGTACCCGATCGGGTATATGTCATACCCGACCGCATACAAGCCAAAAAACAGTATCTTCTATTTTGTCTTGTGATTTTGCACCTTCCTTTCACCTTTGGGGTTCACCAACGGTCCCTTGAGTGATCATGGACCTGTTTGACCTCTGAATAAACCTAATCTAAACAAATTACAAATATTTTAGAAACTAAACTATTACACCAAAAGTGTGTAATTTCCAAATTAATAATAAATCACAACTAATTAAAAACACAAACATAAACATGGAAATTACATGAATGTCAACTCCCCCCACATTTAGTTTCTTTACTCATCCTCGAGTAAAGCCAAATGTTTGCATAAGTTTCAACAAATTCCTCATAAGTTCAAAAATAAAAAGAAAGAAGATAAGATCACCAAGGTTTGCAAATGAGTTTACAAAACAACTTCTTCTTCTTCTTCTTCTTCTTCTTCTTCTTCTTCTCCTTCTTCTCCTTCTTCTTCTTCTCCTTCTTGTCCTCCTTCTTCTCCTCCTTCTCCTGCTCCTCCTTCTCCTGCTCCTCCTGCTTCTCCTCGTGCTTCTCCTCCTGCTTCTCCTCCTGCTTCTTCTCCTCCTGCTTCTCCTCCTCCTCCTGCTTCTCCTCCTCCTCCTGCTTCTTCTCCTTCTCCTGCTTCTTCTCCTTCTCCTTCTTCTCCTTCTCCTTCTCCTCCTCCTTCTCCTTCTCCTTCTCCTTCTCCTTCTCCTTCTCCTTCTCCTTCTCCTTCTCCTCCTTCTGCTTCTTCTTCTTCTTCTTCTTCTTCTTCTCCTTCTGCTTCTCCTTCTTCTCCTCCTGCTTCTCCTTCTCCTCCTCCTCCTGCTTCTCCTTCTCCTCCTCCTCCTCCTCCTCCTCCTCCTCCTCCTCCTCCTCCTTCTTCTTCTGCTTCTTCTTCTTCTTCTTCTTCTTCTTCTTCTGCTGCTACTGATGCTGCTTCTGTTGCTGCTGCTGCTGCTCCTCCTCCTGCTCCTGCTCCTCTTCCTCTTCTTCCTCCTCCTCCTCCTCCTCCTCTTCCTCTTCTTATTCTTGAAATGGGCCGGATAATGAGCAGCAAGAAAGTGGGTTGGCCTGTTCCCTTCCCTGAAAATGTGTCGGAATGTAATCCCTTTCCTAAAACACAATCGCCTGAAATCAACAAGGTTGTCTACGAGAACGTTAACGTTGCTTCTACCTGAGAGAATATTAACCGCATCTTCAGCATCTGACTCCACCTGAAGTCTATCAATAAGCTTGACTCACTAGGATCGAAATCGAGCTTAAATAGTTAGAAAACAACTTGGTTCAGCAACTTCTCTCCATGATCTTAACAGTCTTAACTTCTAACCAAAGTCCAAACTTAAATAGATGAGGCAAGACAAAACATACTTCGATAGACCAAACTTAGTTAATTAAAAAATACATGTAAATTGAAGCTGGTTCCAAGAAACTTTCTGACATATTTAGGCATAATATGTCGGGTATAATATGTTAGCATTTATGGAAGACTTATTCATGTTATGTCTCGGGATTGACATTTGTACCTTCTCTAGAACATCTAATAACCGAAATCGAGTGTTATACTCAGAGTTGGGCGTGTAAATTGACTAAAAGAAAGCCCAAACCCCTTGATGATTTTTGGAGGCATGAACAATTGATTTCACGCAAATTCAAGTTCAAATCAACAGTGGTTCAGATTATCAAGTGGAAACCCCCTCAAAAACTTACAAATTGAATGTAGATGCAACATGCGTACCTGGTTCGGCTCAAGGGGGAGCTATCCTGAGGAATTGTTCCAGCGAACTGATTTGCGCCATGGTTTTCCATATCCAAGCAGATGAGTGTGAGGGAGCGGAACTGAAGGCACTTGTTCAAGCGTCGGAGATGATAATGGAGGAAGGTTTTGTTGATATTCAGGTAGAAACAGATGTTGTCTGTTCGCTATCTAGGTTGAAAGACGAATCAGGAAACTCCATTGGGCTTCAAAGCTTTAGAAGGAAAGCATCGGATAGGGGCTTTTCATTTGGACATGTATTCAGGGAAGCAAATGGGCCGGCCCATTGCTTAGCAGCTCAACGGATCACTGCAGCCCAATGTGTTCGTTTCGAACAGGTAGACCATATACCGAGGACCGTTAGAGCCAGTTATTTTTTTGATTTGTTTGGTATTCCTAATATCTGCTTTTAATTTTTTTGTATTTCAATTTTTTGGATCAGGTCTAGCCCCCCCCCCCCCCCCCCAAATATCGTTTACTTTCATTTGTTTTATTTTCAATCATGTATTTCTCTAATGAGAGGTCTTGGTTTGGTCCCCCTCTCTTGTTTTGTGATCTATATAATAAAATAACGACAAATGTCCCTCGGCATTTGCCCCACTGATTTTGGTGGTTTGCCTTCCGGGGTAAAAAAATTGACGTAATACCTTACCAAACTTTGTTCTGAGCAATTCAGACCAGTTGCCATACCAGTCCAAGTGTAAACTTCATAACTGTCAATTATTCCAACGTTTCTCCTTCCAAGTCCATACATCCCCTCTAATTTCTTAGCCAAATAGTACCCCATGTTTCGAGTTCAAAAATAATAACCAACTACCAAACCATATTGCCCTTGTATCTGTCACATGTTTAAAATTTGTCAAATCAGATTCCTTCTTTTCCAACTCACTCATTGATGGATAGTGTACCCGGGGGGTAGCTTATCCGAGGGGTTATTGCGGAGAATAACTAGAGAGAAGTCAGAGCAACAAGTAAGAGAGAGAGTCAAAATGTATTAAATGAACTCATTGTGATCTTTTACAAGGTGATAAGGGCTACTATTTATAGCAACTATAAATGCGATAAGAGTACACGTGTCAACAATCTAACGGCCGAGGGGTCACCTCAATCAGGGTGGCATCGAAATATGCATGTGCACCGCATTAAATGCGTTGGGTGGATGTGACGCCGTATTAAATGCGGTGGTTGACTGTCTCTAAAAGGAATCTTCGTTGATAGTTCTGTTGCCGAAGTTATCGTGTGGTCGAAGGCAACATGTGGCCGAAGGCATTGTGTGGCCGAAGGCATCATGTGGCCGAAGGCATTGTGTGGCCGAAGGCATCATGTGACCGAAGGCATCGGGTGGCTGAAGGCATCATGTGGCCGAAGGCATCGGGTGGTCGAAGGCATCGTGTGGCCGAAGGCCAACATTTTAGTCAGGACTTTCGAGAAGCTTTGCAGGACCATATTAAGATGTCTCCCATAATTTGGAGCCCTCGGCCATAGGGCCGAAGGCTTCCACATGTGCAGCATGGGCTTCTTCATGCTTGGGCCGCTACGTTTGGGCTTTGTGTGCTCATCGGGCTTGATGGGCCTGTGTAGAAGAAGCAGGAGTCTGTGGGTCGGGGTATCCCGGACCATATACTCCATCACTCATCATTTTTTATAAGCCCTTATTGATTAGATTGCCCGTTTTTTGGTTTTCAACTTAACTAGCATTCTTTTCTTTTATTATTAATTTTTTGGTGTGTACAAAGAGTACAAGAAAATAACGCTTAGTACAAGTTAAAAACAAAAGGGAAATTAACGTACCAAATGATGAGTCTCCCCCCTTCGTAGTCCAAGGCATTGTCCCTAATGCCCGCCTTCACCGCCATAGTAGCCGCCTCCAAAGCCTTCGCTGGTGCCTCCTTCATTGCCTCCTTCACCCATGGTAGTGTCGCCTCCGAACCCGCCGTCATAGCCCCCACCACCATAGCTTGAGCCTCCAAAGTTACCCCATTGAGTGGGGTCATACCAAGACGGTTGAGGAGGAGGGGTGGCCATATAAGAGAAATTCCCGTGATGGGCAATATACGAGTACATAGGACCATAACTCATACGATTGTCCTCCTCATACCGATGAAGATCGGCTTGCCGTAGCTCCTCCATCCTTTGGAATCCCACCCGTTATTCCTCTCTAACTTGTGCAAGTTGCTCACACATGGTTGTGTAGTTGAGGTTCATTGTGTTGAACCCGACAAGTAGCGCTTGTTGGCCCTCCAAAATTTGTTGGAAGTAGTCGGTTGGTGGAGGGTTGTGAGGGGGCTCGGGGATATCATGTGGGGCATCTTCTTGTTTTTGTTGGAGCTCGGGTTGGTCAGGTTGATTGGGTTGGGCTTGGAGGTGTGGTGGGATGGCATTAGGTAGCAAATAATGGGTGACCTCAAAGCTTTCTAATTTGTACCTAAGCTTAGGTATTTCTTTTGAGGGGATGGGGAAGTAGCGGACGTGTTTGGGAATGATATGCCATTTGTAATGGTTTCTCCAGTTGTGGTCTTTGTGGGAAAAGGAGATGCAACCGGCGTTGCCAAGCCATCTGAGATGGATCAAGCATTGTTCGGCTATTGGTGTAGTATCCACATAGCCGAGTTTGGAGGCCAAATGCATAATGACCCCCCTACAACAATATTCTCGGTCTTCTTGCAAGAATTCTCTAAATGCTCCCACATCAAGTTCCAAAGATTGAATTCCACGGGAAATTGAAAGAGGACTAAAGTGAGTATGGCCACGTCCCCCATCCGAGTGTGGTGGTTGTTGGGGCGACCGAGAAAAGAGTTGGCCAAAAACTTTAGAAAAATCCGGAGAATATGATGTTGAACGTGACTAATGGACAGTTTAGACGCGCTCACATTCAATTCTCCAGTCATTTTAGCCCACAAGGTATCAAAATCAATTGTATTCTCCAGTATCCCCCTCTCATGGGCCACAAGGATGCCAAAATGTTCGGCAAACTCACGTCTCGTTATTGAATATTCGGTGTTGAACAAACGAAATGTGAGTGTGTCATGATTGAACTCCCCCTCATCCTCTTGTTTTACAAACTTCGCCGAACTTATAAACTCATAAATGATTCTTTCATTACAATTGTATTGCATATTAAAAATCAAATTCATATGCAATGCATTGAACAATTTCCTCATCTTATTCAACAAGTCTAGAGCATTTAGAGTTTCATGACATAAAAATTTAGAGGGAACCACTTGGCTTTTTATTTGAGCCAAAAATCGCTCCGTTTGCTTTTTCGGGACGAACCAGACATCCTCGTAGCCTCGAATTGGTCCCCTAGCATTTGAGCTCTCAGCACTATCACTCTTTGGTGCCATTGATTTCTCTTTTAGAGCTTGAAATTCGGACTTGGGGTTTTAGGGTAGGGTTTCGGTTTTTGTGAGATATGGGGAGGGAGTGGGATTTTTGGGTGTTGGGTTGTAAAAGGGGAGTGAGGGGAGTGTTTTGGTGGTGGGTTGGAGGAATTTGGGTGAGAAATAAGAGAGAAATTGAAGGAACAAGATTGGGGAATGGAGGGTTTTGAGAGATGAAGTTTGAATTTTTGGGATGTGTTGGGGAAGATGGAGTGTTTGGGCATTGATTTCGTTAAAAAGTTCATGTACCCGATCGGGTACCCCGACATACCCGATCGGGTATGCGTGTATTAGCTCAAGATCCGAGGTCATACCTGATCGAGTTGGGGTATACTCGATCGGGCATTTTGCACCGTAGTAAATCCCCAAAAACATTTTAATATACCCGACCGGGTATTTGACCCCACCCGATCGGGTATTAAGTTGTTGTTTCTTTAAATTCGGCCCAGGGGTCCTCTACCCGATCGAGTTTATAGGGTACTCGATCGGGCGTTTTGCTTCGAGCAAAATAAAATGATTTTTCTATATACCCGACCGAGTGGGTAGTACTACCCGATCGGGTACTTCGTTATTTTCAACCCCGGATTCAACCGAGTATGGGGTACCCGATCCAATATTTCTCATTTGTGATGATACTCGACTGGGCACTAAGCTCTGGGGTTCAATTAGTTTCATTTTTTTATCCGATCGGGTAGGTGAGTGATACCCGATCTGATGTTTCCCCAATCTTTCAAAGTTGACATTAAAAATAATAACAACAAGGAAGGGGGAAAAACTACGTACCTTTGCTTGGGTTGCCTCCCAAGAAGCACCTTAGTTAACATCGCGGCACGACGCCATGGTTGTGTTCATTCTTCAAAGGTTGGATCGATGAGATCCATGCATTCAACGCTTTCTTTTTTGAAACCTTCAAGGAACGGTTTGAGTTGTTTCCCGTTTACCTTGAAGATCTTGTCGGTGTCGAGACTTTTGATTTCTACCGCTCCGTGAGGATAGATTTTGACTACCTCGAATGGTCCTTCCCACCTCGATCGGAGTTTTCCAGAAAATAGACGAATGCATGATCGAAAAAGAAGGACTTTATCTCCGATTTCAAAGTCCTTTCTTATTATCATTTTATTGTGCCATACCTTCGTTCTTTCTTTGTAGATGGCGACGTTCTCATATGATTCAAGGCGGAGCTCCTCGAGCTCTTGGAGTTGGAGCTTCTGTTGCGTCCCTACTTTCTCTATGTCAAGGTTGAATATTTTCACCGCCCAATAAGACTTATGTTCGAGCTCAACCGGAAGGTGACAAGCCTTCCCGAACACGAGTCTATAGGGTGACATTCCAATTGGGGTCTTGAAAGCGGTTCTAGATGCCCATAAGGCATCAACAATGCGAAGACTCCAATCTTTGTGGTTGGGATTCATCATCTTTTGGAGTATAGAC
Organism: Cuscuta europaea; assembly: GCA_945859875.1. Classification (NCBI taxonomy): domain Eukaryota; kingdom Viridiplantae; phylum Streptophyta; class Magnoliopsida; order Solanales; family Convolvulaceae; genus Cuscuta; species Cuscuta europaea. The sequence goes on along the minus strand of CAMAPE010000017.1, from coordinate 13,723,754 downwards.
GTCAACTCCCTGTTTGAGACCTCGGCTTGGCCGTTTGTTTGTGGGTGGTAGCGGTGGAGAGTTTGTGAGTGACGCCATATTTCTTCAACAAGGCACTCACATTTTTGTTGAAGAAGTGAGTGCCCCTGTCGCTTAATAAAATGTGTGGGACTCTAAACCTTGAGAAGATGCGGGATTTGAGAAAGTCCGCCACCACCTTGGAATCATCAGTTTTGGTGGCTTTTGCTTTCACCCATTTTGAAACGTAGTCCACCGCAAAGATAATGTATAGATTATCATGGGAATTAGGAAAAGGTCCAATGAAATCTATACCCCATACATCAAAGATCTCAACATAGAGCATCGGTACTTGCGGCATCTCATGTTTTCGAGAGATGTTTCCCATGCATTGACAATTGTCACAAGATTGACAAAAGACATGAGCATCTCGAAACAAGCTAGGCCACCAAAACTGCATTCAAGTACCTTCATTGATGTTCGCTTGCCTCCAAAGTGTCCTCCGCAAGCGTGTGAGTGGCAAAATGAAAGCATGGACGGTATCTCCGTTTCAGGAATGCATCTCCGAATAACTTGATCTTTGCAATGTTTCCATAGATATGGCTGATCCCACACATATTATTTGGCGTCATGTTGGAGCTTCTCTCTTTGAGATTTAGAGAAGCTCTGTGGGAACCTGTTTAAGACAAGGAAATTAACAATGTGAGCGTACCAAGGGCGAATTTCCTTTAGAGAGAAAAGAGTCTCATCGAAAAATTCCCCTCGGATATCATCTTTAGCATGATCATTCCCTTCATCAAGAACGATTCGGATCAAGTGGTCAGCCAACAAGTTCTCCATGCCCTTCTTGTCTTTGATTTCAACGTCGAACTCACTTAGAAGGAGTATCCATCGAATCAACCTCGTCTTGGCCTCCTTCTTCGTCATCAAGAACCTAAGAGTTTCATGCTCGGTATAGATGGCCACTTTGGTTCCAAGTAAGTATGACCTGAATTTTTCAAGTGCATAGATGACGGCAAGCATCTCCTTCTCGGTGGTGGCGTAGTTGCGTTGGGCATCATTGAGAGTTGTTGATGCATAGTAGATCACATGAGATGCCCTTCCGACTTTTTGGCCCAAGACGGCCCCTACCGCATAATGACTAGCTTCACACATGATCTCAAAAGGAAGAGACCAATCGGGTGCTTGAATGATAGGGGAGGTAACTAGCTTCTCCTTCAAAGAGTTGAAGGCCTTCTTGCATTCCTCGGAAAAGATAAACTTCACCTCCTTTTTCTAAAGTGTGCACAAAGGGGATGCAATTTTTGAGAACTCTTTTATAAACCTGCGATAAAAACCTGCATTTCCAAGAAATGACTGTATCTCCCTAACGGTAGTACGATAAGGTAGTGATTGGATGACTTCTACTTTTTCCATGTCCACCTCAATGCCTTTGGATGAGATTACTAGGCCTAGAACAATTCCTTCCTCCACCATAAAGTGACATTTTTCAGAGTTTAGAACAAGATTTGATTCTAAACAACTTTTGGGAACAAGAGATACATGGTATAGGCAAGAATCAAATGAGTCTCCATGGATTATGAAATCATCCATAAAGACTTCCATAAATCGTTCAACATATTCAGAGAATATGCTCATCATGCATCTTTGGAATGTGGCTGGGGCATTGCATAGTTCGAATGGCATGCGTCGGTATGCAAAAGTGCCAAACGGGCAAGTGAAAGTGGTTTTCTCTTGATCTTCAGGGGCTACGGGTACTGAAAATACCCGGAGTAGCCGTCAAGGAAACCATAGAACTTATGCCCGACAAGTCTCTCAAGCATTTGATCAATGAAGGGTAAAGGAAATAAATCCTTTCTAGTTACCGCATTGAGTCTACGGTAATCTGTACATACCATACATTTTGAATTCGGGTGGGCATAAGTTCTCCATGTTTGTTATCCACCACCATGACTCCGGTCTTTTTAAAAACCACTTGGGTTGGACTAACCCATTTGCTATCGGAAATGGGGAAGATTATCCCCATTTGAAGTAGCTTGATGACTTCCTTCTTGACCACCTCCATCATAGGTGGGTTCAATCTTCTTTTTGGCTGCCTCACCGGCTTAACTTCATCCTTCATCAAGATGCGATGCAAGCATGTGGATGGACTAATGCCTTTGATGTCAGCTATAGTCACCGGCTTAGCGGCATCCTCCATCCAATTTCTAGTTTGTGCTCCTTGAGCACCGCAATCAACTTCTCTTCTTGCCATTGGGTCAATTTATTTGAAATGATGACTGGCAAGGTTCCTTTCTCTCCCAAAAACACATATTTCAAATGCTTCGGGTGTGGTTTCATATCAACTTCGGGTGTCTGCAAAACTGAAGGCAAAGGCTTTTCTTCGGGGATGGTTAGTGGAAATGCTCTTGACCCCGGTGGCATAAGTGGAGGTTGGAAGTGATTATCCAATTCCACCATCATAGCTTGTATTTTAGGGGTGAAGGCAAGTTCTAAAGAATTTACCCCCACATCGTTCTCAATCACGCTCAACAATTCATCATCTCCATTTATTTCAAAATTATTTTGTACAAGAGGATCAAGAATATCAATGGCAAATAGGGAATGATTTTCTCTTGGGTATTTCATGGAGTCATAAACTTTGAATTCAACTTTGTCTCCATCAAATTCCATTGTTTTAAAGATCCGCTAAAGACATCAATTTTTGCTTTAATGGTCTTTAAAAATGGCCTTCCTAAAAGGATAGGAACCGCATTTTTTTTCATTCTCCATTTCCAAAACATTGCCAACCATAACTAGCACATCTTCAACAATACCCTTAAGGTAAGCATTTGATTTATCCGCAAGTTGAATTACTACCCTGGTTTCACTTAAAGGGCCAAGCTCAAGTGATTTATATTTTTTTTTGGTAAAAGTTCAGTAGATAAAAATATCTAAACTGGATCGTAACCAATATCTAAAAGATTGTCCAAACTTTATCCAATTAATAAAACAAACTTCATAACATAAAGTTACAGGAACGGAAATCCTTAACGGTTGGCCTTTGCAACTCTCTCGATCTCATCCTTCTTCTTGATGGCATAGCTGTTAGAAGAACCCTTGGCAGCATTGATGACTTCATCGGCAAGGCACTCTACAATGGTTTTGATGTTCCTGAAGGCACTTTGACGTGCACCAGAAGTCAACAAATATATTGCCTGGTTAACACGGCGAAGAGGTGAGATATCAACAGCTTGGCGTCTAACAACACCAGCTGATCCGATACGTGTAGCATCCTCACGTGGACCACTGTTGATGACAGCATCAACGATGGCTTGGATGGGGTTCTGGTCTGTCAGCAAATGGATTATCTCCATTGCATGTTTGACAATGCGGACAGCCATCAGCTTCTTACCATTGTTCCTTCCATGCATCATTGGAGAGTTAACCAACCTCTCCACAATTGGGCATTGTACCTTCCTAAACCTCTTTGCTTGATACCTTCCAGCAGTGTGGGGAGTATATGTAGGATGCTTCGCAACAGTAGCAGTGATGTAATCATCAACTGACAAATCGGTTACCTGGACATCATCGTAGGTCCACCGATTGAACAGCATGATCCCAGACGAAGATTTCTCGTCCGGGGGGATCTGAGCGGCTAATTCAATTACATCAGCCATCTTGCCTTCTCTGTTACCCTCCCTCTCACCCAATATCTGTATAGCCCGGCCGAGTGCGTTTGCTGCTCGCTCAAGTGATTTATATAAAGAATAATGAATGACATTAATTGACGCTCCTAAATCTAGCATGGCTTTTGAAAAAGTGGTGCCCCCTAACTTACAAGGTATAGTGAACATGTCCGGATCATTGTATTTCTTTGGAAGTTTCTTTTGAAAACACACTGAAACATGTTCACTAACTTCTACTTTTTGTTTTCCATTAAGACTATGTTTCCTCTTGATTGTACATAGTTTTTTTAGAAATTTAGCAAATCTAGGAACACCTTTTATCAAGTTAAGGAGAGGAACATTTACCTCACATTTGCTGAAGGTATCATAGTATCTTTTTGTCCTTCTCCACCCTTCGTGTTACCCTTAGGGGGCGTTTGGTTCAAGGAATGTCAGATTAGCATGGGAATGTCAGATTACTGGGTATGTTAGAGTGATGGGAATGTATTCAATTTATTCTCATTTGTGTTTGGTTAAGATTAAAGGAATGTGACATTAATTTATTTGGTTAAAAGATATCTTATATTGCAGATATGTTGGATTACTTCAATGCCCTTTAAATATTGAAATATCTTAATAATTATTAAAATCAAATCTAATTGAATTATTTTTTAGTAGGTTTAATTGTAAGGGGTTGTAGATCCAATGCAGAGATGAAAAAAACTTTGTTCAAATAGCAATCTGAATATATTTATTATCGTTTCAAACAAACTAAATTTAAAAAATGTTCAAGTTATTCGTAAAACTTGTTTTCAAATTAAAGAAAGAATGGTCCATTTTGCCATTAAATTTTGGAATCCACTCATTAAAAACTTAAATAATCTATAAGTCTTATAACATAAATACCTTCAAAAATTTAAATGTTAAGGAAAAAAGAATTATGAAAATAACAAGAATATACATTCAAATATAATTAAAAAAACATACTCTATCCGTCCCACTTAAAAGGTTGTCACACAATCTAGATATTCGATTGACTATAAAATTAAGAAATAATGACAAATATATAACCGAAACGATGGTAATGAAAAAACTATGACTTAATGACTATAATAGTAACTTTATTGACCATGACAGTGTTCAACTTTACATCATAGTGACTATGCATATTAACCATAGTAATATTTTTGTCCATAACTTATATTTTAGTAATATTTATTTTAAAACCTCTAAAATTAACTGATCCCTGTCAATAATAAGATTATTTTTAGTAAATAAAATTTACATATTTAGAAACTACATTAAAAGTTTTATAGAATCAAAAAAAATTCAAATGTGATAAAAATTGAATACAACAACAACAACATCCAAGCTTTAGTCCCAAAAGATATTGGGGTCGGCTAACATGAATCGATACATGATATCACAACCAAAAGGAAAAGAAGGAATAAAGATAAAAAGATAAGCTATTATGAAAAGAATATAAAAAAAGATGAATATATATAAAAATGATAAAATAAAAAGGCTGCAAATAATGCTTATATATATATAAGGATAAAAAAAACTAGAAAAAAAAAAGATGAGGGAAAAAGATTATCAAGATCACTCCTTCACGTGAATACCCGCCCTCCACTTAGTTCTCTCCAAAGTCATGCCCTCATCCAACCCCAGAAGAAGCATATCACTTCGAACTCCCCTAACCCACGTCTGTTTGGGTCTTCCTCTCCCTCACTTTCATGCCTCTTCTCTACACATCTCAACTCGCCTAACAGGTGCATCACTCGGTCTTCTACGCACATGACCAAACCATCGTAGGCGCGACTCCCGCATCTTGTCTTCAATAGGTGCTACTCCCACCTTTTGTCTGGTTGTCTCATTCCTCACGCGGTCCTTCCTAGTATGCCCACACATCCAACGCAACATGCGCATCTCTGCCACACTCATCTTTTGAATGTGACATTGTTTCACCGCCCAATACTCTACGCCATACAGTAATGCAGGCCTAATTGCTATCCTATAAAATTTACCCTTCAGTCTAGTCGGCATACCTCGGTCGCATAGAAATCTTGACGCACTCTTCCACTTCATCCACCCTGTTCTGATTCTATGGGATACATCTCCATCTAACTCACCGTCCTTCTGAATTATGGAGCCCAAGTAACGGAACATATCGCTAACTGGTATCTCCTTACCATCCAGAGTAATTCCGCTATTACCACTACTTCTACCTCCACCAAACTTGCACTCCATGTACTCTGTCTTGCTCCGACTTAGTTTGAAACCCTTATTCTCCAATGTTTGTCGCCATACTTCCAACTTTGCTTTAAGACCTGAATGTGTCTCATCAATCAATTCAATATCGTCGGCAAACATCATGCACCACGGTATATCGTCTTGAATTGACTTCGTAAGTTCATCCATGACTATGGCAAATAAGAAAGGACTCAAGGCCGATCCTTGGTGCACTCCGATAGTAATAGGGAACTCTTCAGTCCTCCCTACACTAGTACGAACACTTGTAGTACAATCCTCATACATATCCATGATGATGCTGATATACTTGCGTGATATGCCTTTCCTAGTTAAGGCCCATCAAAGAACTTCTCGAGGTACCCTATCATATGCCTTTTCTAAGTCAATGAACACCAAATGCAGATCCTTATGAGCATCTCTATACTTCTCCGTAAGTTGCCGAAGAAGGTGAATGACCTCAGTTGTTGAGCAACCAGGCATAAAACCGAATTGATTCTCTGAAATCTTCACAGTCCTTCGAAGTCTTTGCTCAATCACTCGCTCCCAAAGTTTCATGGTGTGATAAAATTTGAATATATAGAGAAATTAATTGAGGGTATTTTCGGAAGAAAATTAGATCATCCCCGGGAATGTGAGATATCCTAAGGCATGGAAGGGTATAACATTCCCCTCCATATTACATTCCTGGGAATGTAACTTTTCCGATTATTTCCCAAAACCGTGAACCAAACATGAGTATCTAACATTCCAGGTATCACATTCCGGCCTTAAAGTGAGATAACCCCAGACCAAACGGACTCTTAGAGCCTCGGGAAAGGGTGCTTCAACTTCATGGATGACTGGTGGTGGAGTTGAGATTTGAATTTCCTCCTCCTCCGGTTGAGCTTTCTCCACAAGCTCTTCTTCTTCTTCCTCCTCGCCAATAAGGCTCTTTGCCTTCTCCTTGGCAATCACCAATTCTTTTCCACTCCTCAATATCACCGCATTGGCTTGTTGCCTAGGATTTGACTCTGTTTGTGATGGAAGCTTTCCCGAATCCTTGGCTTCAAGCCTACTCACCGCACTTGAGATTTGACTCATTTGGTTCTCAAGGTTTTGGATGCTAGATTTTGTCTCATGTTGAAATTGAAACATGTTATGTTGCATGGTTGAGACATTTGAGGAGAAGCCTCGGATCATGTCTTCGGTGGACATATTTTGGCCTTGTGATTTGGAGTGTGGTTGTTTATTTTGAGGGAAGGATTGATTTTGTGGAGGGTTACTTTGTTGTGGGTTTCCTTGAGGATTACCATATCTAAGATTTGGGTGATCTCTCCACCCGGGATTATAATTATTGCCATAGGAATCGTACCTCTTTTGATTTTGGAACCCCATAGCGTTGACTTGCTCGGGGTTATCTTCTTGGAATGATGGGCATGAATAGGTAGGATGCCCTTGTTGTGTGCAAATGCCGCGGACCTTGACTTCATGGGTTGTAGGATTTAAGAGAAAATCCTTAACCAAATAAGTCAATCCGGCAACTTGACTTTCCAATGATGATGTAGATTCTGCCGTGGCAACTTTTCGGGTTGAGGACCGCCCGTTATAATGCCAAGAGTTCTCGGCCAACTCCGAGATGAGGTTTCTCGCTTGTGAGTGGGTTTTATTAACAATTCCCCCTCCTCATGCCGCATTGACCATGCGTCTATCATGTTCCACAAGACCATCATAGAAGTAGAGGATGAGGTCTTGCTCCGTATACCCATGGTATGGGCAACTAGCACAAAGCTTCTTGAAGCGCTCCCAAAATTCATAAAGTGATTCATCATCACCTTGTTCAATATTGCTTATTTGCTTCTTTAAAGATGATGAGACGGATGCGGGATAGTACCTTTCCAAGAAGCATTTCTTCATAGCCGCCCACGTATCTATACTTCCCGAAGGGAGATAGAAAAGCCAATCCTTTGTGGTGTCCTTCAAGGAAAATGGAAAGGCCCACAGTTTGATCTGTTCCTCGGTGACACCGTTTGGACACATGCTTGTGCAAACGATGTGGAATTCCAACAAGTGTTTGTTCGGATCTTCCTCTCTCAGGCCATGGAAGGATGACAGTAGATGAATGAGCCCCGATTTCAACTCAAATGTAGCACCCGCATCAAGAGTTGGGAAGGTGATACATAAGGGTTGTTAGTTTAGATTTGGAGCGGTGAGCTCCCTTAGTGTTCTTGTCTCGAGAGCCATATGGAAGGACTCTCCGAATTCACTAGAACTGGAGCTAGCTTTGGATGAATCTCCGGTAGATGATTCCTCCGAGTCGGTATTTAAAAATTTACTTTTCAACCGCTCGAAAGTTTGCTCTATTTTCGGGTTTGTTTGATATGTGATTTTGTTTATTGAACGGTGTTTAACCATATACTTCACAAAGCTCAGAAATAGAAGAAGTAAGAACTCCTTATATTTTATTTTTTATATTTTTTTATTTTTTTTGAAAGAAGTAAAAAGAAAAATAATTTCCTTTCCCCAGTAACGGTGCCAAATTTGACGTACACTTTGTCGTGGTGTGCACTCACAATATATATCAATACAATGATTATACGTAGTATAACGAAGTAAGGTTCGTATCCACAGGAAAATAAATACTTTTATTTTATGTAACTAATAACAAAGGGGGGTTTTAACTTTGATTTGATTTAATTTAATTAATACTAAGATGAATGGCTTACATGATTTAATTAATAGAGACGAGGACTTGGTTTTGCTTTTATCCACTTAATGAAATGATCGTCGATCCCGGTTATATATTTAATTATCTTCCTCTCGAATACTCAATCGAGGAGTATCTCCATTTCATCGAGAGTAGTTATTAATAACGAGACGCGTTCATTAATAAAACTTAATACCAAGTCAATATAGAACATGTGTCGTATATTAACTCGATAGTAGCAATAAACTTAAGATGAAAACGATTGAGATTGATAACCTCAACACAAGCGGTTTATTGGTTTAATCAATATAATTTAATCCCCTTAGATTATTAACCACGAGACGCATCCATTAGTAATCCAAGTTTAATACCGTTGAAAGAACCGAATTAATAACAAGCATATTAATCGATTGATTCTAGTAATAATTAATATATGAAACAAAACTAGTTGATCATTTAAGTAATGCTCAAAATATTAATATGAATTATGAATAGGAATTAATTAATATTCAAGGAAGAAGATTAAAGAAAATAACTCGCAACTTACAATTCATTTAAGCTTCAAAGTAGCAAACCAAGATGGAAGAGTTTAGCTCCTCATTTGGAGACTAAACATGATGAAAATATAAAGAAAGAACTTATCTAGACTGAGTTTAGAAGTATATGTGAATTGGTGATTTTTGTGTGAAGGAAAGGGGTGTATTTATAGGGAAAATGGAGTATGCAGGGATGTGTACCCGATCGGGTATCAAATGCATCTAATCGGGTACCTTCAGTGGCTTCCCCAAAGCTGAAAAAATGGGCCATACCCGATCGGGTATGACACTCGAACGTGGTCAAATATTTTCCTGCATGTTGCCTTGTCCCGGATCTGACCCGATTTGAAATTTCAACAAGGTACCCGATCGGGTATAGGTCATACCGGACCGCGTACAAGCAAAAAATCAGGATCTTCTATTTTGTCTTGTGATTTTGCACCTTCCTTTCACTTTTGGGGTTCACCAACGGTTCCTTGAGTAATCATGGACCTGTTTGAGCTCAGAATAAACCTAATTTAAACAAATTATAAATATTTTACAAACTAAACTATTACACCAAAAGTGTGTAATTTAAAAAGTAATAATAAATCACAACTAATTAAAAACAAAAACATAAACTAGAAATTACATGAATGTCAACTTCCCCACACTTAGTTTCTTTACTCATCCTCAAGTAAAGCCAAATATTTGCATAAGTTTCAACAAATTACTCATAAGTTCAAGAATAAAAAGAAAGAACATAAGATCACCAAGGTTTGCAAATGAGTTTACAAAACAATATTTTCTTGGGTTTTTTTTATCTTATATGCTCTTTGTTTGTTCTCTTTTTCTTCTTCTTCTTTTCTTCCTCTTTCTCCCAGAGACGATGTCCTGCAAAAAAGAAAGTTGATAAAATCCAATCAATGAAAGGTGTACTTATTTTCATTTTACACACCATATTGAGAGGGCGTTTGGTAACAGTGAAATTGGTTGAATTGACTGATTCTGCTGAAATTTACAAAGTTCTTGCTGAAGTGGCTGTATTGGTTGATTCTGCTGATTTTGGAAAAAATTATATTTAACACATCTTTTATAAATAAAATAAATCAAAATTTATATGAAAAAATAGCTAAAACGATCTTCTACAGTAACTTCAGATAATACAACCCGAAAAGTAACTCTAACCTTATTGTTTCTTATTATTACACAATTCAACCTGCAAAATCAAAAGTTAAGTGTTTGATGAAAAGCTGGCTATAAGCCTGATATGCTAAAAAAGTCACCAATTAGGCTATGATTTTATAAAGCAATGAGTGGAAGAAAAAAAGACACATATATTACTATTAGTGATTTAAGTGTGAGTTGAACTTATTTTTATCTTAATATGTTGAAGTTATTTTACATAATTCAGCTAAGTAGTTTCAACCAAAATTTCAATTATCTCAATAGAATAATCCAATTTTAATTTTGTTATAAGAAACGAACTCCAAAAATATCTGGCCTGGGGATTTATTGCTTTTTCCTAGCATTATGAAAAAAGGTAGTTTCCCCGTATGGATGCTAAAGCTGCATAATTTTTTTCACAGAGAGACAGCCTATGGAGCAGTCGGCTTTACTATTCGCACGTATGAACAAGATTCACTCGGCCTTTTTGAATCGATGGATAAATGCGCCCTCTGATTCTCAAACAACTTCCTACTTTCCTTTTCGTGAAGTCCCGAAATTAACTTCACACTTCTTCTTATTTTTTTATTTGACAAATTATGTGCACCAAAACAGTGCAAAATAATGTCAAACACTGTCAAACAGTGTCAAACAGTGTTCAAACAGTGCCAAACAGTGCACTCCACAGTAAAGTCAAATTTATTTTCTTAATCTGTGTGAAGTCAAACTGTTAAGCTCTTTGAGCACCGGAGAGAGTAATACGGAGTACTACGTGCCGAGTAAACCATAATCCGTATGATTCTTATTGCTACGAACAATAGTAAAATACGAAGTACTACGTAATAAAATACTCAATAAAAACTATAGGGTTAATTGCTCTGAACAATAGTAAAATAAAAATTACTCCGTATATGTTTAGAGGTTTGTGTAGAAAAAAGTTAATGGACATAAAAGTAAGAATGATAAAGTTTTTTGGACAATCCAAAGATGAAAAATACTTCTTCCGTCCCAGAATTATCTTCATATTTTCCTTTTCGATGCGTCCCAAATTTATCTCATTTTTCCCTTTTTGGTAAACAATATGTGATTCACAACTATTCTTACACATTTCACTATCCTCTGCATTACTCTCCACCACACAAATCTCACTATCTTAAAACTCGTGCCCGGTCAAAACTGGAGTTAAATATGGGACGGAGTAACAAAGTTTTATGGGATGGAGGAAGTACATAGTGCATGTTTGGCGGGCATAAGTCTCTGTCTTCTAGCTTTTGTACTATTTAAAAAGTCTCTAAAAGCTTCTAGTTATATGTTTGGCATGATAAATTTTAAGAGTTTTTCAAAAAATAAAAGATCTTTTTTGAGATGCTACAGGGAGTAGCATCTGAGAAAAGTCTGTGACTTTTAGCTTTAATTAATCTCAACAGCTTGCATACCAAACAAAACTAAACCAAACTGTCAGCTTTTTACCAAACAGCTACCATCTTTTACTTGTAAGATCTTTTCAGTCATTAAAAGCTAACAATTACTAAAAAGTCTGTAAAAGTATCTTTCCAGCTAATTGTGTCAAACATATCCATAGTAAGAGAGGTGGTCGGGCGCCCAGTTTACCTAGTAAGAATGGTACATAATCGGGGAACGATGAAGTTGAGTTATTAGCATGGTTCTAAAAATTAGGGCCCACCTAATCTTTAGGCGGTGGCTGGGCGCTCCGGTTTCGCTGTAATTGGTGGAAAAAATCATTTGGGCGCTTGCCGATGGGCGAGGCAGCACAAACTATTTTTGTTCTCAAACCAACTTATTTTTTCCGTCTAATCTTACAACATCGTTTGATATAGAAATATTCTATTCCTATATAATTTATTTTCATATTTCTACAATAAAAAATTATTGTTAAATATATATAAACTTTTTAGAATGTATTTTAACATTTTTAGAGACTAAAAACCAAAATATCTTAATTTATCTACTAACTATTTCATTATTGGTGATTTTACTATAAACAATATCATTTAATGAATATATGAGCTATTTCTATTATCAAAATATTATAAATTTATTAATAATATAATTAAGATTCAAATGAAGTAAGAATAAAACAAAGAAATAAGGGAGAAATGCTTAGACGCCCTAGTCGGAACCTATACGCTCGTCTAGGCGGGCTAGGTGCTAGGCGACAATCACCACTTAACTAGCGCCTAGCGCCTTTTTGAACACTGGTTTTTAGTATCCAATGGTGCAAGGATTGATTATGGGCATATTCAGATGCAAATACCACATTTGAACATTTCAAGTACTGTTGGTAATTCCGTTTTGTCCACTATAAATGCTAATTCATTTTTTATTTGTGATACTAACTCTAGACATGCAGACTTTCCATCAGTTGAGGGTATTCGATCTCGTCTGTTTCCCTCCATTTATCTGTCAAATTTGTTTATATGCAGGTCATTGTGCTCTTCATTGTCCCTCTAGATTTATTCAGAATTATGCACCTGCATTGATGACTCCCAGTGGCAATTCCAATACTGCTTTATGGTACCCTGACTTCGGTGCGTCTGTTCACATGACTCCCACAACCGTTAGTGTTGGTAAGGGTTCCCAACTTCCCATAATTTAACTTCATCTAGACATCCTTTTGTTTTAAAATCTTTCTATCATGTGTGTCACATTATATTCAGTTTATTGTCTATTCAAAAACTTCGTGCTTATAACAACTCTGTTTTGTTTTTTGATCAATATTTTTTTGTTAAGGACAAAATTTCGAGGACGTCTTCTTTAGACAATCAGTAATGGCCATCTTTATCCCGTCAGTCTCAGACATTCATCACTTTTAGCTATGTTTTACGTTACCACTCCTGGTCCTACCTGACATCGTAGATTAGGTTATTGGAGGATGTTCCAAGACCCTCTGCCACTGAATGACAATAGTTTACATCTTTTACGTAATCAATAACATATTTGTAGTAGCTCTAATTTTTCTACTAATTGTATTTCATGTTGGTTGGGCAAGTCACAAAATTAACTTTTCTCGGATTTTAGTCACATTTGCTCTATGTCTTTACAATTAATAAATTCTAATATTTGACAATCTTCTGTTTTCTAATTTAGGTTTTAAATATTATGTTTGTTATATTGATGATTTTTCTCGTTTTACTTGGCTATACCCCGCGCGTAGAAAAGATGAAGTTTTTCGTCACTTTCAAGTTTTTAAAACTTTAGTTGAAAATCTCTTTAATTTCAAAATTAAAAATTTTCAAAGTGATGGAGGAGGTGAGTTTGCTAAATTTAATACTATGTATGTAGCAAATTTTTTATAAACACATAACATATGTTCGCAAATCCTGTCCGGATACTATTCTTATTTGAGCATCTATTTGTAGTTCCATTTGGGTTGATGCTATTTTTACTGATGCATTTATTATTAATCGCTTACCATCTCTTCTTCCTTTTGACACATCTCCTTATGAACTTTTGTCCACAAAGCTCCCGATTACTCTTTTCTACGTGTGTTTGGATGTGTTTGTTTTCCATATATTTATGCATCATCTTCTAACAAACTTTCTCACCGTTCTGTTCAATGTAGAAAGAGTATCGTTTTTTGGAGCCTAAGACAGGTAGAGTTTACATTAATCGTCATGTTCAGTTTTATGAAAAGATATTTCTCTTTAATTTTTTAGTTTCTTCTACCCCATCCGACCCTGATTTCCGTTCATCATCCCATTTCTATCTCACTGACACCCTTCGACCACCAATCTCTCCCTCTTCCTTTAGGACTTGCTCGACTCCATCTACTGTAGTCCACATGCCTTCCCGCTATAACCACCTTCTCTTAGGCAGTTAGGCTTGCCTCGCCTGCTCCTTCGACCTTCGTCCTTGTGTCTGGTGATCCTCCTCCACATGTCACCGCATCTACACCTTCTCCGACCACATCTCCAGTGACTATCAAGCCTAGTGTACCCATCACCCAATCTTCGGCCTCTTACCCATGTAGCTCCACCACTTCATATGTCGCCCCTATGTACTAACCGCAACCCTGCTCTGTTGGAAATAAGTGAAGGAAGATTTGGGAAATTGGGAGGCTAAATTAGAAATATTATGGGAGAGATATGTTAACAAAGGGAAGAACACGTTTTATTAGAATAACTCAATTTGCTTGATTTGCTTGATACAAAGTGGTGGTAGGGGAGCTCTATTTATACTAGTACAAAAGTATCTAGACTCTTCTATAATTAATGCATTCTAGACAATTCTATACAATTAATGATAGGAGAGTTCTAGAGACCCTATCTTCTAGAGAAGCTCTAGAATTTATCTCTTCTACATTTATCTACTACTTGGGCCTTCCCAACAATAATTTAATACATCTTAATTAAGCCCAAAACAAGTTTAATTTTCAACATCTCCCCTTAAACTTGTTTTTGTAACTCCAAGCATTGTCCTCAACCTTCGAAAATCTTCGTGCTTGAGCGGCTTCGTGAAAATTTTGGCGATTTGATCATGGGACCTTGCATACATTACTTCAACCTCTTTTCTTTCAATGCATTCTCGAATGTAGTGATAGCGGGTATCAATGTGCTTACTTCGGTCATAAAATACCGGATTCTTTCCCAATGCTATTGCGGACTTATTATCCACAAATATCTCCGTAGCTTCCTTTTGTGTCATGCCTATTTCTTTGAATAAATTCTGGAACCATATAGCATGACAAACACAAGAGTTGGCCGCAACATACTCGACTTCACATGTAGAGAGGGTCACAATAGGTTGCTTCTTTGAACTCCAAGTAAAAGCCGTATTGCCCATAAGAAAGACAAATCCGGTAGTACTCTTACGGTCATCTACATCTTCGTCCCAATCACTATCACTATACCCAACAAGCTTGAAATCTTTGCAAGACTTGTAAAACAAGCCAAACCTAAGAGTACCTTTGATGTAGCGAAGAATTCTCTTGGCGGCCTTCCAATAAGAGGTTCTTGGATCTTCCATGTACCGGCTAATGAGACCAACTCCGTACAAAATGTCGGGCCTTGTACAAGTCAAGTATCGTAAGCTCCCAACTAAGCTCTTGAACATCATGGGTTCCACCATTTCCTCATCACCAAACTTGGATAATTTTACCCTGCAATCCACTGGTGTATTGATTGGATTACAATCATCCATTTTAAACTTTTCAAGGGTTTTCTTTGCATACCCTTCTTGACTGATGAAAATTCGACTTTCACTTTGTTTTACCTCGATTCCCAAATCATAAGACATTAAGCCCATATCGGTCATTTCAAATTCTTGATTCATCGCCTTTTTGAAGTTCTCAAATAAATAGGGATTATTTCCCATGAATATTAGATCATCAACATAAAGGCAAACAATCAAGATATCTCCATTTTCTTCCTTTTTGACATAAAGAGCATGTTCATGGGGACATTTTAAGAAATTATTTACTTGGAAATTAAATACTTATCAATTCTAGTATTCCGAGCTCTTGGGGCTTGCTTCAAACCATTGAGTGTCTTTTTCAATCTTAGAACTTTATCTTCATGCCCTTTTATTTTATATCCCGGTGGTTGCTCTAAATAAACTTCTTCTTCTAATTTCCCATTTAAAAATGCGGATTTCACATCCATTTGGAAAATTTTCCATTTATTTTGAGCCGCCGAGGAAATTAAAAATCTTATAGTTTCCAAATGGGCAACGGGAGCAAATACCTCTTCATAGACGATGTCGGCTCTTTGGTTGTACCCTTTCGCAACCAATCTTGCTTTGTACCTTTCAACTTCCCCCATGGCATTCTTCTTTTCTTTAAACACCCATTTTGCATCAGTTGCTTTTTGCCCTTTGGATAAGGTGGCCAATTCCCACGTGTCATTTTTCATGATGGTCTTCATTTCTTCATCCATGGCTTCCCTCCAATTCTTGTTGTTAGTCACTTCTTCAAAACCTATTGGTTCACAATCGGCATGAAGATAAAATAATGTTAGATCATTAATATTTTCAGTTACCTCATATAGCTCTTGTATGCTCCTTAAGCGAGGTGGTCTTTCATTTGATTTGTTTTCACTTGTGAATCCTTCTTGCTCGGGTGATGGTGGAGTTGGACTCGTGGGCTCTTCACGGGTTAGCTCTTGCTCTTCTTCTTCTTCTTCATTGTAGTAAGGCAAGAAATTGTAGTCTTCTTCCTTTTGAGTCCAATCCCAAGTGTTCTCTTCATCAAACTCAACATCGCGGCTAACCACAATTTTTCCATTGCTTGGATTGTATAACTTGTGCCCCTTTGCTCTTGCATCGTATCCAATAAAGATAAACTTCTCACTTTTGTCATCTAATTTGCTTTTTTTTTATCCGGCACATGAGCATAAGCAATACTCCCAAAAACTTTCAAGTGGGCAATTCCGGGCTTTCTTCCGCTCCATGCTTCTTTGGGGGTTTTGTTCCAAACACTTCTAGAAGGGGATCGGTTTGACAAATAAACCGCACAATCCACGGCTTCGGCCCAAAATTCTCTTGGATCATTTTTTCTTTTAAGCATGCTTCGAACCATATTAAGAATGGATCGATTTTTCCTTTCAACAACTCCATTGTGTTGTGGAGTATATCGAGCCGTTAAGGGGCGATGAATACCGTTTTCTTCACAAAAAATTCAAATTCTTTTGAAGTGAATTCCCCCCCACGATCGGATCTCATGGATTTGATTTTAAACCCGCTTTCATTTTCAACACGAGCTTTAAATCTCTTGAGGGCCCCAAAAACGTCAGATTTTTGTTTTAGAAAATAAACTCATGTTTTCCGACTAAAATCATCAATGAAAAGAGCAAAATAATTACTATTTCCGAGAGAGCTTGGTTTAATTGGCCTACTTATATCCGTGTGTACAAGATGTAATGGTTGTTTTGCTCTTGTAGATGCTTGCTTTGGAAAACTTTTCCTTGGTTGCTTTCCAAATAAACATCCCTCGCACAATTGATTAGGTTCATTTATTTTGGGCAAACCTTTCACCATATTTTTGACACTCAGCCATTTTAAACCTCCAAAATTAAGATGTGCAAACCTCAAATGCCAAATCCATGATGCATTTTTAAAACATGCTTTCAAACATTTAGCCCCCCCTTTTCAATGTTTAATGAAAACATTCTATTTTTTGACATTGGTACTTTAGCAACCAAAACTCCATTTTTATCTTTCATCAAAAGGGTATGATTTTTCATATGAATATCATATCCTTTTTCTTAAAGTTGCCCCAAACTTAAAATGTTTGATTTCATGTTGGGCACATAGTAGACATTAGAGATGAAATCATTCTTTCCATATTTCAACCGGATTGAAACTTTCCCCTTTCCTTTTACCGGAATTTTTTATTCGTCCCCAAAATAAATATTTCCACTTACTCATTCATCAAGCTCAATGAACATATCTCTCTTCCCGTACATGCGGTTGCTAGCTCGCGTATCTAAGTACCAAGTCATTTTGGATTCACTTTCTCTTTCTTTACGCGTCATCAACAATGTTGAATTTACTTCTTCTTCCTTGGCAAAATCTGTTCGCTCCTTAACTTCATTTTTTGCCAATCTACAATCGGAGGCATAATGACCAAATCTTTGACAATTATAGCATTGAACTTGAAGTTTATCATACCTTGGTCTTGAAAACTCCTTTCTTCCCCGTCCTCTTGATGTATAGAAACTTGGACTTCTCTCATCTTTGTTCTTGTAGCCACCTCTTCCATAGCTATGTATTGTGAGAATTACCTATTTTAGGATAGAAGATATTTTTGGTCCTATCATTTTTTAGCAATCATCTGTAATATTTCCTTTATTTCCTTTCCTTGTATTACTTGGCAGTGAGTATATTTATACTCCTATGCATCTCGGTTGTAACATATAAGAACATAACAAAACAATAATATACTACCTTCTCTTTACTTTTATATCAATTACCTATTTTAGGATAGAAGATATTTTTGGTCCTATCATTTATTAGCAATCAATTGTAATATTTCCTTTATTTCCTTTCCTTGTATTACTTGGCAGTGAGTATATTTATACTCATATGCATCTCGGCTGGTGAAGCGTAAACATCGACACATACTTAATGTTGCCCGAGCTTTGAGGTTTCAGGCTCATCTTCCCATACAATTCTGGGGCGAATGTGTTCTCACTACTGCACATCTTATTAATTACACCCCATCTTCCATTCTTGATCATAAGAGCCCTTACAATTTTTTTTCAAAAATTGCCCAATTTATGAGGCGCTTCAGGTTTTCGGATGCCTATGTTTTGCTCATAACCTTCGCTCAGCTCGAGATAAATTTATCAGCTGCAGCCATAAATGTCTTTTTGTTGGATATCCTTGTGGCAAGAAAGGGTGGAGAGTTTATGATCTTGAAACTCGGGAGTTCTTTGTTTCTCGTGACGTCAAATTTTATGAAGATCAGATTCCCTTCGCCACTATGACATCAGCTACTGCTTCTGATGATTCATCACCCGTGCCAGTACTAGATATTTGGGAATACCCAACTACTGCTCCGTCGCCTCCTATCAACAAGATTCCTCAAGTGGAACCTTATCCCACACCATCTGCAGATGAACTACCTTCGGTCTCTGCTTCTTCATCAAATGAACTGGGTCGTGACAAACGCATCCGAATTCCTTCCATCAAATTGAAGGATTATGCCATTCATATGGTGGTGCACGACAGTCCATTCCTCGCTCATTATGCTCCTCACTGCTCCTCAGGTACTCCGTTCCCTATAGCTCATTACATTAACTATGATAACTTTTCTTCTCAATATCGTCAGTTTTTGGCAGTTATTTCTGTTTATAAGGAGCCAACCTCTTTTTCTGAGGCGGTCAAAGATGCTGGTTGGTGGGCTGCTATGCGCGATGAGATTCGTGCTCTTGAACAAAATCAAATTTGGTCTCTTCAACCCCTTCCGCATGGAAAACGGGCTTTAGGGTGTCGGTGGGTGTACAAGATTAAGTATCACTCTAACGGCACCGTGGAGCGTCTTAAGGCCCGTTTGGTAATTTTTGGCAAGCGTCAAGTTTCCGGCCTTGATTACACAGAGACATTTTCCCCAGTTGCTAAAATGGTTACTGTTCGGGCCTTCCTTGCAGTTGCACCTAGGGCTGGATTCGGTTCAGGAACCGAACTGAAATGGGAAATATCCGAACCGAACCGATCTTTCAATTTCTTATATTCTATAACACGAAACTGAATAAAACTTTGTCGAGACCCAATTTTTCGGAAACCGAATTTTTGGTCCGGTTTTTCGGTTTTTGCGAAAAAAACCCGAATGAACTCTCAATATTTGTATATTCAATAGCTAGTACTCGCCCTGAAGCTTAGCTAGAAACTTATTCTTGAGTAGCCACGAAGGGGCGATTATATAGGCTGATAGGAGGAGTAAATCCTCTACTCCATCCGGTGTGGGACGAATTATACACGGAAGAAAAACCAAATGGAAGCAGAGTTGGGAACTGATGGAAAGTAAAAAATTCAAGGGAACAAGTCGTAGGAGGATTCGAACTTGAGTGAACAGAAGGGACGCGTCATCACTTACCGATGAGCTAATTCGGAGTGTTGATACTTACAGACGCTAAATGTATAAAATAAATTAAAGCTATACAAATTAAATAAAATAATTAAAAACTACTAAAGTATTATTTAATAAAAAAATCGGTTCGGTTCCGTTTGAACCGATTTTCAATATCAAAGAATCTGTTCCGAACCGATTTTTGTTCGAGTCCCAACCTTTAGGTCCCATTAAAGTCAGTTCGGTTTTGGGTCGGGTTTTTTTATCCCTCGATCCAGCCCTAGTTACAGCTTCTAAAAATTGGGAGCTTCACCATATGGATGTGCATAATGTCTTCTTACATGGGGACTTGGACGAAGAAGTCTATATGCAGATTCCTCCCGGGTACACTACTTCTGATTCATCTCTTGTCTGTCGTCTCCATAAATCACTCTATGGGTTAAAACAAGCCCCCCGAAGCTGGTTTGCAACATTAGTAGGCGCGCTTCATCGCTATGGTTTTATTCAATCCTATGTGGATTACTCTTTGTTCACTCAGACTCAGGGATCTGTTCAGCTGAATGTTCTGGTATATGTTGATGATCTAATCATCTCTGACAATGATCATGACGCCATTCTTCATTTCAAAACTTATCTCAGAACGTGCTTTCATATGAAAGATTTGGGAACACTTCGCTATTTTCTTGGTATTGAAGTAGCGCGAAGCCCCTCAGGTCTATTTCTTACACAGAGAAAATACACTCTGGATATTTTGACTGAAACTGGTCTTTTAGGGGCCAAGCCTGCAGCTTTTCCCATTGATCAAAACCATTCCCTTGCTAAAATTGAGGGGCCTTTACTTCCTGATCCCGAGCCGTACCGCCGCTTACTTGGTCGGCTCATTTATTTGGCTGTTACTCGTCTTGACCTGGCATAATCAGTTCACATCTTATCACAGTTAGGCATGCTCCTTGTCAGGCTCACTGGGATGCTGCTCTTCGTGTGGTCCGGTATCTTAAAAGTTCTCCGGGCCAAGGTATTCTCCTAAGGGCTGATAGCGAATTATCGTTACTGGATGGTGTGATTGTGACTGAGCTACTTGCCCTATCAGACAACGCTCCTTATCTGGTTAGTTGGTCTTTCTGGGTCACTCTCCTATTTCTTAGAAAACTAAGAAACAATCCACTGTGGCTCGCTCGTCCGTTGAAACTGAGTATCGTGCCATGGCTGCTGCCACATGTAAACTAAAATAGTTAAAGGCTCTACTTTTTAGCCTTGGTATTCATCACCCTAAGGCCATTCCTCTCTTCTGTGATAGCCAATCCGCTTTACACATTGCCCGTAATCCAGTCTTTCACGAGTGCGCCAAGCACATTGAGGTTGAATGTCGTTTTGTTCGCGATGCTATCGTAGATGGACTTATTGCTTCTAGCTATGTTCCCACTACTGTTCAGCTTGCCGATGTCGTTACAAAACCTCTTGGCAAGACTCAGTTCCCTTATCTTCTTCGCAAGTTGGGCATTCTTGATCCTCATGCTCCAACTTGAGGGGGTATTGTGAGAATTACCTATTTTAGGATAGAAGATATTTTTGGTCCTATCATTTATTAGAAATCATTTGTAATATTTCCTTTATTTCCTTTCCTTGTATTACTTGGCAGTGAGTATATTTATACTCCTATGCATCTCGGTTGTAACACACAAGAACATAACAAAACAATAATATACTACCTTCTCTTTACTTTTATATCACTATGACTTCGACCACACCGTCTTGAATTTTGATTTCTTCCATCTTGAAAAGTCTCTTTATGCCTTAGGGTGAGCTTTGTTTGAATGGCTTGCTCCAATGGCTCTTCTTTTATTCTCTTCTTGAATTTTTCTTCATGAGCTTGAAGAGATCCCAAGAGTTGATCGACCGTCATAGTTTCTAGATCTTTAGATTCCTCTATTGCCACAACTATGTAATCATATTTTGGATTTAAGATCGTAGAATTTTTCAACCACTCGGTTGTCCTTAATTTCTTCTCCATTTCTTTTTATTTGAGTAACGATGCCTTGAACTCTTGAGAAATAGTCATCAATGGATTCCGAAGAGTTCATTCTTAATGATTCAAACTCACCTCGAAGAGTTTGGAGTCTTACCTTTTTCACCTTATCTACTCCTTTGAAAGAATTCTCCAATATCTCCCAAGCTTCTTTACTTGTAGTTGCACACGCCACCTTTGTGAACATAGCTTCATCCAAAGCTTGATGGATGATGGAGAGCGCCTTTTGATCTCTCTTTTTAATATTTCTAAAGGCGTTGTTTTGAGTGTGATTTAAAGCATTGACATCCTCGAGTTCCTCGAAGCCTTCCTCTATCATGTCCCATACATCTTCTGAACCAAGTATTGCCTTCACACCAATGCTCCAATTATCATAGTTCTCCTTTTTAGTAGAGGAACTTGAAGGGAACCGTCCATTTTTGGGTGATGACCGAACGAGCTCTGATACCATTGTTGGAAATAAGTGAAGGAAGATTTAAGAAATTGGGAGGCTAAATTAGAAATATTATGGGAGAGATATTTTAACAAAGGGGAAGAACTCTTTTTATTGTAACAACTCAATTTGCTTGATTTGCTTAATACAAAGTGATGGTAGGGGAGATCTATTTGTACTAGTACAAAAGTATCTAGACTCTTCTATAATTAATGCATTCTAGGAGAGTTCTAGAGACACTGTCTTCTAGAGAAACTCTAGAATTTATCTCTTCTACATTTCTCTACTACGTACTTGCCACATGGGCCTTCCCAACAATAATTTAATACATCTTAATTAAGTCCAAAACAAGTTTAATTTTCAACATGGTGCTCTATAAATAAATCAAATTTCCCACCAATTTATATGTATTCAATCAATCAATTCAGTTTCTACTGCAATCCAGCACCGTCAATATATTCACTCTGCAAAGTTTTTTAATTAAAATCTTACATTTATTATTATACATTAATTTTTTCCGTGAGTGTTTTAGCAAATAATTATAATATAAAAAGTCAAACATTTCGATGTAAAAATAAATAAATCTAGAGTTTTTTTGTTTTTGTTAATTTAGAGCTATTTTTAAATAAAAATAATTGAAAGATGTAAAACAAGTATTTTAATTATGACATCTTAATTTTAGCACTTGAATCTATTTAAGAAAAAATTTGAATTTGAAAACCTTAATCAGTTTAAATTTCATACTTTCCCTTATAACTTCATACGGAGTATATCAATATTGGTGTCATATGAAAGATAATAAAAAGTTAAGAAATTTGATATATTTATTTATAAAAATTGGAGTATAAATAAAAAAGTTATAGCACTTTAAATCAAAATGGAATTTATATTTTCAATGGGACCCATTTTATCCTTTGATGTGCATCTAATTTCTTCTCCTTTGGCCTAACAAAGAGTCAATGGGATGAATACGGTTGCTAATTCCTACTCATGGTGGTGCCATATACCCACCTTAGCTCTTCCTTCTACATGGGTTGTAGAGATTTTAAGGGTGTGTTGGGTTATTGGTCCAACAGGGATTGACCCATAAACCCTCAAGGCCCACCCTACGAATGTCCTCAGACGGCACGGGACAACGGGCTATCCTTCTGCTTATCCTGGTGAGGTTCATCCCCAATAGGGCTAGGCCTCAACACTAAGGCCTAGGGGGCGTACGTATCCTAGTATAGGCAGGAACTTTGGCCCAGGGGCATCGCCAAACACGCGCCTCGCAGGACTTTGGACCCAGCAAGCAACATGTGGCAAGCTCATGGGGACGAACGTCCCCACCCCTTGGCGGGAAGTCAAAATCCTGGCGGGAAACACATTTAATGTAGAAGATTTGGTGGTTGGGATCAAGCCATCCACAGTCCGCCACATCAGTGCATCTAACTACCCATTGGTGGTATAAATAATAGCATTTATTTCATTATAAAGGGTTGGCAACTTAGCACTCTAGCATTCTAGCAATTGTAATAGCTCATAGCATAGCTCTGTACGAGCGGCCTCTCGGCTTGTAACCATTTTAGTGTATTAAGACTTCTTATTGGGCTTCATCTTACTTGTTTGATCTTATTCATTAAAATACTCATTCGAAATCCTTAAGTTGTGTGTTGGGCCTACGGGTTAAAGGGAATAAACCTCAACACTGGTGCCGTTTGTGGGACACTGATCAAAAAGTTCTTCCAAAACCAAGCTCTCAGCTAAAAATCACATTGTAACAGTCTAAAACAAGTAAGATGGCAAGAAACAATGAAAGGAACTCCCAGGATCTCTCTGAACGGCTGGCTCACAGCAGGAGGAGCCATAATCAGGCAACAAGGGCCCAGTCCAGCAGTTTATGGACTCGCGAGGACTTCGGGGTACTCACTGATATGATTCCCCCACGAGGTCCGGCAGGACCCGAATGCCCTGAGGGAGATGGCGGACACCATTCGCCATTTGGCGGACGAACGGAAACACATAGTGTACACTGTTCTCCCCTCTCCGTTCCATGCAGGTGCTCGGTGAGCGTACTAGCGAGAACGACGATTCTCGCTCTTCAGCCCGCACAAGGATTGTCAGGAGCACCCGGTCCCCAGACATGGGGGATGGGCGATGCCAGACATATGCTCTTCAGAGGAGCGCAACAGCATGTGGTCCGGGACCGCACCCCGGTGATGCCCCGAAATGATCATGCGGTCACGGAGCAGACCCCCATGATCAACGGCTTGAGGCAGGAGGCCCGCATCATCAACAGGCGGCACGATATTAACGCTGTGCGTGCGGGGTATACCTTGGCTTTGGTAACCCCCATAGCCGCAATCACCCCCACCACGGCGGAAGGGCCAGAGTTGCCATAGGTACTCGCCGTCCCTGAAGAGCGAGTCCTCAAATCCGAATCAGAAAAAGAACTGGTAGACGAATCGGAAACAGAACTCGAGCTCGAGGAAATTTCCATGGAGCACGCCATTGATTGAAGAAGAGAGAAACGAAGAAGGAGAAACGAAATTCGAAATTACATTACGAGCTTAGCAAATGGACACTTGAGAAAGCACTTCGGAGCACTAGCAGAAGAATGGCGAATAGCGAGAGCCTTTGGGAGTTAAAGCGAAGAGATGAAAACCCTAATCTCGCTAAAACATCTGATATTTATAGGGGAAAGCGCCTCTCAACGGGCCAACCAGCGGGTGAAACGTGGTTAGGAGCGTACCCATGGACACGTGTCGCGTGGAAACGAACGGACGCGTAATGATTACTTTTCATCGGAAGTTGTACCACTCCGCTGTAATCGGCGCCTAGGGTTTCGTGAACCGCCACCTGGAAGCAACCGTCAAATCAAGCACGTCAATAAGTGCAGTACGGCGGAGGCAGTTTCTTACTTCATCATGTCCCACGCACGCTTAGAATATCAGAAGTGGGGGACTTGTGTTGGGTTATTGGCCCAACAGGGATTGGCCCATAAACCCTCAAGGCCCACCCTACGAACGTCTCCAGACGGCATGGGACAACGGGCTATCCTTTTGCTTATCCAGGCATGGTTCATCCCCAACATGGCCAGGCCTCAACACTAAGGCCCAGGGGACGTACGTATCCTAGCATAGGCAGGAACCTTGGCCCAGGGGCAGCGCTAGACACACGCCTCGTAGGACTTTGGACCCAGCAGGCAACAAGGGGAAAGCTCATGGGGACGAACGTCCCCATCCCTTGGCGGACGGAAGTCAAGATCCTTGCGGGAAACGCATTTAATGTAGAAGATTTGGTGGTTGGGATTAAGCCATCCACAGCTCGTTACATCAACGCTTCTAACTACCCATTGGTGG
Source organism: Cuscuta europaea (assembly GCA_945859875.1). Taxonomy (NCBI): domain Eukaryota; kingdom Viridiplantae; phylum Streptophyta; class Magnoliopsida; order Solanales; family Convolvulaceae; genus Cuscuta; species Cuscuta europaea. The sequence goes on along the minus strand of CAMAPE010000017.1, from coordinate 13,698,166 downwards.
TATAAATAGTAGCATTTATTTCATTGTAAAGGGTTGGCAATTTAGCACTCTAGCATTCTAGCAATTGTAACAGCTCATAGCATAGCTCTGTGCGAGCGGCCTCTCAGCTTGTAACCATTTCATTGTATCAAGACTTCTTATTGAGCTTCATCTTACTTGTTTGATCTTATTCATTAAAATACCCATTCGAAACCCTTAAGTTGTGTGTTGGGCCTACGGGTTGAAGGGAATAAACCTCAACGGGGTGAAAAGCTCAAAATAGCCTTTTCAACCAAAGGATTGCAGTCGGACTTAATATAAATCCTATGCAAACTCAGGCCCGGATTTTTCAACCCTAAAATCATTTTTAATTTAAATGCAATTGTTAATTCAACCGATCTCACTTGTTTTACATGAGGTTAATACTGATGAATTTAATGCTATTATTACTAGTCATACTTTGGACTTGGTACTGTTTAATAACTCTAAATGTTTTAATGTTTATTCATTAAGTTGACCATGAAGGAAAGCATTTTTAACATCCATCTGACGCATGACCCAACCAAAAGAAATAGCAAGTTTATAAACAATCTGTACAGTTGTCGATTTAATAACATGTGTGAATGTCTCAAAAAAATCTACATCAGCCTGGTATTAAAACATTGAGCAACCAAATGTGCTTTATGGTTAAACAGTAAAACCGGGTTTTATTCATTCTCAATTTCCTAACCATGCGTGTCGGTTACGAAAGGCCATTTATGGTCTTTCATAGGTGTATGTTGACTACTTAGTTTTGTTGATGACTAACCTAAAATAGAACAAAAGAAACAACTATCCCTTGATCTCAATAGTTTATTATTAAATTAACCATGCAGGTGGACCTTTGGATAGAACCACTGCCTGTTCCATAAGAAACATACTTAGTTCTGTTTTGTGAGAATGATTGAATTAATATGTTATTGCATGATAATGCCATATCTACGTACCTAGATATGTTATGCATGGAAGTGGCACAATTCAAATATCTTTTCATAAATAATTGGACACCACTTAGGTAAGTTAACCTTAATTGTGCTTCATACTTTATAAAAAGTAAAAGTGGCTTGCTAAAATAAGGTCGTTGCATGATTTGAGTAAAGTACTAAGGAAAGCTTCTTTACATGATTCGAGTAAATTCAAAATAATATTTGCTGCCATGTTCCCATTGTTCTTACTATGGAAAGTAATCTTGTTATCTTTATATTGATGGTCCTCTTTCTAAATACATTTAAAAGGAATATTTTTGGTAGCATATGATTTGATTGCATCTCCTACTATACGAATCTATTTACATCCATGATTGAATATTTTAAATAAATATTTTTGAATAGAATATTACTTACCTAGTGTGAACCGGTGCTTCGTGCTATAATAAGTAAAGATATTCTTTCCTTGTCATATTACCTTGAGACCGTTGCATGCATTAGATATTCTCTCATTTGACATATTCTTATGTGCTACTGGAATATCTTATGTCTATTGACATATGCCGTTAGCTCAAACTATGAGACATATTATACAAGGAAAGTAATTCAAAATATCAAGGAAAGTCCAAATATTCAACCAAGGAAAGGAGAGGCTACGGATGCTGTATATATTGGACTGAAGACCAAACAAATAGGCATGCTTGAGATAGTGATCAAAAAGGAGAAAGACTTGCAAAGAGTGATCAAGTTCAAGGCATCTGAACCTACGCACGAAGTTCTAGATAGAGTTTTTTCCCTTCTTTATCTTGTAACTTGGTTTCGAGGAAAAGCTAAGTGTAGCTTCCTCGGTTTGGGATCGTGTGTGTGAGAGCTTTGTTGTAAAGCTGAGAGGCTCTCTATCCGCAAGGTAGAGATGCATAACTCTTCATAGAGAGGATAGAGTTGGGGTGGCTCAAGGGTAGATTAGAATAATTTGTCTTGTAAACCCTTTTTGGCTATTTAGTGAAGTTGTTCAAATTCCTCTAAGGGAGGTCGAGGTTTTTTAATCCCTGTGAGCCAAGGGATTTTTCCTCGTTAAATTCTTGTGTCTTTATGATTTTGCATTTCCCCTCACCCACACTAGAACTGTGCGAGAAACTGTCACAGTTCCACAGAAACACAATTCACCCCCCCCCCCCCCCCCCCTCTTGTGTTGCTAACTGTTTCATCAATTGGTATCAGAGCCGGTCTTCACCACATAAAGGGTAAAACCTTGGGAAGAGATCCGGTAATATGAATAAGGTTGAACGATTGGAAGAAGGGTACTCGACTCAACGTCCACCGATGTTCAATGGGAAATTCCATCAATTCTGGAAGAGTCGAATGGAGAACTTCATCAAAGCTGAGAAATATGAGGTATGAAATGTAATTGAGGTTGGCGACCATGTCATCACTAAGACAGATAACGAAGGTAAAGTCATTCCTAAACCAAAATCTTAATTTACTATTGATGATTATCGTAAACTCGAGTATAATGCCCAAGCATTAAAATATTTAATTTGTGGACTTGGTCCGGCTGAACACAATCGGGTTCTAGGATGCAAATCCGCAAAACAATGTGGGACTTACTCGAAGTTACGCATGAAGGTACCTCACATGTAAAAAGATCCAAGATTGACATATTTATGCGTAATTATGAATTATTCGTGATGAAGCCTAAGGAGTCAATTAGGGATATGATTACACGTTTCACTAATATTATAAGTGAGCTTTCGACACTTGGAAAAGATATTTCTTTGGAGGATCAAGTAAGAAAAGTTATGAGAAGTTTACCCTCTACATGGAAGCCAAAAACAACGGCAATTGAGGAAGCCAAAGATCTGACCATTATGACACTCGAAGACTTGACCGGCTCACTCATGACATATGAGTTAGGCCTACAAGAGGAACAAGATGTCGAGAATGTGAGGAAGGAGCGAGGAATAGCTCTCAAGGTTCGGGAGGAAGAAGAGGAATCCGAAAGTGAATCGGAAGACGAGATGAGCATGTTTTCCAAGCAATTGGGGAAGATGTATCGGAGATTCAAAGGCAACCGGAATAAGCAAGGTAAAAAGGGTTTTCAATCTTGTAATAAACAATGTTGTTTTGTTTGTGGGTCCTTTGAGCATAGGGCAAAAGATTGTCCCCAAAAGAAAAAAGACAGAACCTACGACAAAAACAAGACCAGTTCCCACTGGAGGTCCAGTGAAGACAAAGGATTCAATAGAGAACTCAAGAAGGCAATGATGGCTGCTTGGGGAGACTCATCAGATGAAGATGAGGAAGAAGAAGAGAAGATTTCTAATCACGCGGGTTTATGTCTTATGGCTAATTCTGATGAGGAATCCGACCAAGAAAACTTTGAGGTAAATTTAGAAAACTTTTTGTCTAAATTTGACTCCTTACCTAAAACCAAAGTTCGGAAAATTTTCAAAAGACTAACTATCTAGCTTAACCATTCTGAAAATGAGTACCTAAAATCACGAATCACTGAGCTTGAATCTAAACTCAAGGAAACCACACGAGCAAAGCTTAGGCTTGAAACTAAAGTGAGAGAGTTAATAGATGAAAAGCTTAAATATAGTGAAGTGGTTTTAGAACAAGATAATATCATTTGCTCTTTGAAGCTCGATAGCGTGAACCAACAAGTGAATCATAGTGAGAAACTTCTTTCAAAAATTCGGAACATTGGTGTATTGATTGAACACCTTAATCACCTTGAGGACGAGAGACAAGACTTCAAAAATAAACTGGAATATTAGTCGTATAGTACCAAGAACAGAACCAGGTCTAGACCTCATTCTAGAACTGAACCCTCTCGGTACAAGAAAAAGGGAAACGAGATTGCTGGTCTCGGAAATGTTCCAAGGGAAGCCCAAATAAATAAAAAACCTAATTTTGAGAACCGATCCTTTAATGATAACAGAACTACAGGACAAACCAGTTCTAGGCCATTCCCAGGTCAATCTAGAACTTGACCAACCTGGTTCGATAAATTGGTTCAAAAGCACAAAACGGGTTATGGACAAACGCTTAACCAAGAATCTTATAAAAGGAACAATGGTTCTTATAAAACTTGGAAAACCAAATACAGTGATACGTATGATAGCCAAATTTGCGGGCACTGTGGCAAAGTCGGTCATTTATGGTATCAATGTCACTCTCAGCAAAAGGCCCTAGAAAGGAATCTCAATTATAGTAAATTCCCTTAAACCAATACAAAATGGAACCCAAGCAGGTCTGGGTTCCACACACTAAACCTTAATCATGGAACAACGCCGAGTGAGGGGGAACAATCACTGGTTTCTTGACAGTGGTTGTTCTAAGCACATGACGGGAGATAAATCTTTATTTCTCTCACTGCGGCCATTTAGTGGTGGAAAGGTGACAATTGGAGACAATGGTAAAGGAGAGATAATCGCCGTGGGAAAAGTTGGAAAGTCACCTAAACATGCAATAGACAATGTGTTTCTAGTCAAAGGCTTGAAGTTCAATTTGCTAAGTATTTCTCAATTTTGTGATCGAGGTAACAGTGTTGTTTTTTATCATAATGTATGTTGGATTGTAAATAACGAATCACAGCAAGTCATACTAGAAGGCAAGAGACTAGAAAATACCTATAAGGTTGATCTTGATTTATTGCCAAGTATAAGTCTAACTTGCCTAAGCGTTATTGACAATGATCCCCTACTGTGGCATAAAAAGCTTGGACACACTAGTTTTTCATTAATGAATAAACTCAAAAATAATGATCTGGTAGTTGGGCTACCTAAAATAAAATATTCACTGGATCATATTTGCTCCGCTTGTGCCACCGGAAAACAATCTTGATCATCTTTTAAAACAAAGAATTTTGTGAGCACAAGCAAGCCTATAGAACTAATTCATATGGATTTGAATGGTCCAATGTCAGTCTGAAATCGGGGAAACAAAGAATATGTTTTAGTTATTGTTGATGACTTTTCACGATATACTTGGACTATCTTTCTTGCAAGCAAAAAAGACACATTTAATGAGTTTGTTGTTTTTGTAAGAAAAGTTGAGCATCAAACAGGACTACAATTGATTAAGATCCGATCGGATCATGGAACTCGGTTCGACAACTCACTCTTTGATACCTTCTGCTAGGAACGAGGCATAGACCACAATTTCTCTGCCCCTAGAACTCCCCAACAAAACGGGGTTGTAGAGCGCAAGAATAGAACATTGGAAAACATGACTAGAACAATGTTGATTTCCAGTGGTCTAGCAAGAAGCTTTTGGGCTGAAGCTCTAAACACAGCATGCTATATCATTAATAGAGCCATGATTCGTCCACTTCTACGGAAAACACCCTACGAACTACTCAAGGGGAGAAAGCCCAACATTAGCCATCTAAGAACCTTTGGATGCAAATGCTTTGTCCACAATAACGGGAAGGATAATATTGGCAAATTTGATGCAAGAAGCGACGAGGCAATCTTCCTTGGATACTCTCCTCACAGCAAAGCCTACAAAGTTCTAAACAAATGCACTCACTGTGTGGAAGAAAGTATCCATGTAATTTTTGTTGAAGCCCTTTCATCAAAACCAAGGCAAGATGATGATGGAGAAATAGGATTCTCTCGCAAAGAAAATCAGCCTCAAGAGAACAATGGTACAAACCTAACTTAATCTGAGGAATCGCCACTAACTAACGAACAAGCTGAATCTAGAACTGAAGAAGAACCTGGACAGACTACAACCAGTCAGACCGTGGAACCAGAAGGTCCAGTTCTAGATACCTTATATGAATTGGTGGATCAACCAAATGCACCAAGAGGTTGGAAGCATCATCGATCGCATCCCCTGGATAACCTCTTAACAGATCTAAATCAGGGAGTAACAACAATATCTAAACTTAGAAATTTGTGTGCTTTCCTTGCTTATTTATCACTTATAGAACCGGAGAACCATGAAGTGGCTCTCTCCGATGCTCACTGGGTTCTAGCTATGCAGGAAGAACAAAATCAGTTCGAGAGAAACAAGGTGTGGCATCTAGAACCAAGACCCATGAACAAAATTGTGATAGGTCTCAAATGGGTATTTAAAAACAAACTTGATGAGCATTGACAAATCACAAGGAACAAGGCGAGGCTTGTTGTCAAAGGCTATAATCAACAAGAAGGGATAGACTTCAACGAAACTTTCGCACCAGTGGCAAGGCTGGAAGCAATCCGAATGCGCATTGCATTTGCGGCTCATATGGGTTTCTCCCTCCACCAAATGGATGTGAAAACGGCCTTCTTGAATGGGTATCTTAAGGAAGAGGTATACGTGGCACAACCACCGGGCTTTGAAAATCTAGATTTTCCTAACCATGTTTTTAAACTAGATAAATCACTTTATGGTCTCAAACAAGCACCTCATGCTTGGTATGAACGACTATCTATATTCCTTTTAGAAAATGGTTTTGAAAGAGGAAAACTAGATAAAACTCTTTTCCTAAAAATAAAAAATCAAGCTCTATTGGTTGTTCAAATTTATGTAGATGATATTATTTTTGGTGCTACTAACGATTCACTTTGTGATGAATTTTCTTCTCTTATGAACTCCGAATTTGAGATGAGTATGATGGGTGAACTAAATTTTTTCCTTGGTCTACAAATCAAACAAACAAGCAAAGGAACCCAAATATCCCAACAAAAGTATCTTAAGGAACTACTAAAGAAGTATGGAGCAAGTGAGAGCAAGACAATGACAACGCCCATGGGGACAAATGACAGGCTGGATGCAGATGAAAAGGAAACAAGCATAGACCAAAAGATGTACCGAGCAATGATCGGGTCCCTACTATACCTAACTGCCAGTAGACCTGACGTTGTTTTTAGTGTAGGTCTATGTGCTCGGTTCCAGGAAAATCCCAAGGAGTCACAACTCAAAGCAGTCAAAAGGATCCTCAAATACCTCAAAGGAACTATGAATCTATGTTTATGGTATCCACGCAATGAGCATTTTAATCTTATCGCATATTCAGACTCTGACTTTGCAGGTGATTTACTAAACAGGAAAAGCACATCTGGAACAGCTCACTTCCTCGGTCCTTGCTTGGTTTCATGGAGTTCTAAGAAACAAAATTCAGTTGCTCTTTCCATGGCCGAGGCTGAATATGTCGCAGCTGCATCATGATGTTCCCAATCACTGTGGATCATGCAGCAAGTAAGCGACTATGGAATTTCCTTAAATTGCACGCCAATCCTATGTGACAATACTAGTGCAATTAGCATCTCAAAAGATCCAGTCATGCATTCTCGTACAAAACATATCCATATCCGTCATCATTTTTTGAGAGATTGCGTGGAAAAAGGGCTAATCAAGTTAGAATATTGCAATACCCACAAGCGAATTGCAGACACCTTCACAAAGCCCCTGGGAAGAGAAAGGTTTGAATTAATCAGACTTGAACTTGGTCTAATTAATGCTTAAATTAGTTTCCTTATTTGAACTACCTAATTGACTGTTTATATTTAAGCACATATTTTTTCTCAAAACAAAAAAAAAAGATTTCTTTTTTTGGGGAAGGGAAATAAATCTTATCAAAATCTTTTCAAGTAATGACTAGTTACAAAAAGGAAATCTGTGTGATTCAGGATTCCATAAACCGCAGCCCACTCTTCCCCATACTCACCTTCCCAAATATTCACCTCTTCCACTTCCGAAATGATTATAACGAGAGGAGGATCTCCCCCTTCTCTACTACGCCGTTCGTGTCGGAAACGAGTCTCCCAACCTTCAAAACCCATCAACTCTACTCACATCAATCTCGAAACATCTCACCTGTCCAAGGAATCCACCATGCAAAGACTTCCTCTCTCACCTACATCCTCTGAGGGGGAACACGTCAAGGCTGCACAATCTTCACCTATCGTTGCTCCAACCAATAGTTCTTCACCTATATGCGATGGTGGAATGAGAGATGGAAAGGCTCTGCCACGAAAAATCACTCGAAGCAGAGCAATCGCCATGGGCATCATCACAGAAAATGAACCCCACAAAAAGACGCCAAAACTGGGAAAGGTAGCAGAAGAAGATGTTCTCAAACTCAAGACAGCCTATTTGGAGCGCGGTGTGGTTAAGGTACTTGCTATTCCGTTTGCTGACTTATCGTCTCAAACCAATGACTTTGTTGACTTAATTTCCTTCCAACCATGGGGGTTCCTGTTCGACTCCAAAAATTGCTGCTCTATCTATACAGAATGTCTCTCTGACTTCTTTGCACATCTCACAATCAAAGACAATATCCTTGCTTCTCGAGTACAGGGTACTAAAATCAAAATAGACACTCATGAATTAGGAATACTTCTAGGGATTCCCAGTACTGGCGTGTGCCCATATCATAAACAAGACTGACCTCTAACTGATATCTCACAAACTGAAGCCCTCAAGTTCTTTGATCCCAAAATCACTGAATCTTCACTTCATGTAGGCAGCCTGTCCCCAATCCATAAATTACTTTTCTACTTTGTCACTCAAATCTGATCCCTAGACTGGAAGGGCGACAACATACATCTCGATTGGAAGTTGCGTACATGTACCTCTTAGCCAAAATTATTCCCATAAACCTTCCTGGCCTGATGTTGGCTCACTTGAACTTCACCATAAGTAGCTCATCCAGAAGAGTTGGTATTCCCTATGCTCTTATTTTAACTCAACTTTTTCATAAGAAAGGCACTTCCTTTGACAATCTATCATCTGAATTGAGTCATAAGACCCTGGACACCAAAGGCTTACTTAATTTGGGAATCATATTCCACAATTTCAAGTTATGCACCAAGGAAAGCATCACCCCAATACCTTCAACCAAACCATCCAAACCTAAGCCCATTCCTTCCCATGATCTAATGCACTTTGTTACCCTTGTCAAAGACCAACTGCACCTTAGTTTTAACCAGCACTTCCAGCCTAGCTGGTTGAGCGGTTACCCCTGCATAGGAGAGGTCTCGTGTTCGAGTCCCACTAGCACCAGTGGAACTATGCTCCCCCAAAAAACCCTTCAAGTGGTAGGTCCAAGCGGTGTATACTAACCCGTAGGGCCAAGCCAAAGTTGGGTTTCTGGGGTAAGGGGACGTGAAAGCTGTGGAGCTAATCACTATAAAAAGTTTACCCATACCTTAGTTTTAACCAGCACTTCCAGCCTAGCTGGTTGAGCGGTTACCCCTGCATAGGAGAGGTCTCGTGTTCGAGTCCCACTAGCACCAGTGGAACTATGCTCCCCCAAAAAACCCTTCAAGTGGTAGGGCCAAGCAATGTATACTAACCCGTAGGACCAAGCCAAAGTTGGGTTTCTGGGGTAAGGTGCCGTGAAAGCGGTGAAGCTAGTCACTATAAAAAGTTTACTCATACCTTAGTTTTAAACCAGCACTTCCAGCCTAGCTGGTTGAGCGGTTACCCCTGCATAGGAGAGGTCTCGTGTTCGAGTCCCACTAGCACCAGTGGAACTATGCTCCCCCAAAAAAAACCTTCAAGTGGTAGGGCCAAGCGGTGTATACTAACCCGTAGGGCAAAGCCAAAGTTGGGTTTCTGGGGTAAGGGGCCGTGAAAGCGGTGGAGCTAGTCACTATAAAAAGTTTACCCATAACTTAGTTTTAACCACCCATAGAATCTCGAAAGAGCTCTCAGTACGAGTAGAGAAATGCTCTGCCTTCTCACTAGGATTTTTCGCACCCCCTGGGAACGGAACTCCCTAGTTCGCTCGTCACTTCCGCAGCTCTCTCAAGAATTTCACTTGAATTAATCCCCATAAATCTTTTGTTCTCTAGCTCGAAAATCACTCCTCTATCATATCTAACGATTGGATCTGAAAGAAATTGGTTTCTGGAGTGAGAATCGGCGGTTTTGGAAACCCAAGTTCAAAGTTTCATTGTTCATTTCCCGATGCAGAAACCTCACTTAGATCCAGCTTTTGACGGTTGATTGTGGACGACGAAGCTTGCTTGGGGGTCGCCAGCCTATGGTGAACCTCCGGCACCTGGTTGCTGACCACCATGAAGCCGTCGTACCTGAGCTAGCATAGAGACGGTGTGGCGGTGCACTGTTCACAACGCAGAGTTGACCTTGGATTTCTTCAACCTCTATCGTTCAATTTCAATTCTGAAGCTTGTATTGGTTTCATCTGACCAAGGTAAAGCTTCTGCTACTGATTTCATCAACTTTGGCAATCCTTACCTTTGGGTTATGTTTTTCAAACTATCCCAATGACAAGAAACAACAAACAATCTCGCACTCCTCCGCCTAAGGATGAGACATTTGATGCGAAAATCCGAATGATCAATGCCAAGAAGTTAGAGATTGAGAACAAGAAAAAGGAAGGGGACTCCACTACAAAGGTGTATATCCCCAAGACTGCTCCTAAGCTCACCATTAATCCTACAATGCAAAGAAGTCAGCCAGCTCCCTCTTTTGAAGTAACTTCAAAGGAGATTTCTTTTGAGAAAGAAACTGCCGCCTCAAGTGCTACTATTGACATGAATACTTCTAAAGTGGATGGCTTGGTAGAGGGTGTATCTATTACACTTGGGTCCGAGGACACACATTCCATTGCTAGCCATGGGGATGATAGGGATGAAGAGAATGATGGAAAGAAGAGATGGGTTAATTTTTCCAAAATAACCGCTCCCTCTCTCACGGCATGAAACTTGATTACGTCCCAACCATTGGGGATGTTGTTGACTTCTCAAATCGGAATGTACCCTCCATTGTTGACATGTGGGGGTACTGTTTGGTGGGGATTTTCACGGGCAGATTTTCCGGAAGGAAAGCAGTACTTGACCTCATTAAATCTTGGGGTGTTTAGTGCAAAATAAAATCACATGATAAAGGATGGACAATCTTTCAATTCAAGACGGAGGAGAACCGTACCAAGGTCATTTCCGAAGGGCCTTACTCATCCTATGGTAAGGCTCTTTTCCTCAAAGTATTATCCGAGGATTTTGAGGTGGATGGTGAGGAATTTTTGAAAGTTCCCATTTGGATAAAGTTACCCGGGCTTTCGGTCACACTATGGAACAAGCCGGAGATAAGTGAATTGGCCTCATGGGTAGGGGTACCCATCATCGTTGATCAAGTCACGCTCAACAAAGCTAGGGCTAACTTTGCACGAGTTCTTGTGGAGGTTGATTCTACTAAACCTCCGGTTCTTGAGATCCCAATGATTCAACCGTCCGGGAGAAAAAGGAAACAATATGTGATATATGAGACATATCCTAACTATTGTTTCGAATGCAAAAGATTTGGACACAATCCCTTTCTTTGCAAAGTGCTCCACCCGGAATTGAAGGAGGAGGAAGAAAAACAAAAGAATGATACTAAGAAGAGCTTAAAACCGAATGGTGAGGGCCAAATTGTGGAGAATTCCGTTGTCCTTAAAGAGCCGGAGGAGGCCCCGTTTCAACTAGTGGAGCCAAGGAGAAAGAAAAAACCGGATGCCACCGAACCTAAGGCACCGGTTTCCACTAAAGCAAAGGAACCCGCTGCCCAAAAGAAGAAACCGAGCAAGGAATTTGTATGGAGAGGAAGAAAAATCCTTAATGTGCACCAAATCCTTAATGTGCACCAAATCCTTATGGGAGCACCTTGCTTTGCTTGGGGATCAAATTAAGGACCCTTGGTTTATAGCGGGTAATTTTAATTGTGTGTGCTCTCCTAATGAGAGATTGGGTTCTAATGCACCCTCGGACTATCTTTTAAAAGATTTACTTGATTTTAAAATCCGGGCTAGCCTTCAAGATGCCCCATCCACAGGAGAATTCTTTACGTGGAATAAGGGACCTCTTTGGGCAAAACTTGACCGGGTTTTGTTAAATGAGACATGGGCTCATTTGGGGATTGAATGCAAGGCCCATTTCGCTGAAATGGAGGTCGAGTTTGACCACACGACATTCGTGGTGTCTATACTCAATAATACCTCTCTCAGGCTGAAATCATTCAAATTTTTTAACATGTGGTTACAACATTGTGCTTTCACTAACATACTTTTGCAGAATTGGAATGTGAATATTCAAGGCACGGCTCAATTTCAAATTGCTAAGAAACTTAAGTTGCTAAAACAGCCGCTTAAGAATCTTAACAAAGTGGAATTTGGTCACATTTCTATGAAGGCAAAAAATGCGAAAGAGGACTTTAAAAGGCTAAACAGGTTGTTGCTTGATTCTCCCAATGATGCCGAGCTCAAAGAGCAAGTAATTGGGGCGAGAAAAAGAGCCACTTTCCTAGGTGAGGCCGAATGTAGTTTCTTCCAATAGCGTGCAAAAGCTACACATATCCTTGAGGTGGATAAGGGCACAAGATATTTCCATGCTATCGTCAACAGGAACAAAGCCAGGAATACCATTACGTCCATTAGGTTGGATGATGGTAGCCTCACTACTTCTATTGATCATGTTGGGAATGAATTTGTAAAAATTTTTGTTGACCTTTTTGGCACCGAGATGGAAACCCTTTCCTTTGACCAAACGGTACTAGGAACCGACCCTTTGATTGAACCAAGCGTTCATGATAGCCTATTATCTCCGATAACTAACAAAGAAATTAAAGATGCTTTTTTTGATATTGGGGATGACAAGGCACCAGGGCCGGACGGTTATTCATCGGCTTTTTTAAGAAAAATTGGAATGTTGTGGGGGGGATGTGACTCGGGCGACCAAAGAGTTCTTTAACTCAGGAAAGATGCTTAAATAGTTAAATCATACTGTGATAGCTCTAATTCCTAAAACTAGTCACTCCCCTATGGTCTCAGATTATAGACCTATTTCGTGTACTAATGTGCTTTACAAGATCATTACGAAGATTATTGCGGAAAGATTGATCCCTACCCTCTCGGGTTTGATTAAAAAAGCACAAGGTGCGTTTGTGGATGGCCGCTTAATGTTTGATAACTTTTTCCTCGCCCAGGAACTGGTTAGAGGATACAATAGGAAGCGAATCTCACCTCGTTGTATGATTAAGGTGGATTTGCGCAAGGCCTATGATACTATTTCTTGGGATTTTCTTGCCAATGTTCTTAGGGGTTTGGGCTACCCCGATTTATTTGTGGGTTGGATAATGGAATGTGTTACTATTGCTTCTTTTTCAGTTTCTTTGAATGGTATTTTGCATGGTTTCTTTAAAGGTAAGTGTGGCATTAGGCAAGGGGATCCAATGTCCCCGTTGCTTTTCGTTCTATGCCTTGAGTACTTCTCTCGCCTTCTTACCATGAAATCTAAAGTGTCGGGCTTTAACCATCACCCGCTTTGTGGGTCCTTGGGTATAACCCACTTGACCTATGTGGATGATCTTATGCTCTTTTCGAGGGGAGACAAATACTCCATCGGAATATTGGTTGAGGCTCTTAAAGAGTTTGGGGACGTATCGGGCCTAAGGGTTAACCATAACAAATCTAACATTTTCGTCGGTGGGGTTAATAGTTTCTATTTGCAGGGTATTTTAGACCTCATGGACTTTGATCGTGGAGTTTTCCCGGTGAGATATCTCGGTATCCCACATGCGCCTTTAAAAATCTCTGTGGCCCAATATGCGCCACTCCTAGACACGGTAAATGAGTTCTTAAGCACCTGGAACACCAAGACGATTTCCTATGCAGGTAAACTTGAGCTAATACGATCTGTGATCCAAGGGGTCCAGTCGTTTTGGCTCCAAGTGTTTCCGGTGCCTCAAACTATTCTTGATAGAATTGTTTCAATATGCCGTGTTTTTTTATGGGGTGGCAAATTCGCAAAGGTGGCTTGGGACAATATTTGCCTCCCTAAAGAGGAAGGGGGGCTTGGCATTCACAATGCTAAGATATGGAATCATGCCCTCCTCGCTCGCACACTTTGGGATGTACATCTAAAGAAAGACACACTCTGGGTATGTTGGGTGAACGGTGTATACCTCAAGGGTAAAACTGTGTGGGACTATGTCCCACACACCCGTGACTCCCAGCTCATGAAGCGACTGAGTCTCATTCGAGATAAGATTCGGGGCTGTTTTAATAACTTGAATGATATGATTCTTGGCCTTAATTCCCGTTCCACGAATGGAAAATTAACCTCCGCCAAAATTTATGATTTGCTCAGAGTTAAGGGTAATGCCAGGACTCCTATGAGTTTCATATGGAAATCCTACATTCCCCCCAAACTCTCTTTTAACGTGTGGTTGGCTTTAAGAAACCGGCTTCCTACCCAGGATAGCCTCGGTCATCTACACATTGTGAATAGGTGTGACCTGTGCAAGGGTGGTTTGGAGACAATATCACACCTCTTTTTCCTTTTCCCCTTTACTTGTAGGGTGTGGCAGCACATAAGGAACTGGATGGGATTCGGGCATGATATGACCACCTTGCTAAGTGCCGTGAAGTGGATTATGAAGACACATAGAGGATCGACGTTGAAGGCAAAGGCAGCCCGCCTAGCATTCTGCGTCGCGGTCTATTATATCTGACATGCGCGTAATGAGATACGATTTGATGGGGGATCAAATACGGAGGAGGATATTATTGCTAAGATCAAGCATGTGGTGTATAAGGTCCTCTACAACTTATACCCGCATGAATTGATCAACTTTTGATGGTGGATGCCGAAGCCGCGGCATAACCTCCTTGGACTTGAGTGTGCACTTTGCAACACATCGGACTTCTGGTTGGGGCTAGGGGAGAATACACTATAACCTCCTCTTGGCTAGGTTGTTTGCATCTGTTTTGATGTACTGTTATGATCTGTGTACGTGCAACCTAGCAGCAGTGATTTCTTTTTGTGATTTTTGGGCATTTAGTATTGTATACTTAGGCCCTTTTTGAGTTTTGACCTTAGATTATATCGAATAAAAACCTCTCCTAACCCCTACACTAGGTAGGGGTGGGGGGTTTTAGGATATCTAGAACCCTTTTTGATGTATATTTTTCTGGGTGTTAATATATATTTACATTTCATCCAAAAAAAAGACCAAATGCACCTAATGGAAACCACTATGCTCCGTCGCTTTGACACCTTGACTGAATCCTTGGCATCCCTGTCCAGCAAGGTTGAGGAGGTGCGAACTGATTTCAAATCTTTTCAAGGATATGTGCTGGCTAGATTTGAACAAGGTTGTAATGGACTCCGGGGGAGGGTGGTGTCCTCCTCGGATGAACAGTAATTGCCATTCTAATAACATTTCCTAAACTACTATGATTTTGGGGGGGTAACACTTACACTATTTTGTTCCTAATCTGCTGGTTATCTTTTCGGCATTCTTTTGGTTATTTTTCGTTTCCTTTTGGTTGATGCCAAAAGGGGAAAATAATCAGGTGCCTTCTTTTGTTGCTACACTTAAACTCCTACTGCTATGTTGTGCTCAAATTCTAATTTGCAGGAATCCTAAGATTGGCACCTACGGTTTATCATCAACAAAAAGGGGGAATTTGTTGACTACTTAGTTTTGTTGATGACTAACCTAAAACGGAACAAAAGAAACACCTCTCCCTTGATCTCAATAGTTTTTTATTAAACTAACCATGCACGTGGACCTTTGGATAACACCACTGCCTGTTCCATAAGAAACATACTTAGTTCTGTTTTGTGAGTAAAGTACTAAGGAAAGCTTCTTTACATGATTCGAGTAAATTCAAAATAATATTTGCTGACATGTTCCCATTGTTCTTACTATGGAAAGTAATCTTGTTATCTTTATATTGATGGTCCTCTTTGTAAATACATTTAAAAGGAATATTTTTGGTAGCATATGATTTGATTGCATCTCCTACTATAAGAAACTATTTACATCCATGATTGAATATTTTAAATAAATATTTTTGAATAGAATATTACTTACCTAGTGTGGACCGGTGCTTCGTGCTATAATAAGTAAAGATATTCTTTTCTTGCCATATTACCTTGAGACCGTTGCATGCATTAAATATTCTCTCATTTGACATATTCTTATGTGCTACTGGAATATCTTATGTCTATTGACATATGCCGTTAGATCAAACTATGAGACATATTATACAAGGAAAGTAATTCAAAATATCAAGTAAAGTCCAAATATTCAACCAAGGAAAGGAGAGGCTACAGATGCTGTATATATTGGACTGAAGACCAGACAAATAGGCATGCTTGAGATAGTGATCAAAAAGGAGAAAGACTTGCAAAGAGTGATCAAGTTCAAGGCATATGAACCTACGCACGAAGTTCTAGATAGAGTTTCTTTTCCCTTCTTTATCTTGTAACTTGGTTTTTGAGGAAAAGCAAAGTGTAGCTTCCTCGGTTTGGGATCGTGTGTGTGAGAGCTTTGTTGTAAAGCTGAGGCTCTTTACCCGCAAGATAGAGATGCATAACTCTTCCTAGAGAGGATAGAGTTGGGGTGGCTCAAGGGTAGATTAGAAAAATTTATCTTGTAAACCCTTTTTGGCTATTTAGTGAAGTTGTTCAAATTCCTCCAAGGGAGGTCGATGTTTTTTAATCCCTGTGAGCCAAGGGATTTTTCCTCGTTAAATTCTTGTGTCTTTATTATTTTGCATTTCCCCTCACCCACACTAGCTCTGTGCGAGAAACTGTCACAGTTCCACAGAAACACAATTCACCCCCCCCCCCCCCCCCCCTTGTGTTGTTAACCATTTTATCAATTGGTATCAGAGCCGGTCTTCACCACATAAAGGGTAAAACCTTGGGAAGAGATCCGGCAATATGAATACGGTTGAACGATTGGAAGAAGCGTACTCGACTCAATGTCCACCGATGTTTAATGGGAAATTCTATCAATTCTGGAAGAGTCGAATGGAGAACTTGGTTTTCCCGTTTGGGTTCCGGTACAACTTTTTTGTGATAATATTTGAGCATCTTACTTGACTTCCAACCTGGTTCAGCATGCTATGAGAAAAAATATACAAATTCGTTATTATTTTGTTCGTGAGCGCGTCACACATGGTGATTTGGTGGTGAAATATGTTCCTACAAATCTTCAGTTGGCTAATATATTTATGAAAGATCTTTCTAATCAGCAATTTCATTTTTTAAAAAGACAATCTAGGCATTGTATCACCCGAATGAATTGTCTTGTTTTCCTTTTTGAGATGTCCCAAATTAAATTAATTGTCTTCTTTCGTCTTTTGTCAATAATATGTTGCTCACATCAATGCATTTTTTTCTACACAAATCTCAACCTAAACTTTTACCATTTCAACCATTTTCTTAAAACTTGTGTGAAAGCAAACCGGACAATTATTTCGGGACGAAGGGAGTATCTAGTAGCGATATTTGTGTAATTGACATTTATTCTCTTATTATAAATATATATACTAGGGCTCCTAGAGGGGTAACCTATTCCATTCCATTCCATTATTCCATGATTTCTACCTGTAGTTTAATTGTATTACTTAATGAGTATTCAACTTATATGAGTATACGAATATAGATTAAAAATACTTTTTAGTTTTTGATATTAAAATAGAGCTTCAATTTTGCATTTTGAATCTGGGACCTGCGCGTACAGAAACGTGTGTGAAAGAAAGTTTCCATTTCTAAACTATTGGTACCCTAGTATCTTACTCTTAAACTCTATGGGATAGCCTAATGTGCCAAAGAAACAAAGAGAGAGGAAGCAGCATAAGTGAAGTATAAAAGATCCATGGAAATGCTCTGCTGGATGAACATATTTGGTGAGCTTACAGAGCAGCCTTTTGCTTTATTAGTTGGAGTGTAAGAAACAAAAAGCTGCAAACTCAGCTTGGTTTTTGCTTCCTTCAATTAACATGTCCGGTGGTCTGGCATCGCATGCATGAGGTTGATTTGACATGCATGTCTAAAAGTCTACCCTTTGTTTTCGAGTTCCACCGAAGATGTTGAAGCAACCCACCAAGTATCATACGCTGATTCTTTTTTTTCATTTTCACTAGTCACTGCTACATTCTTGAATCTAATTTCTAACCATAAAATTGCAATACTTATTTAAACTATTACTATCTATGTCTCGCTAGTAATGTTCTATCTTTCCGTTCCGCTTCCGTTCCACTAAGATCGTTTTATGTCAAATTCGATAAAGTTTGTGTGTTTTTAAATCATTATTACTTTATTCTTATTTAATTTTCTTGAACAATTCAATATAAACTACATGGAATGTGTTGTATAACATTATTTAGGTGACATAGAATGTGTTGTATAACGTTTTCATTTAGTGTTCGATTTGTAAAAAATCAAATTTATTATTCTTTATAATTTGTTATATGACACCAATATTGCATGTGTATGGAAGTTTTTTAAAATGTACTCCGTAATTATCTATTTTATACTAGTAGTTTTTTACTAGATTTTTTAAATTTTACATGTGCAATACTTCTTTCGTATGAGAGATAACAAAGAAATACTACGTATTCAATTGATATACCTTTTGTAATGAAAACGTAACAAAATTAAAAAGTTTTAATAATTTGCCAAAAAAAAAGAATTGTCATATGCGCATGACACATAACAAGCTTGCAGGTACTGAATACTACTGATGGTAATGTTGAACTTTTTTAAGTGAGAGTCAACCAATTCGAACTATTCGTTTTCTCCGTATACAGATTGGGTATAAGCACTGAGCACTCCTTCACGAGTTCACGCGGTAAAAATGGTCGTATATATACTTGCTCACAAATTAGGAGCCGGTTAACTTTTCTCTCCATATTAGATGAATTTATTCTAGATAATCATTTTATTTGTTTTTATATAATTTTTTCTTTATCTTATTAATAAAATATATTTTAAATATAATTGATAGCTTCTCGGATGGACCGAAGTGCTTAGGGAGAAGGGAGAGCTACAATATAGAAAGAGAAAGAACTTGCAATAAATGATTTCTGAACTCCTACAACTACCCCTAAGGAGAGTATCTATAGAAGGAAGAGTGGTCTTCTCCTCCGAACCGGCCGGAGGAATGCCCTGTCCGGCCACCTCAATTTGAGGTGGTTTCGGGGTAATTTTGACTGAAATTTTTTGTGTATGTTCATCATCAAGTCTAGTTCATCCATACCAAATTTAAGAAAGAAATTCAATCGGTAAAGCCGTCAAATGATTTTTGCATGAAAAGTGGTCCGGGATATACATATAAAACGCAGTTTTCATGCAAAAACCATTTGACGACCTTCTCAATAGAATTTTTTGCTCAAATTTGGTATGGATGAACTAGACTTGATGGGGAACATACATAAAAAAAATCAGTGAAAAATACCCCGGGAACCACCTCAAATTGAGGTGGCCGGAGGGGGGGTTCCTTTGAACCTACCGGAATTTTTCTCGCATTATCACCATGTTAGAAAAGTTGATATTAAATGACGAGTTTAATCAGATAAAAATCCTTAGTTTAAACAAATCACCACACAAACTGTACGTACAATGCAAGAAAATAATAATAATAATAATAATAATAATAATAATAATAATAATAATAATAATAATAATAATAATAATAATAATAATAATAATAATAATAATAATAATAATAATAATAATAATAATAATAATAATAATAATAATAATAATAATAATAATAATAATAATAATAATAATAATAATAATAATAATAATAATAATAATAATAATAATAATAATAATAATAATAATAATAATAATAATAATAATAATAATAATAATAATAATAATAATAATAATAATAATAATAATAATAATAATAATAATAATAATAATAATAAATTAAAATGAATAAAAAGAAAAGATAAGAAAACTTATCTTAGGATCACCCGTTAAGACAGACAGACCTTTAAGAAAGATAGCCCCATATCATGATAGCTATTTGGGTAGGTCTGGCTAGCTCGCTCCCAAGATAATCCTACAACGTTTCAGACTCGTAGCTACCTTGACTGAAATCCTCGATTGTTGCGCAAGTATTAGGATTTTTATAATAACTCTCATAAAGCAACAATATAATTTTTGAACTAGTTTAATTTCATACTTTCAGCATTTTTATTTGAATTCTAACTAATCAAATACTGAAATCTTTTTTACTTACCCTTTTCAAATCGGTGCAACTCTAATATATTTTCTTCAACGTCAACTTTTGTCTTTCGCCAATTCGCTCGAATTCAATCTTGATCACAAATAAGAGCTTGGACCATCTTTTTATAAATAATTAATATAATATATATCAAAACAAAAAAAGATACTTGTCAACAAAAACAAAGATATTATTAATTTAATGTGATTAGAGTAATATAGAATATTTTACCTTAGGGGTCAAGGAGTTTCGGATTTGGTCAAGAGTACGACCTTCGGTGCTAAATGCCGACTCAGATGCTACAGTAGATACTGGAATAGCTAATACGTCACGTGCCATACATGCAACCACCGGGAACCTTGGAATATGGATTTTCCATCAAGTCAAAACGTCTTTCTCCTCATCATCTCCCCTTTCCTCATCCAAATAATGATCAAACTCGCTCCTTGAGTTATGTTGGGATCCACTCATTTGCTTAACCCGATCATTAACAAGATTCATCAACATAGTAGAACCAACCATCGAAGAATATGATCTTGACTCATTATTAATCCCACTATCATCAATTACAACGGGAGGAGCATAACTCTCATATACTTTTCATACAATTCATAAGCAAACTTCTTTAAGCTTTCAAATAGAATTGTTGCTTTCGCCTCAGTATAGGTATCCAAAAGCCCAATCTTTACACCCATCAACTTAAAGTTGGGATCAAGAATAGTACCCATGTAAATCAACTTGTTCATCTTTTCAATGTTTCCCCAATATTTGTCATACTTCAACTTCATCTTAGAAGCCATATTTCGTAAACCAACAACTTTATCAAGAAGGCATTTCTTCAACAAATTGAGTGTATGACAAATATGGAAGAAAAGTGTATTACTCGTGATATACAACGAAGCAGACACATTTTTAGTCAAATCATACAACTCTTTAAGAAAAACCTCAAGATACTCTAGAGTTGTCCAATCTTCTTGAGTTAGGAGGCCTAAAGTTTCCCTATCTTCCAATTCCCTAGGTAGGTCAACCCTCACAGAAACAGTCTTATATTGCAAAACCGTGTGCAACATGTCTATGTGGAGTGCCATCGGGTAGGTGATGTGAGTTTTTTCGCACTTAAAATAGATTGTAGAATAGTGATGTAAGTACGAGTATCGTCTCCACAGGGACGGACAAAAGGGAATTAAGAATTAAATAAATTCAGCGATTAAAAATAAATAAAATAAATGTGTCGTGCGAGATTTGATTGATTGAGAAAATTAACTAATGTGAATGAACGATTAAAATAAAAGAAATTAAACTAATGGGTTCTTTCTAATTAATGACAGTAGGGAACAGGGATTGATTCCGGGGTAATCAGATTTTTGGCAGATCAGACTTAATTACATGAAATTAATTTAATTGAGCCTAGCTAATCAATACTAAGTTCTTACCGCTCTCGCGGCGTAGAGTACAATAATTTAGGGGACCAGACTGATCTCTCATGCGACAGGATCCTAAATTATTGCCAAGACGAGCGAGCTTACGGCCCCTTAATCGCTACTAATCTCTGAGCGAACGATTAAGTGTGTGTGAATGTGTCTCAGAATAAATTAGATCTCTCTTAATTTATTCTACAAGCAATTGTAAATCTAGTCGCGGTTCCAGGTTACAAAAGATAGCAATTAAATTGTTCAAACACAAATTAAATGGCATTCATGCAATTAATCCATCAAGAAACTAGCCACATCATGATTAACCCCTTTATCAATCCCAAATCCATAATTAAAACTACTCACAACTCATAATTGACAAATCAACAGAATTGGGAAGAATAGAATTAATTGTCATTAATTAAAAAGATGGAACTTACAAATAATCCAAGGGAATTGAAGAACAAGATGGAAAAGTAGAAGAAATTTCGTCTCTAAGCTCCCTCTAAGCTCCCTCTAAGCTCCCCCCTCAAAATATGGGTTTACAGACTGTTTAAATAGTAAAAATGGAGCAATTCGGGCGAAATTAGGATTTCAGGGGGCACGCACGGCGCCCACGCACGCGTACGTGGCGTCCGTGCGTCCAACAGACTTGCGCATAAAAAACGTTGGACGCACGCGTGCGTCCACTACACAGACGCGTTCGTGGCTGCCTGTGAGTTTTCCGGCTTCTCTAGTTCGAATTTGACAAAACTTCCTTCATGAAAGTTGTAGATAATGAAGTCATCTATCCACCACAACTTTTCGAATTGTATGTGAATCATCCAATCAAAAGATATGAATAAAATGGTGGAAGGTCTCATTCTGAAATCGCAATAGGGATCAGCTGACTTCATCGTCTGTTTTCACCTTCTTCCTCTCAGATTCTTGCAATGGTGTCTTCATATGATTTATAGCCCTTGAAGTTGGTTTTCATATGCAACTTGAATCGTGTCCTTTGGATGCTTCTACAAAGACATATGTTTGAACGATTGACATAAGGACATTCTGAACGTCGTTTTCAAGCTCTATTTGTCTTCTTTTGATCTCGTAGCCAATCCTAGAGCTCTTTTGTCATCAAATCTTCATTGGTGAACCTCATGATGACCTCCAAAGCTCTCAATTCACTCTCGAATGCTTCTCAAGTTGTCCCGATTGCTCCTCAAGTGCCGGTGTCGGACTCTAAATTCCTGATTTTGACTCCAAATAACACAAAACTCGAACCGACGCCTGGTACACATAACTTGAGCTAAAATTGAGATTTGTGACACCTAAAAGTTAGGGAAAACATCAAAAACCGATCCCAACATGCATCAAATGTGTGTTGTAATACGGACTTATCAGATTCCCCCACACTCAAGCCTTTGCTTGTCCTCAAGCAAACTAAACAACGGAACTTACGATAATCACCACACGAAATTAAAACAATTAGCATGCACAGGTAGTTACAGGGATACTCACAGAACAGAGAGATAAAACCAAGAAAATTCTCCCCTAAACTACATCTTTGTACTGTAGCTAAAATTATTCACAACATCCTCAAAATTATGGCAGCGCACACTAATAAACTAGCTACTGATTAGAAGGACTAGTGAAGGTGGTGATAAATGGTGAATGAATAATCAATCCATTTATTTGAGAGTTTTGGAACAACCTGACAAGGACTTAATGCATTCAGGAATTTCAGGGCTATTCTTAGGATCAGGGAATTTAGTAGACCACAAATCAGGAACTATCACTTAAACCTATGCAAAGAGTAGACATGGTGTACAACTAAGCTAAACCGCCGCGGCACATTGGTGCTTTGACGTATACTTGAAGTACGTGAAGGACTAATGCTAATTTTTGCAATAGCCTCCAAGTTCAATTAATTAAGATCAGGTTTCCTTGTCATGTTGGCACGAGAACGTCGTTTCTTTCGAAAGATCCCCAAGTCTCATCTTATTGTGCAGAACACTTACGCTTTTTGACTGGGTCTCCCATTCTCTTTTTCGCAAGGTAAGAGGTCTAGCTATTCAATTAATTTTTTTCAATTTTCAGATTTTCACTAGACATTACCCCATTCTAATCTCGGCCTCACCAAGGAAAATTAGCAATTAAGGTTCAATTATTCAACGTGAATCCATGCCTATAATGCAATTCTCGAAAATATCAAATTCCTAAAAAGTGACTGCTCTTACCCCACTTGGGGCATAGGAACAGTGCCAACGGTGGCTCCTACAAAAATTCCCTAAACTTAGCGAATTAATCCCTTAGTTCCCTAAACACCAAGACTTTGTCAGAAGTATTCATGGGTAAGGAAGCACATGCCATTTGGGCTATGGAGTTCAATTAATTGGGTAAAGAATAAACGGTCAGGATCAAAATGGCTTCTCCTAAAGGACTTATTCAGGTCAGGTGGATGATTTGTGAAACGATTCAATGGGTGACTAATGCCTTCATCCTAAAAAACTAGGTTATAGTGCAAGCAATTTAAGCCTAAACAATTCAAAGATGTTCTAAAAGCATAGTCAACAGGCTAGCCAGCTCACAAAGACATAGTTTAAGGAAAAATTTTCAAAAAATTTGACATGAATTTTCTATGAATATACAACTAACACCTGCGCATGCTAACTCTAGTAATCCCATGTGACAACTACTGCCTGAATGCCCAATTCACTCCCCCACACTTAAACTTTGGCATCGCTCTCGATGCCCAAAAATGCACTATGCACAAGGGGTAAAGAGAAACGGGTCACGCGTGCTCAATCTCGACTCAAGTCAACATTACAAATAGGCGATTATAAGAATCGCAGAAACTTCCCTAAGGCGTTGGTCGGTGCAGAACTACACTGAGTCAAGTGATCCTTGGCACATCATCTCCAAAGCAAGACCGTGAGCTGCAAAACAAACACAAAAACACAAAAACAAAAACAGAAAACAAAGAAACATGTAAAAACAAAAGTGCAGAATTAAGCTTGGGTTGCCTCCCAAGAAGCGCTATTTTTAACGTCGTTTGCCCGACACAACCACCTCATCAAAAACCCAGTCAAAGACACTCCCGCTCAGAAAATTAGTCTCCCATAAATCAAACCTCTTATCAACAAATGCCCTGAGATGGCGTAAGACCTTGAATTCATGAAAACAATTGCACATCTCAGGGACACTCGTAAAGCACAAGAATGAGTTTATGCCTTTATCAGGCCCTTTATCAAAGAATGGGTCAAAATTAGTCTCTTTAAGAGGTGGGGGTTTCCTCCCCTCCTCTACAGGTGGATCAATGGCATCTAAGAAAAGGCACTCATTAACATTTTGACAAGATTGTTTTGCTAGTTTGGCCATGCAAAAAGTAACTCTCTCCTCCCCAACATCTATGAGGGCTCGAGCAGTGGCTAGAAAAGGTCTTCCAAGAATTAAGGGCACATCAAGATCTTGGGGCATATCTATGACAACAAAATCGACCGGAATCACAAATTTGTCCACTTTAACCAACACATCTTCAGCAATCCCCTGGGGATATTTGACTGATCGGTCAGCCAGCTGTAAGCACATACGTGTTGGTTTAAGCGAACCGAGTGCAAGCTTCTCATACAAGGTATATGGCATCAAATTGATGCTTGCATCCAAATCAGCTAAAGCATTATGAAAAATCTCACTTCCTATGGAGCAAAGGATAGTGAACTTACTTGGGTCCTTGAGCTTTTTGGGCATCTCCTTTAGCACCACTGCCGAGCACTCTTCATTCAGCACCGCCGATTTCGGTTCTCCCCACTTTCTTTTGTTAGAGAGGAGTTCTTTCATAAACTTTGCGTACCTCGGCATTTGTTGCAGTGCCTCCATGAATGGCACGTTTACTTGAACCTGTTTAAAGAGGTTCAAAAACTTGTTGAAATCCTCAATGTGACTCTTCCCCTTTAAGCGTTGCGGGTATGGAACGGGGGGATTGTAAGCTTTGATTGGAACGGATTGCTTTGGGACTGTGCCCCCCTCCTTCTTCTTTTCTTCTTCCTTCTTTTCCTCCGAAACAACTGCATTTGGTTCAACTTCTTCAACTTTCTTCTCTGTGGCAGCAAGCTCCAGATCCCGTCCACTCCTCAGTGTGATTGCGTGAACTTGCTCTCTTGGATTTGGTTCGGTGTTGCTCAGGAGGGATCCCTTAGGCCTCTCAGATACAGCCTTCTTGTGCTGCCCCAACTGAATTTGTATGTCCCGAATACTTGACTGTGTTTCTTGAATACTTGACTGCGTTGATTGATCTCTAGCTGCAGTCACTTGAATGAATTGCTCTAGTGTCTTCTCCAAGCTAGAAAGTTTATGTTGAGTCACATTCTCAAAATTCCCTTGACCTTGCTGAGGCGCTTGTTGTGGGGCCTGAGATGCTTGAGGCTGATTATAGTTTTCATACTGATGTTGCTGCTTATTTCCTTGCCCGTAATTCTCTTGCTGCTGCTGGATGTAGGGCTGGTTGTAATAGCCCTGCCTCTAAAAATACATTGCATCTACTTGCTCCACTCCAGGGGATGCCGAGTTTGCCATCATATTACATTCATGTGGCCTGTAATACTTGAGATTTAATTTAAACGGATTAATAGTACTACTCATACCAACAAGATGCATCTCCTTTTAAGGGAGCTCATTAACCAAGAACTCCAAAGTTAAGCGTGCTTGCACGGGAGTAGTCTTGGGATGGGTGACCCCCTGGGAAGTTTCTCAGGGCGCGCACGAGTGAGGACAAAGTGCGCGGAAAAGGCTAGTGGCGGTTTGTGAGGACAGTACTAGAGGTCTGGAGAGGTCGGAAGTAACTACCTCAGGTCCTGCGGGGCTGGGGTGTTACAAATGGTATCAGAGCAACCCTGCGACAGTGTGTTGACCCGTTAGATATCGGGCAGGCACTTAGCGGGGCAAGATTCTGGGGTTTGATTGAGAGTGTTAAGGGCGCAACGAGGACGTTACGATCCTAAGTGGGGGTGATTGTAATACCCGAGATTAATTTAAGAGGATTGATAGTACTACTCATACCAACAAGGTGCATCTCCTTTTAAGGGAGCTCATTAGCCAAGAACTCCAAAGTTAAGCGTGCTTGCACAGGAGTAGTCTTGGGATGGGTGACCCCCTGGGAAGTTTCTCAGGGCGCGCACGAGTGAGGACAAAGTGCGCGGAAAAGGCTAGTGGCGGTTTGTGAGGAAAGTACTAGAGGTCAGAAGTAACTACCTCGGGGCCTACGGGGCCGGGGTGTTACAAATGGTATCAGAGCAACCCTGCGATAGTGTGCTGATCTGTTGGATATCGGGCGGGCACTTAGCTGGGGAAAAGATTCTGGGATATGATTGAGATTGGTTTATGGGCGCAATGAGGACGTTGCGTTCCTAAGTGGGGGTGATTGTAATACTTGAGATTTAATTTAAACGGATTAATAGTACTACTCATACCAACAAGATGCATCTCCTTTTAAGGGAGCTCATTAACCAAGAACTCCAAAGTTAAGCGTGCTTGCACGGGAGTAGTCTTGGGATGGGTGACCCCCTGGGAAGTTTCTCAGGGCGCGCACGAGTGGGGACAAAGTGCGCGGAAAAGGCTAGTGGCGGTTTGTGAGGACAGTACTAGAGGTCTGGAGAGGTCGGAAGTAACTACCTCAGGTCCTGTGGGGCTGAGGTGTTACATGGCCAATGGAGTCCCCCACACATAGTACAAGAAGGACTCATAGGACCGGGGGCTACCATGTTTACATTGGGCACCGAGTGAACAAGTTCCACCTTTTCCTTAGATCATCCATGCTGGTTGTGAGATTCTGCATCATGATTGCCAATGTATCTACCCGTGCAGAGAGGGCAGAATTATCACAGATTTCATAAAGACCTGGAGCTTTTTGCTGAGGAGAACTCCTGTCAGTGTACCAAGATGCATTGTTAGCCATTATCTTCTCTACGAGTTCTTCTCCCACCTCAGATGGTAAATCAGAAAAGGCTCCATTGGCAGAAGCATCCAACATCATCTTTCCTTCATTGTTGATCCCGCTATAAAAGAAAAATAGGACCTCGTAGTTGCTCATCTTGCCTTGAGGGCTTGCACTTCTTAGTATCTTAAACCTCTTCCATGCTTCAACTAAAGTCTCCAGAGATCCCTGCTTGAATTCTTGTAGCTGTTTCTTCAACTTCAGAGCCTTTGACATAGGAAAGTACTCTTTAATAAAGGCACTATGCAACTGGTCCCAAGTCTGGAGGTGGTGGTGAGGATTGCTGTCCAACCACCTCTGCGCATCATCCCTTAATGAAAAAGGGAAAAGCATCATTCTTACCTGATCATTAGTTAACCCATGTATCTTGAAAGTTTGGCAAATCCTCAAGAATCGGATAATGTGTGCCATAGGGTCTTCAGTAGGTCCTCCTCCAAATTGGTTGTTTGAGATCATGCTAATCATTGTCGGATTGATCTCGTAGCAATTCGCAGTGATACCTGGCACTTGGATGCTGTCATACTCAGAAATTTTTGGGGTTAGGTACTCTGCTATCGTCTGCCCTTGATAGAGAGGGTTGTTTTGCGGGACATCGGCTTGGAATGGAGAAGGTTGAGGTCTCGTTTGTGGGATTGGTCTTGTTTGTGCAGGAGGTACTTGGTACTGGTCTTGAAATGGATTTTGGTAAGGTGGCGGGTTCTGAGAAATCGGGGGAATATTCTGACCTGCTCCTTGCATTGCAAAAAATGAATTTTGAAAAGTGGTTTCAGGAGCGGTACAAGTATTTTGGAAAATCTGGTATAGAGGTGGAAGGTTGAATTGTGGAGTTGACTGGTTTTGAGGAAGGAAGGAAGGAAGGACGAAACTTTTGGAAACCAGATCGGTGGTTTCTAGGGGAAATTGGTGGTGATGATTGGGGTGATGTATTGATGTAGAAATAAGATTGGGTGGTGGTGATAGGGACTCCAGATGTCCCGGCGGTTCCAGGTGAAGATGGTTCCATGATTTTTTTTAAAGACGTGAAAGGTTAGCAAAGAAAAATCCTAAGAAAAATTAAAAAAAAAACTAACTAAAAAAAATCTCGTTGAAATTAATTAACCCTTAAAACCAACACCGTTCCCGGCAACGGCGCCAAAAACTGATGTGAGTTTTTTCGCACTTAAAATAGATTGTAGAATAGTGGTGTAAATACGAGTTTCGTCTCCACAGGGACGGACAAAAGGGAATTAAGAATTAAATAAATTCAGCGATTAAAAATAAATAAAATAAATGCGTCGTGCGAGATTTGATTGATTGAGAAAATTAACTAATGCGAATGAACGATTAAAATAAAAGAAATTAAACTAATGGGTACTTTCTAATTAATGACAGTAGGGAACAGGGATTGATTCCGGGGTAATCAGATTTTTGGCAGATCGGGCTTAATTGCATGAAATTAATTTAATTGAGCCTAGCTAATCAATATTAAGTTCTTACCGCTCTCGCGGCGTAGAGTACAATAATTTAGGGGACCAGACTGATCTCTCATGCGACAGGATCCTAAATTATTGCCAAGACGAGCGAGCTTACGGCCCCTTAATCGCTACTAATCTCTTAGCGAACGATTAAGTGTGTGTGAATGTGTCTCAGAATAAATTAGATCTCTCTGAATTTATTCTACAAGCAATTGTAAATCTAGCCGCGGTTCCAAGTTACAAAAGATAGCAATTAAATTGTTCAAACACAAATTAAACGGCATTCATGCAATTAATCCATCAAGAAACTAGCCACATCATGATTAACCCCTTCATCAATCCCAAATCCCTAATTAAAACTACTCACAACTCATAATTGAAGAATCAATAGAATTGGGAAGAATAGAATTAAATGTCATTAATTAAAAAGATGGAACTTACAAATAATTCAATGGAATTGAAGAAGAAGATGGAAAAGTAGAAGAAATTTCGTCTCTAAGCTCCCTCTAAGCTCCCCCTCAAAACAGGGGTTTACAGGCTGTTTAAATAGTAAAAATGGAGCAATTCGAGCGAAATTAGGATTCCAGGGGCACGCACGGCGCCCACGCACGCGTGCGTGGCGTCCGTGCGTCCGACAGAGTTGCGCATAAAAAACGTTTGACGCACGCGTGCGTCCACCACACACACGCGTGCGTGGCTGCCAGTGAGTTTTCCGGCTTCTCTAGTTCGAATTTGACAAAACGTCCTTCATGAAAGTTGTAGATAATGAAGTCCTCTATCCACCACAACTTTCCGAATTGTATTTGAATCATCCAATCAAGAGATATGAATAAAATGGTGGAAGGTCTCATTCTGAAATCGCAACAGGGATCAGCTGACTTCATCGTCTGTTTTCACTTTCTTCCTCTCAGATTCTTGAAATGGTGTCTTCATATGATTTATAGCCCTTGACGTTGGATTTCATATGCAACTTGAATCGTGTCCTTTGGATGCTTCCACAAAGACATATGTTTGAACGATTGACATAAGGACATTCTGAACGTCGTTTTCAAGTTCTATTTGTCTTCTTTTGATCTCGTAGCCAATCCTAGAGATCTTTTGTCATCAAATCTTCATTGGTGAACCTCCCGGTGACCTCCAAAGCTCTCAATTCACTCTCTAATGCTTCTCAAGTTGTCCCAATTGCTCCTTAAGTGCCGGTGCCGGATTCTAAATTCCTGATTTTGACTCCAAATAACACAAAACTCGAACCGACGCCTGGTACACATAACTTGAGCTAAAATTGAGATTTGTGACACCTAAAAGTTAGGGAAAACATCAAAAACCGATCCCAACATGCATCAAATGCGTGTTGTAATACGGACTTATCAGTAGGTCAATCAAGACACAAGGATAAGTTACAATCAATCTTGTACTTCTCCACTTGTTGGTTAAAAACCATCAATCTATTGGGAGAATTTTTAATGTATCTCACAATAGCCCTCAACTTATCAACACATTGAACGTACTCCTTCAACCCATCCCACACTATGAGATTAACGATATGTCCAATGCATCTCACATGCAAAAAATTACCATCGCTAATGGGGTCATTTTTCATCACCATATTTTTCAAATACAAACACGCAACATCATTTGAACTAGCATCACCAACCGTCACGGTATACAACTTATCAGCTAAACCCCAAGCATTCAAACAATTTTCCACATCCCTCCCAATGGCCTCACCTTTGTGACTGAAAATCGGACAAAAATTCAACATTCTTTTATTCAATATCCAATTCTCATCAATAAAGTGGGCAGTAAGACACATATAATTTATTCTTTGGATTGCTGTCCAAGTGTCAGCAGTGACAGAAACTCTCTAGCATGATTTGCTAAAAAATTCCCTCAACCTCAGTTTTTCTTCAAGATAAAACTTATAGCAATCACGTGCAACAGTTGTGCGAGAGGGTATATGAAAAAAGGACACGCAATGTTCACAAAATGCCTAAACCCGAGTTTTTCAACAAATCTGAATGGTAGCTCATCAATAATAAGCATATCATTTAATGTTTTTCTAACTTCCTCCAGATTAACACCCTCCTTAAAACCCAAAACATTACCCTCACCGTTATTAGGAACAACATAAATATCAATCAAGTGGGCTTGCTTACCTCCTTTACGTCTATTAGCTGGGCTGTTTTTGCAATTAGCTGCATGATTTTTCAAAATTGTTGTTTCATTGACATTAGTATCTGCGGAAAATGTGCTATCGCAATAGATGTTGTTGGGTTAATGACCCAACAGGGGTTAGCCCATAAAACCCTCAAGGGCCACCCTATGGACGTCCCCAAAAGGCACAAGACAATGAGATACCTTTCCGCGGATTCTGGAGAGGTTTGTCCCCAACAGGGCCAGGGGACGTACGTATCCTAGCGTCGGCAGGTCAGTTGGCCAGGAGCAGCACAAGACGCTCGTCTGGCAGGACATGGATCCCAGCAGGAAGAGTAGGCAAGCTCATGAGACGAACGTCCCCTCCCCTTGGAGGCAGTGGCGGAACCAGGACTCGTGACTCGCAGGGGCACAATAACAAAGAAATGATATACTAGTCTAGAAAAAAATCATATGCATCACGAGTATAGCAATAAACAAAACTATAAAATTTAAATAAAACCACTGTTTTTGGAATGATCTATTGCACCCATTAAAATCACTTTGTGGAAATTTAAAGTCACGCAGTTGGAAGGACCTTTTCTCAAATAACGTCTCCTCAACTCATCTCTAATATTAACATCATAAGTCTCAATCGGCATAACTTTTCTGTCCAGCACTTTTCTGTCCGAACGCCGTCCGAACACCGGCGTTTGGGGCGGTTCCCGGCGGAATATTTTGATGAATATTTTTGAGCATGTTCCTCATCAAGTCTAGTTTATTCATACCAAACCTCAGCTCAAAATTCGATCGAGAAGGCATCCAACTAATTCGTTGAAGTTAACTGCGCCAAATTAAACATAGAAAAACGCAGTTAACTTCAACGAATTATTTGACTGCCTTCCCGGTCGAATTTTGACCTGAAATTTGGTATGGATAAACTAGACTTGATGAGGAACATGCTCAAAAATTTCATCAAAACAATACACCTGGAACCGCTCCAAACGGCGGTTGGCGGTGTTCGGATGGCGTTCGGACCGAGAGGTGCTCGACCTAAGAATTTTCCAATATATATATATATATATATATATATATATATATATATATATATATATATAAATCACCGCAGGGGCACGAGCACCCCCTAGCCCTAGAGTGGGTCCGCCCCTGCTTGGAGGGAAGCCAAGATCCTAGCGGGAAGCGCATTTAATGCATAAGATTTGGTGGTTGGGGTCAAGCGATCCATAGACCGCCACGTCAACGCATCCAACTACCCATTGGCAGTATAAATAGAAGCATTTATTTCATTGTAAGGGTTCACAATTTAGCACTCTACCACGGTCGGGGTTTTTTATGTATGCCGAGACCAAGGAGAAGAAAGAGGGAGCTTGAACCGAGAAGAAACTACTCAAATAAGGAGAATTATACAAGCAGCCCATAGAAGACCGAGAACCTGCGACAGTTCCATTAGCAATTTTATTCTTTATAATTCAATTTATTCTATTGTATTGGGGTTATGAGGAACATTTGAGAATGCTTTCCTCTGAGGGTTGGGTGTGAAATGAGAGCTTTGTTGTGAAGCTGAGAGACTCCTTACCCACAAGGTAAGGTAGTGAGAACTCTACCTAGAGAGGCTAGAGTTGGGGTGGCTCAAGGGTAAACTAGGAGAGTTTATCTTGTAACTTGTTTAAAGGCTTTTAGTAAATAGTTTTTCAAATTCCTCCGAGAGAGGTCGGGGTTTTTTAATCCCTATTGAGCCAAGGGATTTTTCCTCAATAAATCTTTGTGTCCTTTAATTTTTGTTTTCCCTTTGCGCCGCACTAGAAGTTGGCGAAAAAATGTCGTAGTTCCACGCACACGCAATTCACCCTCCACCCCCCCTATATGACTTAACCGATTCATCAATTGGTATCAGAGCTGGTCTTCACCACATAGAGGGTAAAACCTTGGGAAGAGATCCGGCAAAATGAACATGGTTGAATGACTGGAGGATGGGTACTCGACTCAACGTCCACCATTGTTCAATGGCAAATACTATCAATTCTGTAAGAGTCGGATGGAGAATTTTGTCAAAGTCGAAAACTATCAGGTATGGAATGTAATTGAAGAAGGTGACAATATCATCACTAAGGTAAATGCTGAAGGTAAGGTTGTTCCTAAACCTAAATCTGAATATACTACTGATGATTATAAAAACTCTAGCATAATGCCCAAGAACTAAAATACTTGATTTGTGGACTTTGTCATACCGAACACATTCGGGTTCTAGGATGCAAGTCTACTAAACAAATGTGGGATTTGCTTGAGGTTACCCATGAAGGTACCTCAAATGAAAAGATCCAAAATTGACATATTTATGCAGAAATGGGCCCAAGTCCCCTGGAAATGGGCGCCAGAGAGGGTGAGAGCCCTGTTGTGCCCGAACCGTGCCACATCACGAGGCGTTGTCTAAGAGTCTTGTTGTTTGGGAATGTAGCCCAAATCGGGTGGTGAATTCCGTCCAAGCCTAAATATAGGCTAGAGTTCGATATCAAACAAATACCGCAAGGGAAAGATGAAAATGACTTTGAAAAGAGAGTCAAAGAATGCTTGAAATTGTCAGGAAGGAGATGGATGGAGACTAACGATGTGCCCCGGTTCGATCAACTCCGGTGTGGACCAGCGAGGATTCGGGTGGCTGCTCAAGCTTTGGCATTGGATTTGCCTTATGAGTGTCATCCCCTGGATCGTAGAAGCAGCTTGCACCCTTGGAGTGCGCCCTTGGTGTACTTCGGCTTGAAACACGGACCAAGGAGTCTGACATGTGTGTGATTCAACAGGCTAGAAAACCTGTACGGCGTAAGGAAGCTAATTATATTGGTGGGATCCCACTCTGGGGGTGCACCATCGACCGACCTTGATCTTTTGAGAAGGGTTTGAGTGTAAGCATACCTGTCGGGACCTGAAAGATGGTGAACTATGCCTGAGCGGGGCGAAGCCAGAGGAAACTTTGGTGGAGTCCCGCAGCGATACTGACATGCAAATCGTTCATCTGACTTGGGTATAGGGGCGAAAGACTAATCGAAACGTCTAGTAGCTGGTTCCCTCCGAAGTTTCCCTTAGGGTAGCTGGAGCTTGCGTGAGAGTTCTATCGGGTAGAGCCAATGATTAGAGGCATTGGGGGCGCAACGCCTTCAATCTATTCTCAAACATTAAATAGGTAGAAGGGTGCGGCTGCTTTGTTGAGCCGTACCACGAAATCAACAGCTTCAAGTGGGCCATTTTTGGTAAGCAGAACTGGCGATGCGATATGAACCTTATCTATTGAACTAAACATCCATTTAATAACCATAAGATCACAACGAAGCCATTGATGATAGCTTTTGTTATCCTTTTCAGCCACATGAAAACTTCAATTCCATCTAGAAATCAAGACTTGTTTTTCGAAGCTAATGCCCTGGAGACATCACGCTTCAATGAGAGGAAATTAGATCCATCAAACACGTCATCTACGAGCTTCAAATTAGGTTGATAAGTAGAAGAAGGGAAAAGTGGATCATCAAAGAAGTGTGTAAGCTTAAATCTGCAGTTGTGTAAGTCACATTTGAATCAGAGATTAAGGATGATGAATCAAAGTAAGAATTGACTCGTTTAAACGTATTGACGCTCTGATACCATGTGAAACTAAAGCATCTCCATTGCAGGGCGTTTTATATCTTATCGACAATGGCAGAAGAGAGAAGATTAAAGAATATGCAGCGAATTGAAAGATTGTAAAAATAAATTGTATTCATCATCTATAATTACATTTGTTTACTGTAATGTATATATTTTACTAACGGCCAAACACGTCGACAATTGAAAAGGTGTAATTTCACTCTGTACGGAGCATGAACAACAACTAAAAGTCCAAGAACATCATCATAATGAATAGCAATCAAGAAAAATAAATAATACTGAAATTGTAATAGAATCGTTTCGTTAATTTGCTAATGCCACTACGTTTCACTTGTGCATTCTGAACATCTTTGATAATATACTCAAATGATAAATATCTTTCTACCTCTTTTCAAATCATTTGTTGCATCAAAGGGATTAATTTGTGGTTGTTTCTCCTCGCTTCATGATTCAAAGTCTCATTCATTTTAGCGCACACTTTTACGTGCCGCTCTTAAGAAGAAACCACATTGTTTGCTCTTTGTCCTGGAAACAAAAGAGTCAATGTGGTCAATGGGTCCGTCTTCTTCCCCGGTCCAACCAGAGGCTCCACGGCCTGTGTACAGTTGATATCGGATTTGAGTGGCGGTCGTCTCTTCGACTGAAAAAATCAAGCACAACGGCTGGCGTGACGGCAACGGTTTTCATTGGCCTCATGCCTTTAAACACCACTTCACTCCTCCTTCTTCGTTGCTGAATTTATATGAAAGATGTCTTACTGATTTGCCACGTAGGCAGTTAGTAGCTAAATAATTTTCCACAAGGTGGGTGTTCCTAAATTAAACTCTTAACTTGCAAATTTTCACATTAAAAATATCATATTGCATGCATTTCAACTTTGCATTTAGGATGAAAACTGAACATTCTAGAAAAAATTACAGAGTCAAAACTAAACTGATGCAATACATAATCATTAATATTGATCATCCTAGTTAAATCTTAATCATCCGGAAGCAAACACTCTGGTTCAAATTAATCAAAATGAATTTTAAAAGAAGAAAGAATAAACCCATTTATAATCACATACTATTTGTCTGCACTTACACTAGCATGTCATTTTAAGAGACAACACAAACTAAGTAAAGTAAAATGATATCAACTGATTTAGAAACCAGTGGAAACAACTTTTGAGTACGAAAAACTCAAACGGTGGATGAAATTAATGGATGACAAAAAGAATAAGTTGCTTACAACAAATCAAAACTTCGAGTTTAATCAATGTTAGCAAGAGATATTAGGCTCTGATACCAAATGTTGAGAAATTGAGTCCAAGTAAGGATTTAATCTCACTAAACATGATAAAATTTCGGAGAATCGAATATATATAAGAACACTAACGGGCTGATGAGAATCCAAACTAGGTTGGTGTTGTAGAAGATGAAGCCATTGATATTATAGATTCTCTGAGGATACAAAACCCCATTTTTAATTGGTTGACCGGTTCTCCCTTAGGTCTCTTAATAATGATGTTCTTGAGACCTTTAGGAAGAGGCGAGTCTCTTTCTTTTGTCGTAAGAAACTTATTTGGTCAATTATGTATTATTTTAAAGTTAAAATATACTCATCATACGTTAATTATACATAAATACAGGGACCAAATTTGTCATATGACAAATTTAATGGTAACAAATAAATATCACCAGTATATATTAAAAAATTATATAAGGGAACTTAAATGTAATATTTTCCATCAGATGCATCATTTCATCAAGTTTGTTCTGTATTTATTGTATTGCAAATATTTATTTTTAGAGATATTACCCGAAATAGGACTAAAATAGTTTTAAAATTCCAAAATAGGACTGTCATGTTTTTATTCCCAAAATAGGACTAATTACTGTCATGTTTTGGCAGTACCAGACTTCAAACATGTCAGTATTTTCTAAACATGGCAATAATTAGTCCTATTTTGAGAATAAAAAATATGACAGTCCTATTTTGGAATTTTGAAACTGTTTTAGTTCTATTTCGGAAACTTTCTCTTTTTTTATAAAGACTCATAAAAAAATTATGTACACCAAATTCACGCTTGTGGATTGCACACCAACTAACATGTGGTATACTATGTAGCACCGATACGGGTCGCAGAAACGCGGAAACGGGTACGGGGATACGACAAAACCAAAAAAAGTAGGATACGGATACAGGGGCATATTTATAAATATTAAAAGTTATGGGGAATATTTATAAATACTAAAAATTATGGGTGTGTGTTTATAAATATTAAAAATTACAACTTTTTTGAAAATATATATTTATATTATCCTCTCACCTATGCCTGTTCTTTATCTTAAATACACGAGTGCATCTCATAATATAAATATAGTCAATAAGTCATTAATTTAAAATGAGAAACGAGTCAAATAACCACAATTTTAAAATTTAAAAGTTCAAGTACGCAAAGTTCTTGGATAGTGGAGAGAGAAAACAATCAAGTAAAAAACTAACAATTATAGTACCTATTTCCACTAGAGTTACTAATTTCCACGAATAAGATCATCTTTCAAAAAAACAACTTTCAATTCTAGTTCATCTATTGAAATGTTGACGAACTCAAACTCGTATATCCTCAATGCTCCAAAGTCATCTCCGCCAACATCCTACATTTTACTTGTCGTCCATATACTTGGTTGTGTAATTTACTTTTAGTTATTCATTTTTTAAGAATTTTGTTATGTAAAATTTGGGTGGTTTTTAATTAAAAAAAGTTGAAATGTGTATCCATCAAAATACGGGTAGGGATGGACCGGGCCCGGTTCGACCGGCCCGTGGATCGGTCCGGCCCGGTACTGTTTAATACCGAACCGGACCGCTGGCCAGGACCGGTACCGGTCCATGAGGCCCAAACCGGTGGTAGGGGGCGGGCTACGGGACAGGGAGAAGGGGGACCGGTCCGGGCGGTCCGGGCCATTTGTTTTTACTTTTTTCCATTTTAAACAAATTTTAAAAAAATACCCTGACCCGACCCGACCCAGGCCCGGACCGGCCCGGTCCCGGTTCCAACCCGGGCCGGTACCGGGCCTTTATCCCAAAACCCAGTCCCGCCCAAATCCCAGCCCAGCCCAGCCCAACCCGGGCCTAGTCCCCCCTTAGATACGGGTATCCAAAATTTTAAAATAATTACCAAAAAAGTTGGAAACTTTTGATAAATTACAGATACGACCCGAGAATGTACGATATGAGTATCCTAGAGTATCTGATACAGGAACGTTTCTGATACATCGATACGGTACCCTAGTGGAGTATCGGTGCTTGATAGGTGGTATATATCATGTTTATAGTTTAAAGTGTTCAACAACATCTAGAGATCATGTACTTTCCGTCTTTTCGAAAGCTTGTATTGAATGCTTTTTTCTTTGAGTCATAAAATGCCCTTATGAGCGAAGATAATTATTACTCCTTGTTATGAAACTATTTATTAACATTGTTTATGTTGCACATTATTATTAGTTGATGGATCTTCCTTGAAAAAGTCATTACCAGTTGATGGTAATAGAGTAAGTTGATTAAAAGATTATAAGGCTATGTTGTAAGAATCGGATCGGACCAGTCGATTCGACCTGCAACCCGG
Source organism: Cuscuta europaea (assembly GCA_945859875.1). Lineage (NCBI taxonomy): Eukaryota > Viridiplantae > Streptophyta > Magnoliopsida > Solanales > Convolvulaceae > Cuscuta > Cuscuta europaea. The sequence continues at coordinate 13,660,007 of CAMAPE010000017.1, read as the reverse complement.
TCACCTGACCATTTATCCTTTCCGGCTGAGCATCAAACCGCAAATCTGGTCAAAACCGGATGATGACCTGTTGAAACATGGGACAGACCCGAACCAATCCTAACCCGGGAAATGCTAAAAATCGGAGAAAAGCATTGCCGTTGGCCGTTGGAGGTTCGAACTCGCACATGATGCTAGGGATTTGAACTGCTAAACAATATGCTACGGTAGCTAGTTGGTAATAATGGCCGGTCCAGACCAGGGGCAACAAGCCCAGTGGCACAAGGCCCCCTCAAAACCAACGGCAAAAAAGGAAGTACTCCCTCGATCTCTTAAAATTTCGCCAAATTTGATCGGTACGGTCATTTATAAAGTAAAAACTGTGTGATTGAGGTTTGTGTAGAGCAGGAAGAATTAAGTGGAACCACATATTCTTTAGAGAAAGTGACAAAATTAGTGGAACAAAAAAAAGTTGACAACATTTTAAGGGATAAAAGGAATATGAATTATTTTACCCGCACGGGTAGCTCAGTTAGTTGAGCGGTGGGAAATTTGGATCAAGGAACCAAGGTTCGAATCTCGCAGCAACCGTGTGAAGGTTGCAGCCTCTAGAATGGACTGGACCTCTGACGTGCACGGGTATATGGGCGTACTGGCGCGTTCGCTGACTGAATCATCATGATTTACATCCTCCCACGTGCCCTGTCGGGTCGGGGTGTGGAGGGCTACGGGGGTGGGAGATTCTACGTTTTGGATGAAGGAATATGAATTAAAGGTATTAAGAGACCAAGAGTTAGGGGCGCATACCAATGGCAACCCACACGCTACGCCGGAAGAAGTTCTCATACACAAGGGTCTAGGTTCTCTTCTCAATTACTACATATAATTATCAAGATTCCTAATTTCTTATGTCATAATTTATTATACCTGACTGATTGAGTTGCTTATCTATCAGGCTTTAACAATTTGTAATTGAATTGAACAAATATGCTTGAAGAAGCTAAGGTCCTCTTTTAAAGGGAATTGTATATTGATAATAAATACTTGTATGTTGACTATTTTGTTCATTAGTAACTTAGGTTGTTTTTACTTGGACCGTAATTCGTCACAGACCAGACCAGACCATACCAGACTAGACCAGACCAGACCAGTTCAGACCAGACCAGACCAGACTTGGATAGTTATAAAAATACAAAGAAACCAAATCAGACCAGACCAATACAGACCAGATTAGATCAGATCAGATCAGATCAGACCAGACCTGCAAATTACAGTCCAAGTAAAAACATCCTTATACAGAGTATGTATCACTATCATTATTTTATTTATGTTATATTTATACTTGTAACTGAATAGAAGACCCCGTTTTTCTTATTGTACAAGGCCTCTTTTTCATAGGACAGGCCCTGATGATAATTTTGGTTGCTCATGTCATCATGTGTACTTATACCGTTTTAAACTGGAATATTTTTATATGTAATATAGTCTTAATCAATAAGTTAATTAATTTATTATACTTCAATGCTATTATTAAATAGACTCCAATGCTATTATTATACTTCCCAGTTATGTATATCATGCAAATTATTTATATCACCTTACAACTTTTTTTAAAATTTTTTGTAATTGGTAATATGCTCATATTTATTATCCATGAATACCCAAATGTATTTCAAATATTGTTAAAATCAATATACTTTAATACAATAGTTCTTTTAACAATGCTGATATTGTATGAAGGGATATGATTTTGATATTTATGAATGTAAATTTTACATAATTATATGTATTGGTGGTGACTTGGTTTATTGGTCGTTGATCAAGTTGACCCATGATCTGGTCATTTTTCCGGATCACTTCTCTATCCGGTTCTTACAGCATAATTATAAGTTAAAGAAGTGTGAAGTTATTTGAGAAGTTTTAAAAAATAGAGGATTTTTATAAAGGGGCAAAGAGAGCATTAATGGGATACTCCGTAGAAAGGTTGGATACTCGCACGGGTAGCTCAGTTGGTTCAGTGGTGGGAAATTTGGACCAAGTGACCAAGATTCGAAACCCGCAGCGGTCGTGTGGAGGTCACAGAACCTGAAATAAGGCTGGACCTCTGGTGCGCACGGGAAAAAGACCTACCATCATTGGGCCGACTGAGTCACCGTGATTAACATCCTTCCAAAAATCTTGTCGGATCGGGGTATGGGGGGCTCCTGGGGTGGGAGATTCCACATTTTTGGACCAAGTAGAAAGGTTGGATGGGTGTGGGCGAATAGAGCCCGCGTTTTGGTGCGTTAGATTTCCACGCATTTAAGGCTTTGCGTGTTCATTGCTGCCTTATATTGTACATGTGTTGGATATATGAAAACACCGTCCCATCCTTGCCTCTTTTTATCTTTTCAACCTAATCCAACTTACCATGTTACTACAGTAATATACTAGCTAGTAGCTAACTTGTAATATCCATCTACTCATTTAGATCACACATGCTTTTCAACACTGCGGCTGCTAAAATTTGGGAGTATAGTTATAGAGATAATTACCCTATGTATTACTACCTCCGTTCCCATTTTAACTTCCAAATGGGTTTGGCACAAAGTTTAAGATAGTGGATATTGTGTGGTGGAGAGTTGTGCAGAGGAGAGAGAAATGTGTAAGAAATGTTGTGAACCACAAATTCTTTACCAAAAAGAGAAAATGGAAGTTTTAATTGGAACGAAAGAAAAAGGAAAGTTGGAAGTTTATTTAGGAACGGAGGGAGTACTAAAACTTCATCACTTTCTCAATCATGACCTAATGAGTTTTTTTCTTAAAATATAATTAAAATTCGTCATAAATAATTATTATATTAATAATTCATTAAATAAATGATTTATTATGACTAATATGCCCTTAAACTATTATTTTAAAAGCCTAATATCCTATTGCTTGTAACCCTAAATCTTGTAGCCACATCCCCTGCATACAAATCCCAACCAGTGCCGTCGTCCGATGTACAGCGCCGCCGCCGCCCGACGTACAGCCACGCCTCTGCTCGCCACACAGCCATGTTGTCGCCAGAGAAAAGTCACCATCCCAAAACCTATGTAGCCTAGTTGAGAAGTCGTTCGTCCGACCTGGGTGCTATGGCGTCGTCGACGGTCGTCGCTCGCCCGACAACCTCCGCCGAAGTCCAGTCACGCCGCCTCCACTGACGTCCGACCTGGGGAGCGCCGATTTGGAGCCCTATGGATGAGATTCGCTCCATTCCTTCCACAGACGCCAGGTTGGGGAGCGCCGATCTGGATCCCGGGTCCCATGGATGAGATTCTCTTCTTTTCTTCCACAAACGCCAGGCCTGGGAGTGCCCATGGATGAGATTCCCTTCATTGGCAGCTCTGGGTTTGAAATGACACGCACAGATACTTCTTTTTAAATTTTATTATTTGAGATTAGAGTCTATGACATGAGCATTTAACATAAGCAATAAATATGAGCATTGAGATTGGATAGTGAACTCGGAAATAGACAACGATGAATAAATGCATTGAAAAAGTGTTTTGCAGTGATTCGAAGGTAATAGATAGTGTTACAACATTGACGGAAATTGTCGTGAATATACATGGTAATAGTCATGTTGTACAAGACAGTGAATGAATGCATTAAGAAATTTTATGCAGTGATTATGACCAGAATTGCAATAATCCAGAGCAGAAATACCATCATGAAATGCAATATACTTAATTAGAAGTAAAATGATACAACTATTTAATCTAGAAAACAAAAAAAAAACTAAAAAAATCTAAAGTGAATGAGAAGAGTATTAATTTTGACGGAAGTGCAGTGATAATTATCGGGTGTGCAGTAAAATCGTGCATTAATGTCGTGCATTAACGACAATATAAAGTGCAGTAATTTTAATTGGAAGAAATTAGTGCAAAATGACCATATTTAAAATAAGGGTATTTTCGTCATTCAACCTTTAAATATAAACGAACTTTATTTATTTTTTGAATTTTCAGTCATACAAAAGTTTAAAAACAAGTTAGGTCATAGATTGGGAAACGTATTGAGTTTTAGTAATATTCTAGGAAATTACCCATAGTTATATACTCCCTCCGTATCTAATTAGATGACTTGTTTGCTTTTCACGGAGTTTAAGACAATTACTATATACTTTATAAAAAGTAAGAGGTTTTTGGTACTGTAGCAGTACTGTAGTGGTACTGTAGCTGTTTTTTGAGTGAGATTCTTTCCAAAAAAGAAAGAAGACAATTAATTTGATACACCAAAAAGGAAAGTGTGACAAGTCAATAGATACGGAGGGAGTATTATGGAGTAAAGTAACGTTCCTGTCCAACCGGTCTAACGAGAAGTGCCGTCGCCGAGACTATTGGGGCCTTTCCCGGTACAATTTTTTGAGCATGTTCTTCATCAAATCTAGTTTATTCCCACTAAATTTCAGCTAAAAATTAAATCGGGAAGACAGTTAAATAAATCTTTAAGAACGATGTTCTTTATATTTATATATACAACGCAATGTTTTTCAATTACACATTTGATTGTCTTCCCGATTAAATTTTTAGCTTAAATTTGGTGCGATTAAACAAGACTTGATGAAGAACATGTGCAAAAAAAATCATCACATATTTCTACCGGAGAGATCCCCAAATCATCTCGGCCGGACGGAGGTTTCCATCGAGCCGGGTGGAAATGAATTGTACTAATTTATTTAAACGAGCTCGAAGCAGGTACAAAACTAGGATTTAATGTTAAGGGGCATTTTCTTTTTCGCTAGTGTAGGTCGGGGATGAAATATTTTCCACTAGTATGTTTTTAAGCTGCCTTTGCCGTTACTAGTGTAGGTGCAAGGCTGGTGGGGTGGACTGGGCCAGGTCCGGGCCGGACTTCGGGTCGGGATTGGGTAGGCTTTGGGTCCAAAGTTATCAAGGCCGGTACCGGCCCGAGTTGGTACCGAGACTAGACTGGGTTGGGCTACCTGGGCGAGTTCGGGACGGGATTGGGTCGGGCTGGGCCAAACAATTCCAAGCCCAAATTTGGTTTTTTTGGAAACCTTGACCTTTAGGCCCGGCCAGGCCGGTCCACTAAAATCAAAGCCCGGTACCGCTTGCTTCTTCATTTGGGTCGGGCCCCCAGCTTGGTCCCGGTCAACCGGTTCGGGTCGGACCTGCACAGTAGCGGGTCGGGTCAGGTCCTGGATCGGAATGACCCGTCCCAGTCCACCCCTAGTTCTCGTTGGTGCAAACCAGCCGCAGCACGCTGGAATTAAGGTTAATACCGATACCTCAATAGTTTGTCAATCTTGTAGTTTTGGGTTGGGATGTGCAGGATGATGCAGGGGAATTTGTGGCTGGGGGAACAAAATTGTGGACATAATGTTGTACTCCTTTGAAAGCTAAATTGTTAAGTATAACAAAGGCTTTGAGTTTCCTTAAAGAACAACCTTGGGAGTCCGTCGAGATCGAGTTAGATTCATTATTGGCTATCAATGAAATCAAGAACGGTACAAGTCTTTCAGGTAGCAGTTTTTAAATATTTCTTTAATTTTTCTATGTTAGGCGCTCAGTGAATTCGGTCGCTCATATCCTAGCTAGAGTGGCGAATTCTATGTTTGTTATCCAAGTTTGGTCGTTGTTGCCATCGAGTTGTATCTTGAACGCTTTATCTTTTGATTTTATTAATGCTAATTAAGTTTGTTGTTTTCAAAAAAAATGTGCTTGATGGGAATGAACAAATGATCTTATGTGCATAAGATAGGCTGACCTTTTTTTTGAACAGAAACTCAACAACTATATTAATGTAGTAAATCATTTGCCAATTGGCTTACAATGCAACTCGGAATAGTGGAATAACTATAAAAAAGATCTGAGATAGTGACGTGCGCTCTAGCTAACGTATGAGCCGCACGATTCATAGATCGTCTGCAAAAAGAGATCTCAAAATTGCTCTTTGACTGAAGTATATGTCGTATGTCATCAAAGATCAGGTCCTGATAGGTGATACCCCCTCCGCTACGAATCCCACGAACAATTACCTGTGCGTCAGATTCAAACTCAACATTTGACGAGCACTTTGTCACGGTGCGTCAAAATAATTTTCAATACTAACACTTATACGTAGTATAGCGTAGTAGAGTTCGTATCCACAGGGAAAGGAATAATTCTCTTTTTATGAAACTTAGTAAATAAAAGGGGGGGATTTGGATTGAGTGATTTAATTTAATTAAAAACTAAGATGAACAACCTATATGTGCTTAATTCAAGAATAAAAGGGACTTGGCTTTGCTACTTTCCACTTGTTGATATATTTTAGTCGATCCTTGTTATATCTATAACTTATCCCCTCTCGAATACTCAATCGAGGAGTATCTCCAATTCATCGAGGGTAGTTATTAACAACGACCGTTCATTAATAACCCTTACTATTAATCAAATATAGAACAACGTCTTATACCGATATAATAGTAGCATTCAATCTGTCTAACTCCTTGATGAAATCAATTGAGATTGATAACCTTAACACAACGGTTTCGATTTAACCAACAAAATTGATCCCTCTTAAATCTATTAACCATGACCGTGCATTAATAAACCGAAGTTACTTACTTGTGAAACCACCAACGATTAACCATCGGTTCGTTGATCGTTTCTAGTAGTAATTAATGTCGGAACGTTAACTAATCGTCACTTAGCAACCCTCCAACATTAATATAGAATGAGATTAAGGGAAGAATTAATAATCAAGAGAAGAAGTTAAGAAAATAACTCACAACTTTAATAATCAACAAGCTTCAAGAGCAAAACCAAGAATGGAAGTTTAGCTCCTCATTTGGAGGCTAAACATAGCTAGAAAAATATAAAGAAATGCTATTCTAAACTGAGCTAAAGAGTATGGAAGAAGGGATGATTTTTAGAGGAGAAAAAGAGTGTTATTTATAGGTGTTTTTCAACACCTTTGGCCGGGTACCCGACCGGGTATAGGTACATACCCGACCGGGTACCGGTCAAAATCAGATAATCTTCCACGTTTTTGTGTTCCAGCACGTTAAATTGTCCCGGGTCAAGTCAGACCCGACCGGGTCAAGTAAGGGACCCGACCGGGTGAGTGCAAAAATTGGATATTCTTCACGTTCGGGTGATCTTTGCACGCCGGGTTGTCCCCGGTCACTTCTCACCCGACCGGGTGAGGTAGTGGGCCCGACCGGGCCATGCACTTTCTTTGCATTTTCGTTTTTCACTTCTTACCCGATCGGGTCAAGTGTTATACCCGGTCGGGTATTTGCTCCTGGGCAGCCAAATCTTCTTTTTCTTCACTTCAAAGTCTTCCTTTCCAACACCACAAATTCTAACTAAACTTTACAACTTACAAAAAAGACTAAAATACAATTACAACTGAAATCACATAAATGTTTACAAACTAAATAAAACGTCAATCAATTCACATAAATCAAACATAAAAACATGTAATTATGCACTACTAATTAGTGTGCATCAACATTCTGTCAACCCTCGTTAATAGCTGCTATAATTTCCTCACGGATCCCCACCGCTTCGGTTTCCGCTGGGGTCCATTCCGCCTTGCATGAAGCTCCCCCCACCTTTACAAACTCACCTTGATCATTCCTAGCAATCCAACTCCATGCTCTTATTCCCCCTGCACTGTCTACCGCCGCACCCACGTTAACCTTAATCCCTCCCAAATCTGGTCGCTTCCATCTCTGATTGGTGCCTCGCAAATTGCTGCTCGGTTTCACAATGAACTGTCGCGCATCAGTCTAGGCCTTCTGTATGCTTGCACAACCGCTGATCACGCTATCCGCACTCTGCCATTCCTCTTCCCAAACAAAAGAGTTACGTCGCTTCCACAGGCCCTAGGTTAGCATGGCTACCTTGCATCGTTTTGCCTTGTCCTGCCCAGTCAGCATTGCTTTAAGCCAGGTCTCCAGTGTATCCTCCTCTCTGCCCATATCCACTCCCGCCTCAGCCCAGACCTCCACAGCCTTCGTACATGACCGCAATGCGTGCTCCAGTGTTTCCGGTTCCTGCATACAAAGTTTGCATATATTTTGAACATGCACTCCTTTACGTTCCAAGTTCGTTAGGGATGGAAGAGATCCATCCAGAACCTGCCAGATAAAATATTTTACTTTGGGTAGAATTTTGTGATTCCATAAGTCTTTTCACCATGTCCAAGCTCCTTCTCCCACTCCCTGCATTAGTGTTCTGTAACAACTTTTGACAGAAAAATTACCATCATTTTCTTTACTGCACCAGAAGCCATCCGTCCTGTCCTTGATGCTAATGGGAATGCTGGTAATGATTTTCCTCTCCTCCTCATTAAAGATAGCCTCTATTCTTTCCGTATTCCATTTTCTGCCTGTGGCGTCTCTCAGAGCCACAACATTCATATCCGCTATCCCAGGTTGTTTAGCTGACTGAACCTTGCCATTTCCGGGTCCTCGTAGCCAAGTATCGCCCCAGACCTGTACCTCTCTGCCATTCCCAACACGTCTTCTAATATTATCTTTTAGCACACTCTGAGTCTCAACAATACTTCTCCAAATATCAGAAGGATTATTACCTAACTTGGTATGCAAAAATCCAGAGTTAGGATAACACCTTGCCTTTAACACACGCCCCATTAAGCTTTCGAGATTGGATATGAGCCGCCAACCTTGTTTAGCCAACATAGCAAGATTAAACTGCTTTAATTTTCTGAAGCCCAACCCTCCAAGCCCCTTTGGTTTACACAAGAGTTCCCATCTTCTCCATCTAATTCATCTCTGTTCAAATTTAGTTCCTTTCCACCAAAAGCCATTCATAAGCTTTTCTATTTCATCACATAAATCCCGAGGAATTAGGAAGACATTCATAGCATATAAGGCCATCGCCTGTACCACATTTCGGAGCAGCACTGCTCTTCCCACTCGAGACAAAAATAGGTTATTCCAGCTTTTAATCCTCTGCACAATCCTATCTCGGAGGAATCCGAGAATAGCTGATGTTCCCCTTCCAACAAGGCTCGGCAAACCCAAATAACGTTGTTGACCAGCATCTTGCAAAACTCCAAAAAAATACAACAGTGATTTTTAAATTCCTCCGTAATATTGGGGCTAAAAGTCATGGTGGATTTAGTAAAATTGACCGCCTCCCAGGTCTTTCCTCATACGCCTTCAAAATTTCCTTCACCACAGTGCACTCATTAGCGGTAGCTTTAAAGAATAAAAAACTATCATCTGCAAAGAACAGGTGGGACACCTGAGGGGCTCCTCTAATGTATATTCAATTTTGATCTATTTTGTTATATTCAATTTAGAAATATCTCATATTTCATCAAACGTATTACTTGTTATAAATTATGTTTCAATAAATGTTTGCACAATTTACATTCTACTTTGTGCTATAAATAATCATAGAAGACGGCGTGCGATGGAAGGCAGAGTGCGGTGCTGAAGAAGACGGCGTTTGCGATTTTTTTCTCAGCTGCAACCTGCTGAATTTTTTCGAAGGGTTTGGCCTGGTGCTGAAGGATTTCGAATTGATGAATTGTTCGAAGGGTTTGGCCTGGTGCTGAAGTATCCGTCCGCCCAGTGTGAAACGACGACGCAGTTTGAAATGACAAATATTCTAGTAGTGCCTCGTACGCTTAGTCGCTTACCCACACCCCTACCCCGTCCTGTACCCCCACCCCTCACCCCCAATTCCACACCATTGACCCCAACCCCTTCCTTACCTCTACCCTTACCACGACCGTACCCTCCATCCCTACTCCCACCCCATACTCCTAACTCCCCACCCTACTCGTAGGGGTTGGATTGAGGTAGGGGCAGGTGATATGGGGTAAAGGGTAAAGGTCGGGGTATGGTAATGGGAGTGGGTGGGTCGGGGTGGGGTCAAGGTAGGGGCAGGTGGTGGGGGTAAAAGGGTAGGGTCGAGGTAAGGGGTATAAGTGGGGGTAGGGGTTGGGTGGTGGGGTGGTCGTCTGGGGGTAGGGGTAAAGGGGTAAGGAAGGGGTAGGGTCGGGGTTGGGTCAGGGTAGGGTAGGGTGGGCAGTGTGTTAGTAATAGGATAAGGGCAAGGGGTAAAGGTAAGGGTAAATTCGGAAACTGAAAAAGCTTAAAGTGTCGCTTAATTAGTACATGGGGGGTGGTCTGCTTAGTAAGCGACACTTTAAGCACCTCTTTCGGTTAGTAATCAGCGTTTTAAGCAACTTGCGTGTTTACTTGACTTGTCTTACTAACATAATTGTGACTTTAGCAGCGAAGTACACGCCTCCTTAGTGATATCTGGATATTGCTTATTCGCACATGTTAATATGAGAATATGGGAATATACTCCCTCATCCGTATTTAGGCAAAATTAAAGGACAACATGCAAATAAGAAAACAATAACAATATACAAATTAAATATGAGCAAAGTCAAATATATGGATCTAATATAACGGCTTATGGGACGGTCATATAATACCCATAGTGACTAGTGAGCATTTGGTATGAAGTAAACTAATTATTTTGCATGCCAAACGTAGAAATGTGAAATGATTACATTGGTTTGATTGTTTAATGTAATTAAATTGTAGCACACTTTTTGAAAACATCTCACGTTGTGTCACGTAAACTCGTAAAATATTTTATGTGGGAGGAAGGTGATAAAATATTTTGCATACTTTTTTTAAAGAACTAAAACGTCGATCTTTACATACAACCTAAAAATATATTAAGCATCTAGCCAAATATGCAATAATCTATTATATATATATATATATATATAGTGATCGTTTTCATAAATTTTGCATACAATCATTTCGTTTACAAAGATTTAACATGTAAACTACCAAAACTGAACGCTGGTATATATCAAAAGTTATTTTTTCCATATACTAAATCGCTTTCTTAGCTTGTAGTGATCCATCCAAAGTTTGTGGGTTGGATATCATTGATGAGTTTAATTAAATATGGAGAAAATTCCTTATAAGGGAATCAAACATAAATAATGTACACATTCAGGACCGTCAATGTTTTCTTCCTAATATATGACTTATTCACTCCTAATGGTGGAAGTTTTATACTTTCAATAGGATCAAATAATTCACATTTTAGAAATAAATCACATATAGTCCTATTTGTGCATTTTATCTAAGTTTGAGTTCTATTTAAAGCAATTTCTATTAAATGTGTGGAGTGAACATATGCCCCCCTCGAAAACAAACATTGTTTCCCCCTCACAAGATTTCGTATAGCAGTAACCAAAGTACTTGCCTAAAAAAGGAGTAGAACATTGTAAAATTAAAGCTAAAATGTGAGAATATGTTTTCTATTTAGTACTCCCTCCGTTCCTGAAATTCTTCTCATGTTACTTTGGATCAGAGTTTAAGAAAGATAAATGAATGGATCATGAGAATAAAGTGATAATGTATGATTATGAATGAGTAAGAAAAAGATAAATGAATGTGGGTCCATAATACTTTCGAAAAAGGGAAATGGAACGAATTTTTCAGTACATCCCAAAAATGTACGTAGGGAAAAGTTTCAGGGACAGAGAGAGCAAATAGGAGTTGCCATTAATTAGCTAGGGTATAGGAGTCAATGTAACATGAAGAGAAATAATTAATTACTTAGATGTGGCATCAACATTAGTAACAATTTAAATGTTGAGCTTTACCTTCATAGAATGAGAAGTATATTTAGAAAATGTTGGGATTACACCAGTGATATTTTTTGGAGATTGCATTATATTTGTAAACAATTTTGATCTTCAGTTTTTGATTTATATATTCAATTGTAGGTGATTCTGAATTGTTTGACAAATGAAAAGATATTAAAGAAGAAAATCAAAGAAAAAAGGTGGAATAATTAATAATGACAGAAAAACATACCAATAATATTATGTATTAATAGGAAATAAAGAATGATATTACTACGTACGTATTCCGTATACACCGTACAGCCGGTTGTACCGTGCGCACGGTACAGCCGGCCTTTTAGTTCGCAGATCCAGCGTAAGCTTCCATCGCAGATTGATGTTCGCACTTCGCTCGCACTCCCCCTCTTCGCCAGAAGCTTTTACTTCGCTCACACTCCCCTCTTCGCCAGAAGCTCTTTGCCCGCCATCGTAAAAAAATGACTCGCCGGACTCGCAGCACCTCATACTCTGGACTCCAGCTTGGGTAGATGGTGGCTCTGATGAGATGTATATGACTAGTTGGACTCATTCTTTTTTTGAACTCTTCCTTTTTTCCTTTTTAGGTTTGATAGTTTGGTAACTTGTTTGGTTGCAACTTAGGAGAATCCCAAGTTATACATATTTGTACAGATATGCGCATACACAAAAGAAATTCTAAGCATAGTACACATTTTAAATAAGTTTTTTATTTTATTTTTTTGAATACTCATTTCGTAATTTATGTATACTCATTTGATATTAGTGCAATACTTGTTTTAAAATGTCATATTCATGCATATTTCAAAAGTATAATAATACAACAAGAGTCTAATTCGTTGCTAAGGAATCATTGTTCCTATTGATCTCAAATGAGTATAACTTCCAAAATGAATGAGCACACACAAATGAGTTTTTAATATTTTGATACTCATTTTGTAAGTTATGTATGCTCATTTGGTACTGTTTTATGCTCATTTTAAAAGATTGCACATGTTAAACATATCATAATCAATTAGATTCACATATTTAAAATGAAATTGATTATAAACATAATTTAAGACTTTAATAAACGAAAAAATAATAAAGATATATGAGGAATGAAGCAGATATTACTAATGCTCACCGTTAGGATCCTAATACTCAAAAGAACAGGCTCGGTACTCATAAAAATTGATTTAATACTCATTTAAGAGGATCCGTAATTTTCATCATAATTACAAGTTTGCCACCGGCTGTACGATCGGCACCGTACAGCCGGCTGTACCATATACGAATCCGTATAACATATGAATGAGCTTAATATATACGTAATCGATGAGAGGAAAAGGGGATCTTGGGCAGGGCAATAAAAAACGCGGCACAAACTCTTGAAGTATATCCCTTGCTCTAGCTACTTCAAGTCCTATCTCTATCTGGGAGTTTAATTTAATTAGAATTAGAATCCTGGCCGGCCATATATATGTATGTATAGGTTTCCTAAAACCTCATAGCAATAAATCTATTCAGGAATAACATTAAATTTATATGCCTATCCGAATCTTTTGAGCAATTAAGTGCGTGGTTCGTAGATTGATGATCTGAGTGGGCAGCCGGGTTTCACTCCGATCCGGTCCCTCTTCATTATTTACCTCATTTGGTACACTCATAATCGAATCAAATATACATACATACATACGTATGCTCCGTACGGAGTATTTTTTTGCTACCAAACGGGGTAATAATTACTGTACTAATTTAGTCAAAAAACAAAAAATACTGTACTAATTGAGATCGTTAGTAAAAAACATTCTACTTTCCTTTATAACTTTGTCATCTTTCCTTTATATTGTCTCACTAAAAATGTTTTTACTTGGTTATTTTCAGTCTCAAACCACGGCAAACTTAAACAAAACAGACCAAATCAAATTAGACTTAAACAGACTAGACCATATTTCCATAGATATAATTTATAAAATACACAGAAACTATACATTTATCAGACCAGTTCAAACCAGATCAAACCAAACTTAAATAGACCAGACCCGCAACTTTTAGTCCAAGTAAAAACATTCTAAGTTTGTCCCTTTAAACAAAGAATTTGTGGAGTCATTTTTATTTTACTCCCTCCGTCCCGGAATTATCTTCATTCTTTCATTTTCGGTCCGTCCCAAATTTTTCTCCTCTTTCCCTTTTTGGTAAAGAATATGTGATTCACAACCATTCTTACACATTTCTCTCTCCTCTGCATAACTCTCCACCACACAAATCCCACTATCTTAAAACTCGTGCCCGGTCAAAACAGGAGTTAAATATGGGACGGAGGGAGTACTAATTTTGTGCCGGAATTTTCCAAGGACAGATGGAATATATAGATAGATATATGCCTCTCTCTCAAGAAAAGATATTTCCTTATGTCCTAAATAAACTTCACACTTTCTTTTTTGGGTAGATCCAAAATAAACTTCACATTTCTATTTTTGGTAACTTTTTAATATAAACTTACTCTTATAACCTTACTTTATTGCCTACTTTACACTCATTTTATCTCTCCCACTGCGCATTATATTTTTTTAAGGATATGATGGGAAAGTCAAAAACAAAAAGGAAAATTCATGAAATAGGAGTAAAAAAGTTTGAAAATTCAGACTAAGATTGTCATGCTTTTATTCCCAATATAGAAGTAATTACTGTCAAGATTAGAAAATACTATCATATTTAAAGTCTGGAAAATACTGTCAAGTTTAGGAGTAAATTGGTCCTATTTTAGAAATAAAAAATATGATAATCCTGTTTTGGAATACACAAATTTTTTAGTACTCCGTACTATTTAAGGTAATTTTACAAAGCAAAACTTCTACTTTCTTAAAAAGTATTTCGTTCGTTCTTTTTTAATGCAACAGTCCACTTTTTACGTTTGTCAATGTGCAAATGTGACCATTAAAACTTTTCATTCCTTATTAGTAAAAAATTAAACAAATCAGATTTTGAAAATTTAAACTGAGAAGAATATAACAATATTTTTCTAAAATTTATAATACATTAATAAATACGTACTCCCTCCGGTCCTAAATAAAGTTCACACTTTCATTTTTGGGCCGGTCCAAATTAAAGTTCACACTTCTTCTCCCTTCCTTATTTGGCAAATTATTTACATCAAAACAGTGCAAAACAGTATCAAACAGTGTCACAACAGTGTACTCTACAGTAAAATCAAATTTATTTCTTTAATTTGTGTGAAATCAAACACTGAACTTTATTTAGGATCGGAAGGAATAAAATATAATCAAAGTAAAATATATAACACGTGAATAATGCAAAAAGTCCGATAGTCCAATAAGGAGGTAGTAGTACCTATAAAATTTATATATATAAAAAAATTATATAGAAGCGGAGGAATAGTTTGTTTGTGTATAAAAAAGGATAGATACTTGTATATGCCTAATAATTAGCTTCTGGATGATGGAATCCATTATATAGATAGATCATATCATTAAGCAGCGCAGTTGGTAGCTAGGTGGTGATGAGTGTGCAATGCTTGTATATAAATTTGGAGGTAAGGTGAAGTAGCTAGCTTAGCTTAGCTTAGCTTAGCTAGCTAGATGATGTTAGGAGGTTCATTTGGTTCATCGCCATCATCGTCATCAAGATCCCACGACAAGCAACCACAACATTTCGTCGATATTCACAATAATAGTAACCAGCAGCAGCGTCGGAATCATGATCAGGGCATCGGCTTGCGCCAGCTCCTCATAACCTGCGCCGACCTCATCTCCAGATCTGACTTCTCCGCCGCCCACCGCCTCCTCTCCGTCCTCACCACACGCGCCTCCCCTCTCGGCGACTCCACCGAGAGGCTTGCGCATCAGTTCGCCCGCGCCATCTCGCTCCGCCTCCACCGCCACGTCGCTGCCCCGCCCGCCCCGTCTCTCCTCCAGTCCTCCTACCTCGCTCTCAACCAAGTCACGCCCTTCCTCCGCTTCACTCACCTCACAGCCAACCAGGCTATCCTCGAAGCCGTCGAGGGTGGCGGCCAGCGGCAGGCGGTCCACATAGTGGACTTCGACATCATGCACGGCGTCCAGTGGCCTCCCCTCATGCAAGCCCTAGCGGAGTGGTACCCGCCGCCCACGCTCAGGATCACCGGCAGCGGGCGCGACCTCGACACCCTCCGGAGGACCGGAGACCGCCTCGCCAAATTCGCTCACTCGCTGGGGCTGAGGTTCCAGTTCCACCCGCTGCTGGCTCCCGGCGGGGATGACGAGCCCCCGCCGCTGTCGTCCGTGGTGCTGCTCCCGGACGAGACCCTGGCCGTGAACTGTGTGTTGTACCTCCACCGCCTGCTGAAGAACCGGGAGAGGCTCGGGCTGTTCCTACGAAGGATCAGAGACGAGATGAGGCCGAAGGTGGTGGCGGTGGCGGAGAGGGAAGCGAGCCACAACCACCCACTCTTCCTGAAGAGATTCGTGGAGGCGGTGGACCACTACGCGGCGGTGTTCGACTCGCTGGAGGCGACGCTGCCGCCGAGCAGCAGGGAGAGGTGGGAGGTGGAGCAGGTGTGGTTCGGGGGCGAGATTGCGGACATCGTGGCGGCGGAGGGAGCGAAGAGGAGGGAGAGGCACGAGAAGTTTGCGTGCTGGGAGGGAATGCTGCGGGGGTCGGGGTTTAGGAGTTTAGGGCTGAGCCCCTTCGCTGTGTCCCAGGCTAACCTCCTTCTCCGACTCCACTACCCTTCGGAAGGGTACCACCTCCGACTCATGCCCGATTCCAACTCTCTCTTCCTCGGATGGCAAACCCAACCACTCTTCTCTGTCTCTTCTTGGCACTGATAGAATCACATATAGTCTCATGTCCATCTACATACTATACGGAGTATATCATTCTTGCCCGCCCGCCATGCCAAAGCTTAGCTTCCGATCGATCATTCATTAAATCCTAGAGGCCAGGGCCGGAAGCGGACTCATAATGGAAACCCTAACCCTAGCTAAACCCTATTCATCTATCCATTGATTTCCTCCGATCTTGCCGCCCAAAGCAAACTTGCATGGCTGGAGATGGCATCAAACATTTCAATCGATTGTTTTTTGGTTGTTAATTGTAAGGTAAAAGTTAACTCGATCAAAATTTGAGTTATTGGATGATACCAATTTAAAGTGTATGTAATTAATATTATGGTGTACGTCTATTATTTATAATGAGAATAATTGTATTCTACCTGCATGCGGATAATGTTGATTACACATATTTTTTGTTGATATAAGTATACATCCACCAATATTCCTATTTTTGGATTTTCAATACCTTCCCTGATCCTATTTTTAGCATTAATGCGCAAATTAAATAAGTAGTAGTGTGTGTTTTAATAGGATTTTGGTCTTGAGTAGTTGAATTTCCCAGTTTGGCAACCCTCCAGTTCAAGACGTCTGCTAATGTGTGATGTCGTCATTGACTAGGACTTCTACACCATGGTCTCACTAGAGAGGGTGGGTGCTATTGCTAAAATCTTGCATCTGGAATTTTTTCCTTATTCCTTCCTATACATCGGTGACCATTTGAGCTACGGTTAAATACTATCCTCGATTCCGTTTTAATCGCAACATGTTGAATTTTACACTATTCACATGCTCTACTTTGATTATATTTAACGCTATTCTTTTATGAAGATTATTTTTTAAAAAAAATATTGTTCAATTCATCTCATTACAGATTTTCAAAAACTGATTTTTAATATTTTTTTACTAATAGAATTAAGATATAATTATGATCAAAGATGTGCGTTGACAAAATTGAAATGTTGACCGTTGCAACTAAAAAAGAACATACATTAACGTAACTGTTCAGCTATGAATATACCGGCCACAAGGAGTTGAGTTATGCTAAGATAGTTAGTATCTCTAACATGGTATGAATATAGTGAAGAGCCACTTTTTTTATCAAATATCTCAAACCCTAATTGGACATTACCTCTCATCAGAATCAATAGTGAACTTGCTCGATCCAAAAAAAGCAACGATCAGTTATTGCTTTGCTTCTCCAGAAGAAGAGCTCGACCTCTTCATTGCACCTTCTCATATCCTCATATCAGTGGCGCACCCAGAAAGAAAGTCTGAATCACGGGGTCCCTACCATTTTATATCTCTAATCTCTAATTAATTAATACAAGTATAAAACTAATAAAAAATTGCTCTAATTCTTCATTTACTAATGGCGAATCATTTGAATTAACATCTGAACTACTCCCGGTACTCTAAGTTTCTTTAAATTTGGGTACAACATCAAAATCTTTTCATCCTAAATCGTATAAAATTGAAAATAAGATTTATAAATACATGAATTTATTAATTTAATCTAACATTAAAAAAAAGATATGAAAGAAAAGCAGCAGAGAAAAAAAACTGAGTGACTGATGTGCTTATATTTTACACACCTTTTAGCCTTAGTTTGTTGATAATGTTTGTTATTAAAGTTGTACTTTTGTACATATTTTTATTATTTGTCGTTAATTTGTATTAGTGCAGTCCTATGCGTGTATTTTGTATTTTCTGGTAGATTTGATGTTATTTTGATACATTTAGCGTGAAGAAATGAAGAAAATAAAAGTTCAAGTTGGAGAATAACAAAAGTGAATTTTCCTTCGAAGAAAATAAGGAGTAAATTGGAGAAAAGTAGCAAAAATTAAGAACGGTGGAGGAGCTAGGATTCGAGCTCTTGTCATTTGGTCAAAGAAGGACATACTCAACCAAGGAGCTAAATGAACCAAGTTGAACTTTTGTTGGAAATTCGTATACATTGTTCAAGCCCAGCACTGAAAAAAGGAATAAAAGGAAGAGAGGCCATGTTTTGAACGTGCGACCTCATATTTAATATTTAAAATAAGCACCTATCACCGTTGCACTACTCGGTTCTTTTGGTTCTAAGGTTGTTTTTTTGTAAATATACATTGAATAATTAATTTTATATAATATATATATATAATATATATAGGTACTTTTTTCGAGGTGCACGGGGTTCCGGGACCCCATGGGACCCTTAGTGAGTCCGCCTCTGCCTCATATGACCTATGCCGATCTTCTTGGTTGCTGAATTCTAGAGGACATTTCTTGCTATCATATCACATGAGATTAGAACATCCAAATCGTATCTACTAGAACCAAATATTTAAATCAGATAAATTAATGGAATAATTTCTTAGTTTTGAACCTATTTCAAAACACAGAAATTAGCTCAATCGACTGAATGCGTTGAAATTATTGTGTCTAAAGTGGCTAAATGAATTGAATTCGCTGAATTATGAAAACTTAAAATATATTTTGTTAATAAATAAAGAAATAATCTATATAAAATTAGCTAAAACAAAGATCTACCGCAAATACAAACAATTCAACCGAAAAGTAATAACCTTACTTATTTCAATTATTACATAATTCAACATGCGAAATCTAATATTACCTCCGTTCTTAAATAAATGCAGCATATGAAATTTTACACTATTCAAATGCTCTACTTTGACTACGTTTTAAAATAGGAAAAAATGACAAAAATAATCCCACATTTCGCTGGTCTTCTCCTAATAATCTCACCTTTAGGTAATCCCGGAATAATCCCACCTTTGCACCTCATCTTCTTTCATTGGACCATGACCATGTTTTTTAATCTTTTTTTGAAAATCATATAAATAATCTTACCTCTCACTTGTCTATTATATCTTTATAAATGTAAGATTATTTATATAAGATTTTCAAAGAAAGGTAAAAAACTTGGTCAGGATCTAATCAAAGAAGATAGAGTGAAAAGGTGGGATTATTTTGGGATTATTTTGGGATTATTAGTGTATGTTGCCGTTAACTTTCATAAGGAATGAAATGAGGTTGAGAAAAAGGAGGGGCAAGTGGGATTAGTTTTGACGCCCGCCCACGCAACATGCACCTGTATGTGTGTACTGTAGGGTTTGTTTGCGTGCTTCTATATAAATTCTTACTAAATTAATTGATAAGATGGTACACGCATGGCAATGATTTGAGGGCTTGGCTGGTCACCTCGCCCTAACTCAATTTATGCTCCTTTATTTTATCAAAATGCCATACTTACCTCACACTTCATTCCACTTTAATGTTCATCATCATATCTCATATCTCATCTTTCTACTAGTCACTTCTCGGTCCCTTAAAATTTTGGCAAAGTTAACTGCACGGAGAATAATAAAGTAAAAACTTTATGGTTGAGGTTTGTACAGAAGATAGAAAAATAACAGAAACCACAAAATAATTAATTAAAAGAAAAAGTGACAATTTTTTGGGATATTCCAAAAAAGAAATATGACAAAGTTTTAAGGAAAGAGAATACATCATTGCCACAAAAGCAATTAAGAGCGATGATCGAAGAGATGCCTGTCAGCAGACACGATGAGAGTAGTAATATAAGGGAGGGAGGACGTAGGAAGCATCCGAATAGTCAGAAAGGCGTCCCTCTCTTTCTTTCATTTTATACCTGCCATGCCTTTATTTTTATTTCACACAATTACCAAGTACTGTACGTATTATTTACTCTGTAACTGATTAAAAATTATTTACTCTGTAACTAATTATTTTAATAATTAAAATAAAGTAAGATAATATTAGATAAATATTCTTATACTCCGTACTCTTTATATACTTCCTCAGTCCCGCTAACGATGGGACAAAAGGGAGTGACATGCAAATTTATAAAAAGTGGTTTATGTGGTTCAGTGGCGGATCCAGAAAAAATACTTATTGGGGGCATAATAATATCAATTAAAATAAATATATACGGAGTATTAAATACTATATACGGAGTATTAAATACAGACATATGAGTAAGTCGTCCCAAATTCGGATCCACCATAATTTGTGTAATTTTTAGCTTACTTTTCGTGTAAAAAAATAAAAATAATTACAAAAATTTGATTAAAACAAAAATTGTTTACAAAAGTGTGAATAATTACTAGAATAGTAATGGAATCATAGTGACTTGTGTTTAATTTTGCAACTTAAATTATCATGACATTACATTGTAGTAACTATTAGTCATATTTGTGTAAATAAATTTTATTTTAGTAATATTTTTGAAAAACCTCCAAAATAATATTGGCGAATTTCTACTAATCTTGAATAATTGTATGGAGCTCTAATTGTAGAACTAAGAGGGTTTTCAAAAATATTACTGAAATAATATTTATTTACAAAATATGAACAATAGTTATCATAGTATAATCTCATAGTCACTTAAGTGTAAAAATTGAACATAAGTTAATATGACTAAAATATTACTAAAATCACCATACTTATGATGTCACGTTTTATAAATAAAATTTATTTTAGTCATATATATGTAAATGTTTCATATATACGGTCAATACAGAGTATAATATAAGAAGGCTAGATCCATAATAATCATTTGTATTTCATAAATTCGCTTAATTAGAAATGAAAATGAAAACATCATGAGCCAAGTAGTACATTATTACTTCAATTCATCACCTAAATTAAATATAGTTTTATTTAATTTCATTTAATGCCTTATTTTGCCACCACAATTCCTCAAAAATTTGGTCATTTTAACTTTGTACAATTAGATTTATTTAAGATAATTAACACATTTTTAGTCATTCATATGATACAACTTAACATCACACAAATATCTATTGGGGGTATGAGAAAAATTTAATGGGGGCAAACTCTTCCTTTTAAAATTAAAATTGCAGAAAATACTATATTATTAATACATTATTCAAAGCTTATTGGGGGCATGTGCCCCCACTATCAATAAGGTAGATCCGCCCCTGATGTGGTTGATATTGAATTGATAAAGTAAGAATAAAGTAAGAACGATTTAAAGTCATACAAACTTTACCAAATTTGGTATGAGACAATCTTATTGGGATGGACCGATAAGGTAAAATGGGACAATCATAGCGGGACGGAGGTAATAATAAAGAGAAACAATATAATACTCTCTCTGTATTTTATTGTTCAGTACATTAGATTGGACACATTATTTAAAGAGTAAAGTAATAGGGGTAGTGAATAGTGTAAAAAAAGGTAGGAGAAAGTGTGTAAAAGTATGAAACAGAAGATAAAAAGTAGATAAAGTAAGGGTAGTTGAGTACGCAGTATCTTATAAAGGGTAAACTTACCAAAAATAGAAGTGTATGAACTTTTAAATACAGCTCAAAAAGGAAAGTGTAGGAAACTTTTAAAAAAAATTGCCCTAAATGAGACTAAAACATTAGTAAAATTCCCAAATACGAGTATAAGTTTATTATTCCCTAAATAGGAGTCCACATTACATTTTTGCCCTTCTCCCAATTAGACTTAGAATCAACGTCTGATACTTCAATTCTACCATTTGCATCTTCGCGATTTGGGACTTGCGGTCTCCTTCTTCCCCATCGGAGACAGAGTGCTGCCCAACCGCATCCACTTGATGGCATATGCAATTTCTCTGACATGGCACCTCCGGTACGTGTGATTTCCGGCGATCGTAGCCCCTCAATTTCTCCGGCAACATCACACTTCGCATCTGCAATTCCTCCGACGAAGTCAGGTAACCCTCTTTTCCTTTTCCTTCTTCTCCTTCTTCCCCCCCCCCCTCCTTATTCTTCTTCGTCTTCTCTTCTTTTTTGTTTTTTTTTCTATTTTCTTCTTCGTCGCTTTTCATCTAGATGTGTTCAGCTCCTCTGTTTTTATTCTCTTCTTTTGATTTTCAATTTTAGATTAATTATGATTATATTATTTTAAAACACTCAAATTACTTTATTTATCAATTGAATCTTAAAATGGTGTCATTGCTGGTTTTTATGTTGCTTTGAGAAATGTCACTTTTCAATCTTGAGAATGCCAAATTATTAGAAAAATGCCAATTTTTGAACCTGAGAATGCTAGATTATAGGAAAAATGTCACTTTTATGGCATTATTATATTTCAAATTCTAAACTCATAATGATGTCAGATTTAAATATGACAATTACATAATTTCTTAGGAAAATGTCACTATTATGAATCTGAAAATGTTTTTATTTCTTATCTAAAATTTACTCCCTCCGGTCCTAAATGAAATTCGCACTTACTATTCATTAGTCAACTTAAATCACTCTTAATGTTTTATTTTATATATCAAATTTAAATTTTCTTGATAAGACTTTGTAGCGGTTTTAATGTAGTTTCTAAATATGTAAATTTTATTTGCTAAAAATAATCCGAGCGTGAACAGGGATCGAATTGCTTTATCGTCGTAAACCGTGAGTAAATTTCTTTTGGGACCGGAGGGAGTATATTTTAGCACTTGAGAATGTCATGTTTTATAGGAAAATGTCATTTTTATGTCATTACTCTTATGAAGATGGCATTCTCGTGGGAGGTTTACAGTGACTTGTTGGAGGGCGATGGCTTCACCAGAGGATGGTGGTGGCGGTGTCGAAGAATGGCGGCGGCGAATTCAACGAAGAGTGGCAGAGGCACGTTGCAGATTTGCGGGAGTATGTTTGCAATGTGCTAATGATGTTACATCAAACTTGATTATTGCGGCAGACTTGGAGGATGGATGTGATGCGTGAATGATGTAGCAGCAGTTTCATTAAGACTATTTTTGTCCAAACACAAATATTGAGTGCTATTTAAGGAATTTAAAACAATAGATCCTATTTTTGCATTTACCTCATCTTTTACTCCTATTTTAGGAATTCACTCTTCTTTTAAATACGGAGGGAGCATATAAGAAATATTTAGTATTGCATTAGAATTAGTATTGAGGTTTAAAAGTGGCTAAGTAAGCCAGCTGGTGGGATAAGGTCTCCGGTTCAAATCCCGAAAGCGACGGTGTATCAGTTTCATCTAATATCGTGGCTCCTTGTGCAGCCTAAACTCTGAATCATCTCACTCAGAAATTATTTGAGATCATATCGTGATTTACTATTCATCATTCTGTCGGGTCGAGGTATGAGGATTGCTAGGGTAGGTGATTCCAACTTGGGCGTTGATTAGCATTGAGGTTTAAGATTGATGAAACGCTTTCAATCTCGAAAAATATTTATCAGGATTGATACCCTCGTTTAGGATCTGGTTGATTACTAGACTTTCTTGCTTTACTATTTGAACATAGATATTATAAATATTTTCAAATAAGAAACATTATTGCATTAGTAAAGAAAAAAGTTATGATTTAAAATCCTAACTAAAATAGGAATCTTCTTGTTCCTCAATTTATACACCTGTTCGGTCACTATCTTCACTGATTTCACCGCGTATTGTAAATTCTTCTGGATCTCTACATGTAGCTTCTCGAAATTATGTGACAGGTCGCGTACATACTTCTTGAGCATCAATACATTGAACATGTCATGAATCTTCTCAAGTTCTAACGTCAACTTGAGTCGGTACGCCACAGCCACAATCATTTCAAGGATTTTCAGACGAACTTATATACCGTGGATTGAGCTTACCTCTGGATATAAATCAGATTATGTGACAAAAACGGATTAATAATTTTTACGGTTTAGATCAATGGTCGGGTAATAAGGAGTAATAATAATAATAATAATAATCATAATCATAATCATAATCATAATCATAATCATAATCATAATCATAATCATAATCATAATCATAATCATAATCATAATCATAATCATAATAATAATCATAATCATAATCATAATAATAATAATAATAATAATAATAATAATAATAATAATAATAATAATAATAATAATAATAATAACCTAAAGACATTCTATTACGGTAAATTTTAATTTTTAAGTTACATGGATATAGCGTTTCGAAATTATGAAACTGACCCCGCTTTTCACATAACTTTGAGAAAATTATAAATGTGACCGTGTTTTAACATTTAACATCGGTTATCCACCGAACCATTATAAAAACAACATTTATTCCTGATTTTTCAATAGTAAATGTTACACAAAACTTTTTAAATTTAAACTTTCTACTTTCTATCCCCATTTCTATATACCATTACGGTTCGTTGAAATTATTTACAACTTATTAATAATATATATCTATCTTAAGTTTCTAAATTTTGTTCACTTTTATTTGAAAATATTTTATTAAAAACTAAATTATGACATATTTACATTTATTGTCATCAAAAGATAGCATACGAAATAATATTCTCATTATTTTACAAAACAATTAATAACAAAATATGATTATGTCATTATAACTAAAATTAAATTACATAACATAAATTATAGTCATTGATTGTTTAAAAATGTCATAAAAAATAATCCCTCCAGATTTTTGTTGACAAATTTTGGCGCTCAAACTTTAAGCGACGATTCATGTCATGTGATGTGACTAAGTGATACTGTTGACCGTCACACGCCTACCAGGCTACCACAACACCCTCCTCCTTTATCTTGGCTTGGGACAGACATGATACCAAAAACATGATTTCATGTTAGTCGACCCCAAATTCTTTTGGGATTAAGGCTTGAGTGTTGTTGTTGAAACTTTAAGCGGCGAATTATATCTTATTGTCATAGTAAGCATCAATTAGTGACGAAATACAAAAATTAAAGTGACAAACAATAATATTGTCATAACAAATCATTTAATTTTACGGTGACGTACGATTTTGAGTTTTGTAACTATTACTCAACATAATATGACAATTTTTTGTGTCACACAAATTTTTGTCATTAAATGTGTGATTTCTTATAGTGGCTAACGCTTTTCGTCGCTTATCCACATAACTCTTCTGCCGATCTTGAGCAGCCTTGAGTCTATCCCGGTTACCTTCACCTTAGCCTTACTAATTTCAGCCGGTTTAATTTAATGCCCTCGAGTTTGGCCTCGCCAAGCTCGTCCCAACACAAAGGTGTTCTGCACCTTCTTCCATACAATGCCAATACTCACCTGGTAACTGATGTTATAGGTAAACTCCACTAGAGTCAAATGTTTGTCTCAACTCCCTTGCAACTTCAAGCCACATGCTCTAAGCATGTCATATAGAATCTGGATTACCCACATGGGTTGCCCATCCGTTAGTGAGTGAAATAACGTGCTAAACATCAGTTTAGTTCCCAACAATGCTTGAAATTTTGGCCAAAATCGGGACGTAAATCGTGAGTCTCTATTGGACACAATAGTATCGGAACCTCATGCAATCTCACGATCTCCTCTGTATATAACTTGGCTAACTTTTCAAGGGGATAGATAATGTTGATAGGTGATAAGTGTGCACTCTTAGTTAGCCTATATATCCATTACTTCCCAAACCACATCGTATTTATTAATAGTTCATGTCAGCCCCACCACGAAGTCCATGGTTACATGTTCTCACTTACATTCTGGAATGGTAAGTGCAGTGGCTGCAAAAGTCCCACCGGGTGTGGCCGTGTGGGTGTTCCGCCTTCACTTGTTGACAAGTAAGTCATCGGATAACATACTCCGTTATGTCTCTTTTCATACTTGAGTAACCCGACCACCAATACATTTCCTTCATGTCTTGGTACATTTTAGTACCACCCGGGTGCATAGCATAGGCTGATGAATGAGCCTCCTCCAATATGGATTTTTGGAATTTTTCATTCGTCGATATGCATACTCATTCTAGAAATAGTTGGAGACCATCTTCTCGCACCCAGAAATCCTCAACGGGTCCCGCAAGAACTCGTTTAAGCATCTTATGACATTTCTCACCGGTATCGTGAAACCTCTTGATCTCATCAAGTAGAGTGGGTCTCACCTTGAATTTAGCTACGTAGCACCCTCAACGCCCGTAGACATGTGAGTAATGCATGTCATCGACGTACTCTTCCTGCTTAATGCATCGGCCACCACATTGACCATCCCCAAATGATAGTCGATGATCAAATCATAGCCTTTGATCAACTCCATCCATCTCTTTGGATTCATATTCAACTCCTTCTGAGTGAATACGCATTTCAAACTTTTATGATCGGTATAGATGTGACATGTTTCCCCGTGGAGATAACTTCTCCAAATCTTTAGTGGAAACACCAATGCCCCCAACTCAAGATCATGAGTGGATAGTTCACCTCATGTTTCCTCAATTGCCTAAAAGCGTAGACAATCATCTTAATTGTGTGCATCGTACACATCCAAGCCAAGGTCATGTGCTCCTCATTTGTCGTGTACTGTGGGAGGAACCTATCCAAGATCCTGAACCGCTGCTCCGTTTGCTTAATTGTGCATCCTTCATTCTGCCTGAGGAGAATATACTCACTCCTCTTTAGATTAACTTCAAAAGAGTGGTAGTATTGTTCATAGAATTTTTGTTCAAAATTCTCCCATGGGAAGATGGTAAGCCCACCTCATGTCCCTTCTCACCGAACCATCAACCTCCGTACCAAGGCCTCCTAGGCCCATGTTCCTATGTTCTTTTTTTTTTTTTGGGGGGGGGGGGGGGGGGGGGGGGGGAGTTGGTCTAAAGTTGTAGGGTGTCCTCCACTCATGTGGGATGCTAGGTCATCCCATTAGGTCCCGAAGTGTATACTTGATCCTAAAAGTTGTATTCCCTAATTGTTTTAAATAAATTTCATTTTACTGAGTCAAATAAAATATATATCATTCTCCAATTATTATGAGTCTTTAGAATAAATATATATTACCCAACTTTATTACCCAACTTTAATTTAGTGGTCCCCGTAATTTATTATGGGCTATTATCCGACAATTTACAACCACCAATATATGAGCTTCGTTTGATCAATCGGCCAATCCTATGTTGTTTCTATGGTCCACCACTGGTTCATACCATCATATCCACATTATCTAGATCAGGATGAATATAATATGTGGTCCTGGAAGTATCAGGTGATCCCCGCTCCCAGTGTGAGCCCCACTTGCATTTTGCTATTCACATAAAGAGAATAGCAAAAATTTACAATCACGTAAATTC